>JZKD02S2083711.1:0-19379 GCA_000966675.3 Picea glauca | reverse complement strand
TTATTTGGCCTTAGAGGACATACAATGCCTCGCATATTTGTAACTCAGATATGGAATAGGTACCTTCAACCCTATAGCCAACTTTAAGGTAGGAGAGTGTCTCAAAAATGTTGTAACTAAACCTCATAAGATTATGCAAGTTGACACCCACCCTAGGCATGGAAACTAGGAATTTTTGTTTATGTCCATTAGATGTTTTGTTGTATAGTTTTTTTTCTTAATTAGTTTGTAAGGAAATGTACATGTTGAACCCTACAATGCTTGATTATAGAAGACAAAATTAGTAGTTTTTTAGAAAAAAATGGTCTTCATTTTCAGCATTTGGCTTCAGTCATCACTATATTTGTTGTATTACAAAGATGTTTGATTCAATAGTAGCATTTTCTAATATTAAATATAATCGTTATTGTGAAAAAAGGGATATAATTATTCATATTGATCACCAACCTCTATTGTACTTGTAGATTCATAATAATATACAGTAAGAAAGACATTTCAAATGGATGGGATTTCTACAATAGTTTCATCTAGTGATTAGATAATAAAAAAATGGCATTGCTAACAAGTATGGTTGATTTGTTATCAACGCCACCAACACCAAAATTATATCTTTGGGAGCCATTATGCACATGGATATATTCACCTATGAAGCATACAAAGAGGAGTATGTAGAAGATGAGGACGTTAAGGGGGTATATCAATAGCTACAAGGTCAATGAGAACAAGTATACATGGACAATATAGTGTGCATGGTGCTTCAAATGTGTGTATTTGATACTATAGTTTTTTTATGTCATAGTAGTTAAAGAATCGATATGGTATGCTTTATTTTTTTGTTGAATAAATAAAAACACAAAAACAATAGTTGCACAATTGAGAACAAGACCGTTGTAGTAGTAGTATTTTTATATATGTTTTGATGAGCCAACCATGGGAATATCCAAGGAAGGTTATCGATCAAATGTAGTAGTGTTAATTGTGTAGGGTGACATCATTGTTGATGTGTCATTAACATGGCCTTCTAACATGGCAGTCTCACTGATGTGGTGATGATACATGGAATATGATGTGGCAACATGTTGTAAGTTGATGTGTCAAGTGTTAAGTTGGAAAGTCTACATAGAAAGGATCCATGGGCCAAAGGTCACATGATAGTTTGCATGTAACTATCTCCCATTGAATTTTTTATGTGTCATGGGTTACATGGCGAGTGCCTTAGGTAACACTCTCTTACCATGGTCCTCGAGGAAATGAATTCGAATATAATGGTTGTTTATAGATAGATGTTGTTGGAGGTCATGCATGAAAGGGATGGAAAAACCAATGAGGATGCACGGGTTTTTCCACTAGATGAAGGGGTCACTTGAGGTTTCACATGTAAATTCCACAATAGTGTAGTCTCCAAGAATGGATAACACCCACAAAAAGGATTTATAACCATAGACAAAAGGTCATAAAGGTGAGGGAATTAGTTTGTAGGAGCATCAAAAGAAACACACAAGGGACAATGAGCAATCAAGGTCTGCAATTCAAAGGATCGTGAGGGAGGCATTGAAAAGTGGCCCAAGCTTGAGAAGTGGACTCAAACTCCAACAAAAAATAGAACCCAATAACAGTCAAAGATAGCCCAAAAGGGGCTTTAAAACTAATATTGCCTACAAATGGTACAAACCACATAAGGGAATCATCACCAAAACACACTAGAAAGCCATTTAATTACACAAAAAAAAACTAGGAATGCATTGGAAAATATATTAAATAAAAAAAATTGAAACAAATTATTTTACCTCATTAACAATGGACACCCATGGAGGACTAGATGAAAAGATTTAAATCTCAAGCAAACCAAGGCCCTTTTCAGTGAAATGAGAGATAGACCCAACTAAAATAAATGTTCCAAACACAATGGAATGGTTATATTTTCTTCACAATGCATAGAGTTGGTTGAAATGGAACAAAAGGATAGAATCTTCAAGAGGTGATAATAGGAACTCTCCATGTCCAATTTCAAATCTGAAAGAAGGGATATGGAACTCTTCAAATACTTAGGATAACTACCAAGCCCAATGATGTAAATAACAACTAGATCTCCAAAGTGTAAATAAATTTTTTTGTACTTGTCGCAAGATACCTCAATCTTGAATAAAAATACATTGAACCTCACAAGCACTCTAAAATCCTATTGGATTTCATAGGTGGTTGGATGATGGAGTTGAACACTACAAAGAAATAACTCACATAAATATAAAATATCAAGACACCAAGGATTAGGTGGTAAAACACTCAAAGAGTAAAACACCCACGGAGCAACATTGTTGGAGCAGGACATTTTGGGACCAATTTTGGGAATCACACAGGAGAAATCGCGCAACAATTCAACTAAGGAGCAGTGCGCGTGGAAGAAAGGAAGGCAGTTAGCGCATTCCCAGGGGTCAATGTGCATTAGAGGAAGTTATTTAGGCCTTTTGGTCCATTTTGTAATGGGCTAAGCCATCATGAAAATGTATAAATATGTAAAGGGCTTTAGGGTAGAAGAGAGCTAGAGTGTGAGAATGAGCTAAGTGTGCACCGTATGCGCGAAGGACAAGGGAATTTTTTGGTATAACTGAGATATCATGTATGAGCGCGGTGCGCACCTTTTGTAAAATATGATGTTGAGTGATAATATAAGAAACATGTCGTTGTGGACGTAGCAAATATTGGGTGAACCATGTTAAAACATGGTGTCTCTGTGTCATGATGTGATGTGTTTGTTTATTGTTATGTGTAATGCGCTCAAATAATGTATGTTGGTTAATTTGAATCTGTGATATGTTGTAATGGTTTTGTGCACATAATGAATGGTATAATGAATTAATGTTAAGTAAAAAGGTTAGAATCAATGCCTCCCTTCCCTTCATGACTGCAGAAACCCGGTTCCTGCGGTCCCCATAGATACCTCAGGTGAGACTTCACCTACTTGCAAGTGATCTCAAAAGGGTCGGTATCTTAATGTTTTTGTTGGTGAATTAATGTTGAACCCTAGGTCTTCTCATTGCATGCCAACAAATGGTTATGTTGTCGGGACCGGGATCTGTGACAGAGGAAAATGTGGAGTTCGACTAAGGAAGAGATCGGACAATGGCTAGAGGCGAAAGAGCACGATTTTTCCATAAATCGAAATAAGAACTCGTGGATCAGTTTAGAACAATGGTTGCAGAGGTATGTATTCAAATATTTACATGAAATTTTCTTTGCTAATTTTCTGAATATTTTGACTAAGTGGATACAGAGGTTAGCTGAAAAGAACGAAACATTTTGTGTTATGGTCCCAAGGAATTGGACCCCTAAGTTGATTCAAAAAGTTAATACCATAAGCAATAAGATATCACACGCAATTGATTTTTGGTTGGATAGTATATTAGGAGGTTATATTATTGAGTTTTCTATAGATTGTACCCAGTCATATATTTTTGTTGAAAGATAATTCTTTATGTGTCCGCGCGAAAGATACTTGAAGTCATTATCTACTTGGTTTAATATGTTGTTGTGTGATAAGGGAATTATGAAAATAGAATCATATTGCCCTAGTAGTTAAGCACCTTCATGCACATAGGGGGATTGGGGGTTGAGCACGGGATAGTCTGAGTGTATAGAAAAAAGAGGAAGAGAAGGAATGAGGAATGGATAGGCTTAGGATGCCGAGAGAAAAAGAATGTGTGACAGATGAAGAGAATGGACTATTACACAGTGGTAAAATATTTAGGCAGAGTAGGAAGAGGATTGTAGCTGAGAGAGAAGGGCAGCATAGTGAGATTGAGGAAAGAGACACTGGTGTAATAATCCAGATCGAAGGAATACTGCAAATAGAAAGGTAAGAAGAGGAAAAGGATTATTGATGCAGAAGCATCGCCAACACATCAAGCGAGCCAGTGCGGAAGCGGAAGACAGCTAAATAAGCCAGCACAAATTTTAAAATTGCCTTGAAACTATTGCGCGAACATTAATGTGAAAACTTAATGAGGCACACTTTGTGTATTGTAATGGACCTTGAGCGAATAGCTCTTGTCCTTTAGTAGGTAGACGGCATTTAATCTAGTTAATGTAGGTAGATAGGATTTTTAATTCTAGACTAGACAATTTAGGAGTTGGAGGGAAAATGGATATAGACACCCTCATTGTGTCATTGTAACATTATTCAGAAGAAGGAAGAGAAAGAGCATACAGAGAGTTGCGTAAGAACACCCATGTACTGATATTTGAATTAATAGAAGAAGATTGGTTCAAATTCATGGTTTGGTGTCTGATTCTTTGTGTATTGATGTTATGCTCATGAATGTTTGCTTCTTGTTATGCATTTGCTTTTATATGCTGTGTATATGATTTCATGGTTGAATTGAAGTCTGAAGGGGAGGAAGAAATGAGGTTCAATTGTTTCTCTATTTGAGCCAGAGATTCCTGCAAAGAGTGCAGTCGAATTGTCCGCAAGGAGTGCGTTGACAGAAGGGTTCAATTAGAGATAGATTTTGTTCTCATTTCCTCGAAGGTGCAGTTAGGCACAGGGTCGTGCAAGGAGTGCGCAGGCCAGGTAGAAGTCTCAGGGTTGCGAACCTAAGTGAATCTTTGTCAGACTGCTGCTGCTGGCATGTGCAGAGTCAAGGGACTTCAACACTCAGTCGAGGTTGAAGGGTTGCCGCAAGGAGTGCATGAAAAATGTTTCCAAAGACTTAGAGGCATAGAAAAGCTCAGGAGTGATAAGGCCTCAGAGTTGATGAAGGACAGTGGTCAAAGTTGCGCTTTGAAGATCAGGAAGAAGCTTCAAGTTTGCGAGCAGGCGGACGAGTTTCATGGAGAGGAACGCAGTCGTTTCGCAGAATCATCAAAGGAAGAATGGACAGTCGAAATCCTCTGAGGAGATTTCGTGAAGTTCCGAGGGCCATTGGATCTTGCGGAGGTGCAAGGAGGTTACGGTGAGAACGTCTGAAGGTTAAAGCTCAGAAGGGGCAGAGTCGTCGATCCCGGGTCACAAGGACTGTCAAATCTACACGTGATATCGTGTATCGGGGATTCGCAAGTCGAAGATCCAAGTTGTTGCAACGAGAATTGCGATATCGCGATCCATGATATCCCGATGAGCCCAGAACTGTCCATCAATTGGGATGTGTGTCAGAAGACTCGAGGAAGTCTGGGTTCGGAGCATCGGAGATTTCGAAGGCAGGAAACTTTTGCAGCTTGAAATCGTGAAACGCGATATCCCGATGGAGGAGTTGTGTGGGGCCACAGCAAGAATTAGTGGAGGACAGGTGGCATAACACATCGTGGATCGGGAAAAGGAAAGTCCCAAATCCATTGACATCAAGATTCGCGATCCCGCGAATTCCGAAATCTCGATAGAAGCGACGGGGGTGGAAAAGTCAATTCGCACGTGTGCATCAGAGTTTCGCCACATCGGGTATCGGGAGTCGGTAAATCAAAGTGCTCGATATTGCAAGGGGTGAAACCACGATAAGAGAAGTTCTGATAGAGACATAAAGAGGTCAGCGTGGACTAAGGCATCGGATCTCGGGGATTCAAGAGTCCAGCGCTCAACCTTTGGTCTCGCGAAGTCGCGAGTTCCGATTCCCCGCTAAGTAAAGAGGGGGGGGATCGCGTGAAGAGATCTGTGGGAATAGATTTCCCGATAGGGAAATAGAAGGACCAGTTAGTGTTCTTCGAGCCTAAGGAAGAGAAGATCCTGTGTGAGCGGACGCGCCCGGGGGTGCGACTACGTCAAGTCTGGTATCAGAGCACAAAAAATTCTTTGCTTCTTGTAGCAGAGAAGAAGGAAATTCACCATGCCGCGGAGGAGAGAAAGACAATCACCCGATCCAGAGGATAGGGAGGTGCAGAGAAGAGGCAGGCAGGTAACGAACCCAGAAATGGAGAGACAAAAGCGTGATCTCCGAGTGAGACTCGAGGACATGGAGACAGCACAAAGACGCACAGCTAGTGCAGGGGATCTCAGTGATTTCGAGAGAGAAGTTGAGGCTAAATGAGAGGAAGAAGTTGCAGTCGAAGATGCATCAAATGAGTGTTTGATTAGAGATATTGCCAAAATGGGTGCGAAGGAAAAGATGGACATTCCAGTTTACGAGGGAAACTTGGATGCAGAGGAGCTACTAGATTGGATTAGAGCTCTAGATACATATTTCGACTATGAGGATGTCGAAGAGGACAAGAAAGTCAAGCATGTTGTTACATGCTTGAAAGGACATGCAGCATTGTGGTGGGATGAGCTACAAGCTGACAGACGCTGCAAGGGCAAGCAAAAGATCAAGAGCTGGGACAGGATGATCACGAAGATGAAGGCGAAATTCATCCCCAGAGACTATCAAATTACTCTGTTCGGGAGGATGCAAAACCTGAGACAAAAGCTGATGACAGTGAAAGAATACACTAAGGAATTCTATCGACTGAACATCAGGGCAGGTCATCGGGAGAGCGATGATGAGAAGGTAGCTAGATATATGAATGGCCTGAGATACGATATCTAGGATGAGATGAGCATGGTTACCATCAGGACGGTGGAAGATTCTTATCAGATGGCTCTGAAAGATGAGGAGAAGCTGAGCTGTAAGCAACGTCAGAGGGGTCGAGGCAGAAGTCAGCCCAGAGAAAAATAAGTTGCCCAAGACAAATACCAGAAGCCCAAGGAGGAATGGAAGAAACCTCAGGGTAAAGTTGAGAGAGGTGGGACTTCATAGCGAGGACCATACATTGAACAGAGAGGGCAGCATACAGAGCAGAGTGGAGGATATGTTGACAACAACACTTTTCCTCGTACTAGAGGTAGAGGAAGGGGAAGAGGTGGAGTAATCACTTGCTTCACATGTGGAAAGAATGGGCACAAGTCATTCGAGTGTCCAGAGAAAAAGAAGGACATTGGAGAAGCTCACATCACCGAAGCGCAGAGGCGGGATGTTGAGGCCGAAGACGCAGAAGGAGGAAGATCGCTTATGATGCGAAAAGTTCTTTTGATGCCTGAGAAGGAGGTGGAAAGTTCAGTCCAAAGGACCAGACTTTTCAGAACAGCCTGCAAGACCAAGGACAGGGTGTGCAAGGTCATTGTGGACAGTGGTAGCACAGATAATCTCGTATCTACAGAGATGGTAGAGAAGTTGGAGCTGGAGATGACTGATCATCCAAGCCCATACAGAGTTTCGTGGCTACAGAAGGGACACCAAGTAACTGTTACTAAACAATGCTTGGTTGAGTTCAAGATAGGAGGATATAATGATAAGATCTTATGTGATGTTATTCCCATGGATGTTTGTCATTTATTGTTGGGTAGACCTTGGCAATATGACAGAAATGTGATTCATGATGGGAGAATGAACACATATACCCTGGAGAAGAATGGGAGAACCCATATGTTGCTTCCGATAAAGGATAAGGAGGTGAAGCCAGAAGTAAGCAACACAGTACTTAAGAAAGAAGATCCACAATTCTTTGTGGTCAGGAAATCGAGAATTGTTCTGACTAGCACAAGAGTGGATCATTTACCAGAGGAGATTCAGGGACTGTTGAAAGAGTTCGCTGACATCATAGTGGATGAACTACCTCGTTCCTTGCCACCAATGAGGAGTGTGATTCATCATATAGACCTCATACCAGGAGCTAGTTTACCGAATAAAGCCGCGTACAAGTTGACGCTGCAAGAAAATGAAGAGGTCAAGAAGCAGGTCTAGGATTTATTGGACAAAGGATTGGTCAGGGAAAGCTTGAGCCCGCGTGTTGTTCCGACAGTACTCAGTCCGAAGAAGGATGGAGGTTGGAGAATGTGTACTGACTCAAGAGCCATGAACAAGATAACCATCAGGTAGGGGTTTCCATTGCCAAGGATGGATGATCTGATGGATAGCTTGAGCGAAGCAAGATACTTTTCAAATATTGACTTGAAAATTGGATATCACCATATTCGCATGAGAGAAGGTGATGAATGGAAGACAGCATTCAAGACAAACGAGGTTTGTATGAATGTCTTGTTATGTCGTTTGGCTTAACAAATGCGCCAAGTACCTTTATGAGGTTAATGAATGAAATCCTAAAGGATTTCATCAGGAAGTTCGTCATTGTGTATTTGGATGACATACTGATTTATAGTAAATCAATGGCAGAGCACTTGAAGCATTTGGCTACAGTGATGCAGAAACTACAGCAAGAGAAGTTGTTGATTAATATGAAGAAATCTTCATTTATGAAGACAGAGCTCATTTATCTGGGTTTTGTTATATCTGCGAATGAATTGAAGATGGATCCAGGTAAGGTGGAAGTGATTAAGAATTGGCCATCACCAAGGAATGTATTCGAGGTGAGAATTTTTCATGGTTTGGCTAGTTTCTACCAGAAGTTCATCAGAAATTTCAGTGGGATTAGTGCAGTGATGATGGACATAGTGAAGAAGTGGCATAAGTCTTTTCACTGGACAGCAGAGGCTGAAAAGAGCTTCAATCTGTTGAAGCGGAAGATCACGGAACAACCAGTTTTGGTGTTTTCGGATTTCCAAAAGATGTTTCAGGCGAAATGTGATGCAAGCGGATTTTCCATAGGAGCGGTCTTGAGTCAGGAAGACAGACCGATTGCATATTTCAGTGAGAAGCTAAATGAGGCGAAATTGAAGTACTCCATGTACGACAAGGAATTGTATGCTATCATTCATGCACTGAAGAAGTGGAGGCATTACTTGATCCTGAAAGAATTTGTTTTATATAGTGATAACCACGCATTACAGTTTGTGACTCGACAGGAGAAGTTGAATCAGAGACATGTAAAATGGGTAGAGTATATGCAGAATTTCACATTTGTGATTAAACACATTTCGGGTACTGCTAACAAAGTGGCTGATGCTTTGAGCAGGAAGTGTTTGTTGTTGCAGGAGTTTCGAGTCAAAACGTTGGGTTTTGATGATCTCAGGGACATGTATGTTGATGATCAAGATTTCAGAAAGGCGTATGAAGCAGCTGAGAATCCAGTTCTCAGAGACAGAAGCCAATGGATGGACTACATGATCTAGGAAGGATTATTGTTCAAAGGCAATCAACTGTGTATTCTGAAATGCTCCATGAGGGAGAACTTGTTAAAGGAGAAGCACAGTGGTGGATTAGCAGGACATTTTGACCACGACAAGACATTTGCAAAGTTGAGCGATTCATACTTTTGGCCAGGGATGCGAGCAGATGTCAAGAGATTCGTTGACAGATGTTGAATTTGCCAGCATTCGAAGGGAAGGAAGCAGAATGCAGGGTTTTATCAGTCGTTGCCCATACCAGAGAGACCGTGGGAAGCGATAAGCATGGATTTTGTATTGGGGTTGCCAAAGACACAAAGAGGTTTTTATTCAATCTTTGTGGTAGTGGATAGGTTTTCTAAGATGGCACACTTCATCCCATGTCAGAAGACCAGCGATGCGACTCACATCGCAAATTTGTTCTTCAAAGAGGTCATTCGACTTCATGGGTTTCCGAAAAGCATAGTTTCGGACAGAGACACTAAGTTCATAGGGCATTTTTGGAGGACCTTATGGAAGAAGCTAGGAACTAACTTAGCGTTTAGTTCTACTTATCATCCTCAGACGGATGGACAGACGGAAGTGGTCAACAGAAGTCTAGGAGACTTGCTGAGAATCTTGGTGACGGAGCACCACAGCCAGTGGGATAACATATTACCACAAGCGTAGTTCGCATACAATGATTCAGTGAATCAGAGTATAGGAAGAAGTCCATTTTAGATTGTATATGGGATTTAGCCGAGGGGATTTTCTAAGTTAAGGGATTCAGAACAGACTGCTACTAGCAGTGCTAGTGCAGAAGAATTCAATGAAGCGATGAAAGAACTTCACAGTAGGGTGAAGGAGCGGTTGCTAGAATCAAGCCAGGAGTATAAGTGTAGAGAAGATCGGCACAGAAGACAACTTCGGTTTGAAGTTGGTGATCTGGTTCTGGCACATTTAAGGAAGGAAAGGTTCTCGGGGAACATACAATAAATTGAAAATGAAGAAAATCGAACCATGTAGGGTCTTGAGAAAATTCGGGGAAAATGCTTATGAGATCGAGTTGCCAGATGGGATCGAAATATCTCCGATATTCAATATCGTAGATTTATACCCATACAGAGATAGAGAGGGGGAGACTAGAACTAAACAACCAGTGATCCAGTGGATGAAACAATTTCCAGTTGCAGAGAAGCCGCAGATGGAATGCATACTGGACAAGAGAGTATGCAAGAAGACCAGGAGGAAAGAATACTATGAGTATCTGGTCAAATGGAAGGGCCATCAAGTGGAAGATGCCAGCTGGGAAAATGAAGCGGAGATACAGAAGCATGGACAGACCGTGCAGGAGCTCATGGACAGGAGCCCATGAAATTTTTCAAGCGAGGGAGTATGATGCAGGAGCATCGCCAACACATCAAGCGAGCCAGCGCGGAAGCAGAAGACAGTTGGATAAGCCAGCACAAATTTTGAAATTGCCTTGAAACTGTTGCGCGAACATTAATGTGAAAACTTAATGAGGTGCACTTTGTGTATTGTAATGGACCTTGAGCGAATAGCTCTCGTCCTTTAGTAGGTAGACGACATTTAATCTAGTTAATGCAGGTAGATAGGATTTTTAATTCTAGACTAGACAGTTTAGGAGCTGGAGGGAAAACGGATATAGACACCCTCATTGTATCATTGTAACATTATTCAGAAGAAGGAAGAGAAAGAGCATACAGAGAGTTGCGTAAGAAAACCCATGTACTGATATTTGAATTAATAGAAGAAGATTGGTTCAAATTCATGGTTTGGTGTCTGATTCTCTGTGTATTGATGTTATGCTCATGAATGTTTGCTTCCTGTTATGCATTTGCTTTTATATGTTGTGTATATGATTTCATGGTTGAATTGAAGTCTAAAGGGGAGGAAGAAATGAGTTTCAATTGTTTCTCTATTTGAGCCAGAGATTCCTGCAAGGAGCGCAGTCGAATTGTCTGCAAGGAGTGCATTGACAGAAGGGTTCAATTAGAGATATATTTTGTTCTCATTTCCTCGAAGGTGCAGTTAGGCACAGGGCTGTGCAAAGAGTGCGCAGGCCAGGTAGAAGTCTCAGGGTTGCGGACCTGAGTGAATCTTTGTCAGACTGTTGTTGCTGGCATGCGTAGAGTCAAGGGACTTCAACACTCAGTCGAGGTTGAAGGGTTGTCGCAAGGAGTGCGTGCAAAAGGTTTCCAAAGACTTAGAGTCATAGCAAAGCTCAGGAGTGATAAGGCCTCAGAGTTGATGAAGGACAGTGGTCAAAGTTGCACTTTGAAGATCAGGAAGAAGCTCCAAGTTTGCGAGCAGGCGGACAAGTTTCGTGGAGAGGAACGCAGTCGTTTCGCAGAATCATCAAAGGAAGAACGGGCAGTCGAAATCCTCTGAGGAGATTTCGTGAAGTTCTGAGGGCCATTGGATCTTGTGGAGGTGCAAGGAGGTTATGGCGAGAACGTCCAAAGGTTAAATCTCAGGAGGGGCAGAGCCGTCGATCCCGAGTCACAAGGACTGTCAGATCTACATGTGATATCGTGTATCGGGGATTCGCAAGTTGAAGCTCCAAGTTGTTGCAACGAGAATTGCGATATCGCGATCTGTGATATCCCAACGAGCCCAGAACCGTCCATCAATTGGGACGTGTGTCAGAATACTCGAGGAAGTCGGGGTTCAAAGCATCGGAGATTTTGAAGGCAGGAAACTTTTGCAGCTTGAAATCGCGAAACGCGATATCCCGACAGAGGAGTTGTGTGGGGCCACAGTAGGAGTTAGTGGAGGACAGGTGGCGTACCACATCGGGGATCGGGAAAAGGAAAGTCCTGAATCCATTGACATCAGGATTCGCAATCCCGCGAATTTCGAAATCCCGATAGAAGCGATAGGGGTGGAAAAGTCAATTCGCACGTGTGCATCGGAGTTTTTCCATGTCGGGTATCGGGAGTCGATAAATCAAAGTGCTTGATATTGCGAGGGGCGAAACCGCGATAAGAGAAATTTCGACAGAGACTGAAAGAGGTCAGCGTGGACTGAGGCATCAGATCTCGGGGATTCGAGAGTCCAGCGCTCAACCTTTGGTCTCCCAAAGTCGCGAGTTCCAATTCCCCGCTAAGTAAAGAAGGGGGGGATCGCGTGAAGAGATTTGTGGGAGCAGATATCCCGATAGGGAAATAGAAGGACCAGTTAGTGTTCTTCGGGCCTAGGGAAGAGAAGATCCTATGTGAGCGGACGCGCCCACTGGTGCGAATGCGTCAATTATCAGCTCAATCTAGTAGAAGAATATCCCACTCATGCCAGACTCTGTGTCAAACCCACAACCCTGTGTGCATCGCCAAGGACTGAGGTAAGATCTGAAGTTTTTTCAATTATACTTAGTGAGGGAAGTAAAGATAGCAGTTAAGGTAGTTAGAGAAGTGGAGGTAGTATGCCAAGTCATAATCAGTTAGTGTCACCAGGGAAGAATATTGCATAGAACACAATGCCAGGGTTAGGCCCCACTTTGATAATGAATTTCTTCCATGGAAAGAGAATAGAGGATCCATAACAACATTTGTTTGTTTGTGAATCCATATGGACAGTCAAGAACGTCTAGGACGATGATGCAAATATTGCGCAATTGGCAATGACTTTCAGAGACCGTGTGTTGATATGGTATATGAAGTATTAGTCTATTGTACCTACGGGACAAACTATAACATTAGCATACATTAGGTAATCTTTGTTGAAAGAGTTCCACAAGTCAAAGTCTGAGTCACAGTGTATTACAAAACTGAAAGAGATCTAGCAATTTTCTAATGAGTTAGTATGGGATTTTGACCAAAGATTCAAAATCTTAATGACTAGTTGACCTTCCATATTCTGGATGAGCAGCATAGGGAGTGGTTCATTGCAGCATTGTTGTCACATATACACTGCCCTTTGACATAGAAGAAGATTATGTCGTAGACAAAATCTCTTGAGGTTGATATGAGGTTGGAAGCATCCCCTTTAGGAGAGAATTATGTAGGGATGGCTCAGGTCCAGTCATAGTAGGCATCATTGACTATTCAATTGCAAGAGTTGGTTGAAGGGAAGGAAATGCGCGATGAAATTTGGTGTATTACATGCAAAATAGAAGGTCATCATAAGAATGAGTATCCATATTTTGAGGAGTATTTGGCTACAAGAGTTATGAATCCTTTAGGAGTATTGTGTGAGATATGTAAAATGATGAGTCATCATCCTACTGCTTCCCCGTTGATGTAGAAGTACCAGAGCACTGCTACAAACATGTTTTGTAATTTTTGTAACTCTATTGAACATGATGAAAAGGAATGTCATGCATTTGATCTTATGAGAGAGAGCACAACGGATGCATACAGATTTAAAGGGGAAGAAGGACCAACATGAGGGGTACCACAGTATAATACTCTGAGAGGTTACAATCAAGGAGGAAGAGGAGGTCGCAGAAGAGGAGGATTTGGTTGAGAAAGAGGTCTTATTATATGTTATAACTGTAATCAGGCTGGGCACTTGGCACAAGACTGTTTGAATCCTTACATGACATGCCCTTATGGTAGACAACTGGACAATGTGACAAAATAATTTCTAACATTGATCGCAAAGCAGCAAGAAAAGAGGAACCCGAATATGCATATGATAGCTACAGAGGAGCGTGATGAACGACCTAAGGTAGCAGTAGTTATGCGCAGAGGAGAAAGAAAAAGAGTTGATGTGATAGATCAAGGAAAGTGAACTAAGCAGTGGGTAAGGAAAGCAGCAGAGCCTCCTCCATTTTTTTACCCTAGAAAGGAGAAAGACATGTACCAGCAAGCAAGGAAAGAACTGTTGGAGATAGAATGGATAACATCGACTTTGACTGCACCACTGGTGTATGATAGGCCACCTATCTATGACATGCCTCTAGTGTATGACCATTCAGAAAGGCAATTTGAGAAGTTAAGTACAATGAGAAGTATATTGAAGAGTTGTTTAGAATTAATGAAGGATGAGACTGTGTTAAATGCATTGTGTGAAATAATTGATCAATGTGTGTAAAATAAGGAAACACATATTGTACAACGAACAACTAACCAATTATGTCATAAGAGAAGGACAAATAGGGAATTCCAGTTAAATGTGCAAATAAGATATTATGACATGGATAATATCATTTTAGACATGGGATCCAATGTGAATGTCCTTTTGAAGCAGTCTTAGGAGACGATGGGCAAACTGAAGTTAATCTGGTCACCTATTCAGTTATGTTTAGAAAATCAGCATAAGATTGTTCCGATCAGAAGGTTGTTAGGGGTAAATGTTAACATTGATGGAGTGTGCAGTGTAGCTAACTTTGAAGTAATCGAGATAGTATATGGAAGTAAACCTTATCAAGCATTACTAAGACTTGATTGGGCTTTTGATAACCATAATATGATTGATTTGAAGAAGAGACAGATGGTCTTTGAAGCAGGAGACTAGAAAGTTATTATGCCATTGGATCCCATGGAGGGGCGAAGATACGTGGAACCAACAAAGGGAAAAGAGCTCGATAGACTTTATAATAAGACCATGCGGATGGATGATTATGTGAACCTTACAGCTGATGGTGCACTCAATTGGAAAAGTATTAGTTCTTACGCATCGGATTCAGAAGAGGCATTAGAACATTGGCAACTAATATTACATGAAGTATAGACAAGGAGATGTGCTCATATTACCTGCGCATTACGATGGATTGGAACTGAGGTATGTGATCCCCCAAAGTATGATGGACTAATAACCATAGATTCTTTTATAAAGGAATTTGAATTGCAGATGCCAGATCAACAAAGAATGTTAGCTTTAGATGTTACGCCGAAAGCAACTTCTGCAATAAGGTGGGTTGTGCATAAGGATAGAATAGAGCATTGGTAGCAATGCAAAAGATTGTTAAAGGTCGTATTTGGAGCAGGAAATGAATATGATGCGCGAAAGTATGTGGGGTTTATTTTTCCTATAGAGCATGTTACACAGTGCATTGTGACATGGAGATCAGTATCGAAGTAAGAATGGACACACTTGTTTATACACACTTTGGATACTATTCCAAAGAACTGGTACTTAGAGTTGGAAGTGCACAGAGAGACAGCGGATTGGGAAGAGTTGACTCACAACTTCAAGGTTACTTTCAGTTTTGAAGATAGGTCCCGTCAGTAGACACAGCTCTTCAAGTGATCAAGGACAAGATTTTCACATTAGAAGACTCGGTAGAAGTAGTATATGTATGTGGCATGCATAGACCTTCTGTGACGGTTCAAGAACTTTTGTAATGTTATAATGTCATGAGAGAAGACCAAGAGGATGAAGATCCGAGAAATTTACAAGTACCAGAAACTGAGAACTTCAATCTGTTGTATATGAAAAGCCACTAAGAATGTGCAAAGTGAATATTGGTACAGAGGATAAGCCCAATTTTGTGAACATAGGAGATTACTAGAATGAAGAGACTATTGAAAAGATTGATGATTTATTGCACGAATATCAAGATTTGTTTCCAACTACATTTTTAGAGATGAAAGGGATTGATGGAGAGTTAGGAGAGATGAAGATCCCTTTGAAACTTGATACTAAGCCAGTTAAGCAGAGACCATATTGATTGAACCCGGTGTATAAGAAAAAGGTGAAAATAGAGATAGAAAGGATGTTGGAAGCAAGAATTATTGAACCTGTCACAGAGTCGGAGTGGATTAGTCCAATGGTGGTTTAGGATAAGAAAACGGGTGGAATTAGAATTTGTGTAGATATAAGGAAACTGAATGATGCTTGTTTGCACGATCCATTTCCTACTCCATTTACAAATAAAGTCTTGGAGAATATAGGAGGACAGAAAGCCTATTCGTTCACTAATGGATTTTCAAGGTATCATCAGATTAAGATTGTGATGGAAGATAGACATAAGACTACATTTGTGACAGAATGGGGATGTTACCAGTACACAATTATGCTTTTTGGATTGAAGAATGCACCAGTAGTATTCTCTAGAGTGGTTGTAGCAGTGTTTGAAGAGTTTATTCATAAATTCTTGGAAGTATACTTGGATGACTAGACAGTGTTTAGTTTGTTGAAATACCATGTTGAAACTATGCACTTGATGTTGGATAGATGTAGGCAATTCCAGATTTCGTTGAATTTGAAAAAGTGCATTTTCTACGCATCGTTTGGTATTTTGTTGGGCCATGTACTATGTTAACAGGGATTGTTGGTTGATCCTACAAATATTGTTGTAATTGTTGATTTACCACTGCCTAATTCAATGCGACAATTATGAGCAACGTTGGGTCATACAGGGTACTGCAGAAAGTTCAATAGGGAATATGCACAGATCATAGCTCCATTGGAAAAGTTTTTGAAGAAGGAAGTGAAATTTCAATGGAATGAGGAATGTCAAAAGAGTTTGGATACTTTGAAATAGAAGTTATTTACCGCACCAATTTTGGTATTTCCATATTGGAAGAAGGAATTTCATGTTCACATGGACATGTCATCTTTAGCATTAGGCGCAGTTCTAGCACATCCATGAGAAGGAGATTTAGATCACCCCATTACATTTTCCAGCAGGAAATTGTCAACTACGGAATAGAATTATACTACTACAAAACATAAAGGATTGGCAATGGTATATGCACTGCAAAACATTAGACATTATATGTTGGGTTCACACTTTAAAATGTACAGAAATCATTCAGCGCTTAGATACTTGGTCAATAAGCTAGTGTTGGGGGGGAAGATATGCAGATGGTTGTTACTATTCTAGGAGTATGAATTTGAAGTGATTGTGAAGCCACGAAAGTTAAAATCAGGACTGGATCATTTTTCATGCATACTACCAGGGGAAGATACACGAAATTTGGATGATATTCTGCCAAATGCGCACTTATTTGTAGTACAGATGGTTGATGACTATTTTGCAGATATAGTCCAGTTCTTGAGTACAGGAGTAGCCCAACCTGATTTTACAGTTGCAGAAAAGAAGTAGTTAGTAGTGAAGGTAGTAGACTATCAGTTAATAGCAAGAAATTAGTATAAGTTAGGTGCAGATGGTATTCTGTGACGATGTGTATTAGAGCATGAAAGACATATGATATTGTGAGAGGCACATGAATGATTTGTCGGAGGTCACTATGTAGGAAAAGTGACAGCTCAGAAGATTTTGCACGTAGGATTATGGTGGCCCACCCTCCACAAGGACTCTAAGGAATTATGTCAGAATTGTGATGTTTGTCAGAGAATTAGAAATCCTTCCAAGAGAGATGAAATGACTTTAGTACCACAAGTGACGTTACAAGATTTTGATAAATGGGAAGTTGATTTTTTCGAACCGATTAATCCACCAGCGAAAAGGTTAGGAGCACAATACATCATTATTGTGACAGATTACTTGACCATATGGGCTAAAGCAAAACTTGTGAGAGAGATTGCAGCACAGAGACTATTGTACGATTTCTTTTTTAGAATGTTGTTTTGAGGTTTGGATGTCCAAGAATCCTTATGAGTGATCAGGGGACTCATTTTTTGAATAAGACAATTGCTTCTTTGACAGAGGAATTTTAGGTTAATCATCAGAAGAGTACACCATATCATCCTTAGGCAAATGAAACAGTGGAAGAATTCAACAAGATCCTAGAGCATTCACTAACGAAGGTATGCAATGTAAGTCAATATGAATGGGACCTGAGGATTCCAGTAGTTTTATGGGAATATACAACAACAAGTAAGAAGTTGACAGGACATAAACCATTAAGATTGGTGTATGGCCAGGAAGCAATTATGCCTATGGAATTCATTGTGTTGAGTCTATGCATTGCCGCATTAACAGAGCTTACTGATTCGGGCGTAGTAGAAATAAGACTATCAAAGCTAGTAGAACTAGAGGAAGACCATTATGTCGCAGGATTTCATCAAGGAGTTTCGAAAGCGCACGAGAAAGCATGGCACGATAAACACATTAAACATAAGAAATTCCAGATAGGAGACCCGATTTTTCTCTGTGACAACAAGTTTTTGTAGCACCCTGGAAAGTTCCAAATGCACTAGTTAGGCCCATATGTGATAAGGTTTGTGATAGAGGTGAGTCTTATTTAGTTGGAGAAGTTGTGGAAGGATTGATAAATAGTAGTCAGCTGAAATTGTATAGGGACAGTCGTGCTTCCGCACACTAGTCTGAGCACACAAAATGTGTACTATAGCACTTGTGTCATAGTATTTGTATTATAGAAAGAAAAAGAAAAGAAGAAAAGAAATAAAAGAGGTTGAGGCAAGAGACAGAAGATTGAAGTTATGCCTAATGTATTGTTCAAATAGTTAAACTAGTAAGGAGATGAACCAGAAAATGTCATAGAGATGTAGAAAGAGGAAGGAATTGTGCATTGGAAGGAGGATTGAATTGCGACAAAGATATGTGCAGAAGGTGGGAAAATCATTAAAGAACATGCATGATGAGACAAGCATTAAAGAGAAAACATGATGGCAAGGTAGTGGAGATGTGTAGTCATAAATGAAAAATTGCAAGAGGATTTTGACAGGCTGGAAAATATAATGTATGATCCACCGGAGGATACTAAATTAATGAAAAGTTAGGGCAAGAAATAAATGTGAGCGCAAGTGGATTAGACTGCAAATTTGGGCGTGAAGAAAAATGGAAACAACTGGCGACAAGCTATAAAAGTAGATGAGGGGTCGACATGAAAAGGTTATTATTGCTTGAGCATTCAAAAAGATAGAAAGAGTCGAGCAAGTTTGACAAGATCTGAGCAATTAAGTTGCAGACGTGAGTTATTTCCATAGAACAATGAAGCCACTAAAGATAGGAGAAGCCTCATCACAGCAGAAGAAACAACGCACCAGGAAAGCATCGATACCTGTATTCAAAGAAACCCTGGATGCATCAACGTCAAGGCCAAGCCCGATTATCTATATAAAATATTATGTGCCACCCAGGAAGCCGACAGCGAAGTAGGTCAAGCTACCAAAGGAGTCGAAGTATGAACTTGTGAAACTAGAGATCCCCCTGGGGGTAATCATTGAAGGAGATATGTTAGGCGCAATATGAAATCTGAAGTTTGTAGACCATGACTTGGCAGGCATAAAGAATTTTCTAGAGTTAGCACCAGATAAGTACATGCGCACAAAACTCATCCCGGATTCACAGGAAGTTATAGCAGGGATGGAGAAGATAGGCATTTTGAATCTATTAGAGATTCCACATTTTGGTAGGAGCGCAGAGATCAAAATCTGTGTCAAATTGTTATTGAGCTACATCCATGGAGGATTTTTATGGTTGGATAGGTTGGAGTCGATAGACACTCAACTCATTGCACAGATCATCAGGTTACCATCA
>JZKD02S2083710.1:388657-402470 GCA_000966675.3 Picea glauca | reverse complement strand
CTTTGAGAAACTAAGAGAAGAAACCATTTCCTTGAAAACTCTACTCGAAGAAGAAAGAAGAATAGGAGAAGTAAGGAATTTCCAAATGAAGAAGAAAGAAGAAGATTGTGAGAAAATTGAACAAGAAGTTGTCTCATTGAGGAAGAGCTTAAGAAACTCTAAAGTGCCAAAAGAATTAACACATCTTGGATGTGTTAACAAAAATTTTGGTATCTGGGCACAAAGGTACACAGGTCTGCAGGATTTCCCAGGAAGCATCCAAGCGCAGCATGAAGGAACCCCTTTTCAGTTACAATTCGAGCGAATGGGTGAAGTTTTGTTGACGGCCACCGAGATCCACCTATAAATTTGATCAATGATCATCGGGATTTCAGGGCTTCCAGGTTGCCCCGGGGTTAATGCAAGAGATAGCTCCAATAATTCAAGACAAATCTGGGTCGTCTGATCCAATTGAGACAGGTGGCTTCCAGTCGGTGTATCAGGGATCAGAGTTTTGGGAAACAAGGAGCCTCCCATTCGTTGCAGTTGAGATCGTCGATCGGAGAAATGCCAAAAGTGCCTTTGAATCCAAGCCCATGGTCCTAGCACTAAGTCACTTCAAGTGAGCCTGTAAACGAGGGCATCTCCCTTTTAAATATCGAATGCCCCCTTGTTCGTTCATCCTAAGGACGCGTGGCGCGAGATCTAGTCGCGTCGGCGTTTTGACATTCGGGAGTTCGAGGGGCGAGAGTTTCATGTTGTTCTACATCTCAAAACCCCGAACCCTGATAGCGCCGAAAGCACCAAAAGTAGGGCCCGCGGTATCATGAAGAATTTTCAGCCGTCCATCCAAAGGGGACACTTGGTGACAAATTGAGCCATCTCGATGTTTCACCCATCGCGACTCCAAGGCGCAAAGAGAAGCTCCGTTATATTTCGATGCGCGAGGTGCCGGGAGAGTCTTAGACCTAGGCCCACAATATCGTCGAGTGAGTTTCAGGACCGTCAGATCTCAGAAAGATGCGTGGCACCAGACTGAGCCGTCTCGGCGTTTCGCTCATCGCGATTTCTAAATGCAGGGATTAGCTCCTTCCCATTCGCGAACGCTGAAAGCACCGTGGTCACAACCCGTGGTCACTTGGAGAAAGAAAGGAGTTGTGTACAGAGGTCCAAAGGCACTAAGTTCAGTTACAGAGGGGATCCTCGCGATGTCCAGGTGCCATCAGGTCCGACCTCAATACCGTTTCTTTCTTGGAGTAATTGATGGCAAGAGCGGGTGGTTGAAAACTCTTTTCATTCATTAAGTATAGAGAATGGAGGGTCTGGCAAGTGGTCTGCACAAATAGGTCCTGTGTATCAAATTTTTCAAAGAAGCCATGCCGAAGTCCTCAAATTGACAGAGAAGTCTGCGCACGCTAGCCCATCACTTAATGGCTCAGCTACCCTCCTTACAGGGGCCATGCGTAGTTAAGGTGGCACTTAAAGAAAGATATCAGTACGAGTTTGACTGAAGGGACACCAAGCTTTGGTGACTGTAAACGCCTCTGTGAGGTGAATTTTCCTGGTTATATAGACTAAGTCTTTGTATTTTGAGAGGGGGGGATAGTTGAGCAAAGCTCCCGATTGTAAAGTTTTGATGAAGTGTTGGTCGCTCTGGTTAATGTATAAGGCATTTGAGACTTCTTACTTTATGGATGTCATATTATTTTTCATCTCTGTTTACTATGTTAGAACAACTCAGAATTGGATGATCCAGTCGAGTTGTAGCTATTATAGGATGATGTAGGTTGGATCACTGTAGCAGTTACATTGTTTCTAACCGGTTCCTGTTATTTTCGTAGCGCTGAACGACTTAGAATTGGAGGATCCAGTTGAGTCACTCTTCAGCTCCTTGAAGCTCTGGACCAAGAGGATATTGGCTTTTGAGTTTTTCATCCTCAAGCTTCCGAAGGCTTGTCGCTTGAGGCAGTCTTGGTCACCCTTCTCACAAGTCTTCCCTTTGTCACCCTTTAATCCATTCACTGACGAAAGTTGGATCAAGACCTCCCTTGCTGCATACATACCAGGCCCGGTCTCCTGAGTCAAAGTTTTATCTTCTTGATTCTTTACCCATTTGATCACCCCCATTTATTAAATTGTGACATAAAACTGATGGGCATTGGGCTTTGCTCCTGCAAGAAATCCAGGAGTGACTTCTGACGCTAACATTTCTGGCACTGTTGCCGGGGACAAAGTTGAAAATTTTCCCTGGGATTGAACAACATTGAGCCTCTGATCCTGAAGGTGCATTGGGTATCAGAGCCTTTGAAGATTTCTACTATGGACCTGGCGACTCCATTGTGACGACTCCACTGTGGCGAACTTTCCGTGTTAATTGTGGCTTTTAGAGGCAGGCATACGCGGTCTCATCCACAACTGCCTCTAGCTACGCCTGAAGCAGATCCAGAGGTGGTGCGGAGAAAGGGAAAGGCCTTTGAAGAAGAAGTGTCCACCATCGAACCAGGTAATTCACCATATCCTTCTGTGGGAACTCCTTTTTCTCCTCCTCAATTTCTCGACAGACCTGTTTATGAAGTTTCTCGTTTCCTAAATTTCGGGAGTGTTCCTGTTGAGTTTTCCTCTCCTGGTCTGGGACCGGAGGGACGAGACCTTGTCACTCCCCTCTCCCCTGAAACTATACCTTGGCGTAGACCCGGGGCCACATAATATTTTCCCACTCCTATCTTTACTACACCTGTGCAAAGAGAAGCACCTGCTGACTTGAGCTCGTTAGCCTTCTCTTTAAATCCCCTCTTGTTCCCCACTCCGCTTCGGGACTCATTCACAATAGCCCCTTCGCGAAATCCTTCACCTCCTAGTTCCCCTCCACCTAATATTCCTATGGCTGGTGCTAATCCCCCTCTAAATAGAATGGATGCCATAGTCGCTGCTAGATATGCTCCCTTAGTTCTACCCCATCCTATGAATCCTCTCCCTGCTGGAGATTACTTGAAATACATGCCCAAGTTCACCAGGAAGGGGACGCAATTGCGGAGGAGCACTTGGCTACTTTCTACAGTTACACAGACAACCTCAACATTGAAACTGAAGATTTATGGATGAGAGTCTTCATCTAGAGCCTGGATGGCGAGGTGAGGAAATGGTTTAGAGGATTGGCTCCAGGATCTATTGCTGGGATTGAAGCTCTAGATAGTGCTTTCCTGAGGCAGTGGGGAGATAGGAAAGATTTCATGTATTACATGATGAAGTTCGGGTCTCTGAAGAATATGGAAGGAGAGTTCGTCTCTGACTTCTCCAAAAGATTCAATAAGATGTATAATAAGATTCCTGCTGAAATAAAGCCCTCAGAAGCCTCAGCCAAAATTTCTTATGCTAGTGCGTTTGGTCCCGATTTCTGTCTCTTATTAAGAGAAAGAAGATCCACCTCCTTAGCTCAAATGCAATATACAGCCATAGAGGTGGAATCTAATGTATTAGCAGCTGACAAACTGAGGAACAAGGTTGACGCAGATAGGAGAAAGGGAAGATCTGAAGCCTCAACTTCTGGCCCGTCGGTGCCCCACCCTCAAGTGGATGAATTGACCAAGCTGGTGAAGTCTCTGTCTGCAGAGATGGAGAAAATGAAGGTGGAGGGAAGACAAGCATACAGGGGCCCTCAAAATGCCGAAAACAAAGGAGGTTTCAGAAGGCCAAACAATATAACTCCCCCGACTATGCAGAGAGAAAGGGGAAGAGACAGAGATGACCAGAAAATTCAGGCCCCTTTTCAAAACAATTTCGTGGCCGAGGAGGAACAAGAAGGAGCAGAGGAACTTGATCCTGAAATCCATTGCTTCGGAGACATGCCTCCTTTTCCTCATCTCACTCAATCAGCATACGAGGAGTCTCTCATGGACAGTCAGCTAAATGAATTGAGCAAGGGAGACAAGGCTAGTGGCAGCCAAGGCAGATATGATCTGAGGTCTAAAAAAAGGACAACAACACCTGATGTTCCTGAGCAGTCCACTAGATCAGAGAAGCCTGCTAATGATGTAGCGGACAATCACAGAGGTAAGAAGACTCAATTCCCCTCTCCCATAGTTCAGAGTCATGTTCCCAAAATAAGAGAAATCCCAAAGCTCTCGTCTTCTTTTAGTTTCGAGCAAGAAATTCAAAAAATCAAAATCCCTGTGCCCCTGACAGAATTGATTAAACATGAAGGGTTCAAGAAATGCTTCTATGAGATTTTACAGTCTGAGGTCTTAAGCCTTCCCACCGACTCCATCAATTTGCAAGATGAAAAGCCTGTAGTTATTCTGGGTCCTATGGTAGAAGACAGGAATGACTCATCCCCTCCCTTCTACACTTCCTTGAACATACATGACAAGGTACATGACAAGGTGAGCCCAAGTTTGTCAAATTGCCAAGAAGCCTGACGGAGGAGCAGAAGTCCGAATACACTAGAATTTTGAGGGAATTCACCGACGTGTTTTCCTGGACCTACGAAGACCTCAAAACATATGAAATTTCTGTCATCGAGCATAAAATCCCATTAAAAGAGGAGGCAAATCCATTTAGGCAGAAGCTGAGATAGATCAATCCTATGCTGCTGCCTATCATGGAGAGGGAAGTAAAGAAGTTGCTTCAAGCTCAGATCATTGTACCATTGAGGTATTCAGAGTGGGTGGCCAACTTGGTGCCAGTAAGGAAAACGAATGGAGAGATCTGACTCTGTGTAGACTTCAGAAACCTGAATAGGAGCTCACGAAAGGACAATTATCCCCTGCCCAATATGGAACACATATTGCAAAGGGTAACCGGTGCATCTAGGATTTCCATGATTGACGGTTTTTCGGGCTATAATCAGATATCGGTCATGCCTGAAGACAGAGAAAAAATGGCCTTCACCACTCCTTGGGGCACATTCATGTATTCCAAAATGCCATTCGTACTGATGAATGCAGGAGCGACATTTCAGCGAGCCATGGACATAGCCTTCATCGGGGAGAAAGATAGGTTTGTGGTGATCTATCTGGATGACATAAAAGTTTTCTCCAGGTCTGATAAAGAACACTGTCGTCATCTCAGGAAGGTTTTCCTGAAATGCAGGAGTTTTGGCATTTCATTAAACCCCAAGAAATCTTTGTTCGCCATGCAGGAGGGAAAATTACTAGGCCACATAGTATTAGCGGAAGGAGTCAGGATTGACCCTAGCAGAGTTGAAGCAATACAGGCCTTATCAATCCCGAGGTCCAAGAAGGAGGTCCAATATTTCCTCGGTAAAATTAATTTTCTGAGGAGGTTCATGCCTAACTTTGCTGAGGAGGTAAATCTTATAACAACCATGTTGAAGAAAGGAAATGAATTAAGGTGGACCTCTCAATCGCGACATTCCTTTGAGAAAATCAAGAAGGCCCTGACTGAAGCTCCTGTGCTTATCAGTCTCGACTACTCGAAGGATTTCCTTATTTTCTCCTTTGCCTCACCTGACACAATGGCTGTTGTTCTATTACAGACAAACGACATTGGGATAGAGTAGCCTATTGCTTATTTCAGCCGAGCATTGAGGGATGCCGAAGTCAAGTATGACACTATGGAGAAGCAGGCCTACATTGTAGTAAAATCTCTCAAAGCTTTTAGAACCTATGTCCTACAGTCAAAAATCAACTCCTATGTCCCCTCGGCTGCTGTTAAAGACATTCTTATTCAGCCTGACATAGACGGGAGAAGGAGTAAATGGATAGCCAAAATTATGGAATTCGACCTAGAAATAAGGCCCACCAAATTGATCAAAGGTCAAGGTTTAGCCAAGCTATTGGCTAAATCAAACTACCAAGCCCTGGGGATAAGTTTCATAAACGAATTCTCAGAAATTCCACAAAGTCGGTTGTCTGAAATGGACCCTCGAAGAGAGCCCCCATTAGCTCGATGTCCTTGGTATAAGGATGTCATATACTTTCTGCAAGAGTTGTGGCCCCCAGGCGGCTTACAAAGGAACAAAGCAAGAGCTCTGAAGCTCAAGGCAGTTCGATACTTCCTGATCGATCAAATGTTATATTGGAAAGACCCCCTGGGGGTAATTTTAAAATGCATGAGTCCACAAGAGGCTGAAATGACCGTGGATGAATTTCATAGCGGCCTGTGTGGAGGGCACCATTTTTAGAAAGCCACAATCCACAAAATCCTCAGGGCTGGATACTACTGGCCTACCGTGTTCAATGACATCTGCAAAGGGGTTAGAGCCTGCATCAAATGTAAAAAATTTGCAGGAAAGCAGCAGCTCAAGTCTCTGCCATTAAATCTGGTGGTGGTTTCAGTACCTTTCCAGCAATGGGACCTAGATTTCATTGGAGAAATTCACCCTTCTTCCAGTGGGTAGCACAGGTGGATCCTAACTGCTACAAATTTATTTACCAAGTGGATCAAAGCTATCCCTACTAGGAGTGCTTCCCACAAGGTAATCATTGGATTCCTGGAGGACCTCATCACGAGATTCGACTTCCCGAGTAAAATTGTCACTAATAACGCAGTCGCTTTCGGGTCCGAGCCATTGGCCAAGTTCTGCGAGTAGTTCAGAATCAAGCTGATTCACTCCACCCCATATTATCCATAGGGCAATGGTTTAGCAGAATCCTCCAACAAAAGCCTGATAAAGATCATCAAAAGGTTGTTGGAAGACAACAAGAAGGCCTGGCATTCTAGATTAAAATTTGCTCTATGGGTCGACCGAGTGACCACAAAGAGATCTATCGACGTCTCTCCTTTCCAATTAGTATATGGAGCGGAGGTTGTTTTCCCTTCTCATTTAGCCATTCTTGTAGCTAAATTCCTCTAGGACCATCAGGAGGAGCCTAACGACATGATCATAAGGATTCATCAGTTAGTGGAGATCCAGCAAGCTAGGGAGAAAACGGTGGACAGAATTCAGGACCATCAGCAAAAGATCAAGCAGGTTTTCGATAAGAAGACCAAGAAGGAGCGGTTCCAGATAGGAGACATGGTGCTGAAATGGGATGCTCCTAAGCAAGATAAGGGCAAACACAACAAATTTGAAGCCCTGTGGATCGGGCCTTTCAAAATCTCTAAGACTTTCTCAAATAACACATACAGGTTGCGAGGTTTGGAAGGTGAAGAAGTTTTCAGTAGCCCAGTGAATGGGCATTTTCTGAAGAAATGTTTTGTTTGAGTCTCAGATGGCTCCTTTGTTTGTAAATATTGTCCTTTTTGTTTCTTTTTTCATTTTCGTTTTTATTTTTTGGCTTAATAATGACTCCATAGCCCAACAACAAGGCACTGGAACTGAAAAATGAGTCCTTAGAGCATTGCGGGGATGACTCTATCCCCCAATTAGCCTAATGTTAGAAAAATTTTTGGTATCGAGGCATGAAGGTACACAGGTCTGCAGGATTGCCCAGGAAGTGCCCAAGCGCAACACGGAGGAATCCCTTTTCAATTACAATTCGAGCGAATGGGCGAAGTTTTGTTGACAGCCACCGAGATCCACCTATAATGCTGATCAATGGTCATCGGGATTTTGGGGCTGCCAGGTTGCCCTGGTGTTAATGTGAGAGTTAGCTTCAATAATTCAAGACAAATCTGGGTCGTCCGATCCAATTGAGACAGGTGGCTTCCAGTAGGTGTATTGAGGATCGGAGTTTCGGGAAACAAGGAGCCTCCCATTCGTTGCAGTTGAGATCGCCGATCGACGAAATGCCGAAAGCGCATTTGAAGCTGAGCCCATGGTCCTAGCACTAAGTCACTTCAAGCAAGCATGTAAACGAGGACGAATCCCTTTTAAATATCAAATGCCCCCTCATTCGTTCATCCTAACGATGCGTGGTGCGAGATCTAGTCATGTCGGCATTTTGGCATTCGGGAGTTCGAGGGGAGAGAGTGGACACCTGGCGGTAAACTGAGCCATCTTGGAATTTCGCCCATCGCGACTCCAAGGTGCAAAGAGCATATCCATTATATTCCGATGCGTGAGGTGCCGGGAGAGTCTCGGACCTGGGCCCACAATATCACTGAGTGAGTTTCAGGACCGTCAGATCTCAGAAAGACACGTGGCACCAGACTGAGCCGTAACATTGTGCAACTACCTAGCAATCATAGTCCAAGAGGACTGGTTCCTCTAGAAAGTATTTTTGATAGAAATGATGTGTCATTAAAAGGGGAGACCATGGAGGATGACACTGATACTATTCAGTGCAACATTGGGACCGAGAGTGAGCCCAAGTTTGTCAAATTGTCAAGAAGCCTGACGGAGGAGCAGAAGTCTGAATACACTGGAATTTTGAGGGAATTCACTGACGTGTTTTCCTGGACCTACGAAGACCTCAAAACATATGACATTTCTGTCATCAAGCATAAAATCCCATTAAAAGAGGAGGCAAAGCCATTTAGGCAGAAGCTGAGACAGATCAATCCTATGTTGCTGCCTATCATGGAGAGGGAAGTGAAGAAGCTGCTTCAAGCTTAGATCATTGTACCATTGAGGTATTCAGAGTGGGTGGCCAACGTGGTGCCAGTAAGGAAAAATAACGGAGATATCCGACTCTATGTAGACTTCAAAAACCTGAACAGGAGCTCATGAAAGGACAATTATCCCCTGCCCAACATGGAACACATATTGCAGAGGGTAACCGGTGCATCTAGGATTTCCATGATCAACGGTTTTTCTGGCTATAATCAGATATCGGTCATGCCTGAAGACAGAGAAAAAATGACCTTCACCACTCCTTGGGGCACATTCATGTATGCCAAAATGACATTCGGACTGATGAATGCAGGAGTGACATTTCAGCGAGCCATGGACATAGCCTTCATTGGGGAGAAAGATAGGTTTGTGGTGATCTATCTGTATGACATAATAGTTTTCTCCAGGTCTGATAAATAACACTGTCGTCATCTCAGGAAGGTTTTCCTGAAATGCAGGAGTTTTGACATTTCATTAAACCCCAAGAAATCTTTGTTCGCCATGCAGGAGTGAAAATTACTAGGCCACATAGTATCAGCGGAAGGAGTCAGGATTGACCCTAGTAGAGTTGAAGCAATACAGGCCTTATCAATCCCGAGGTCCAAGAAGGAGGTCCAATCTTTCCTCGGTAAAATTAATTTTCTGAGGAGGTTCGTGCCTAACTTTACTGAGGAGGTAAAGCTTACAAAAACCATGTTGATTAGAGGAAATGAAGTAAGGTGGACCTCTCAATCGTGACATTCCTTTGAGAAAATCAAGAAGGCCCTCACTGAAGCTCCTGTGTTTATCAGTCCCGACTACTCGAAGGATTTCCTTATTTTCTCCTTTGCCTCACCTGACACAGTGGTTGCTGTTCTATTATAGACAAACGACATTGGGCTAGAGAAGCCTATTGCATATTTCAGCCGAGCATTGAGGGATGCCGAAGTCAGGTATGACACTATTGAGAAGCAGGCCTATGCTCTAGTAAAATCTCTCAAACCTTTTAGAACCTACGTCCTGCAGTCAAAAATCATCGCCTATGTCCCCTCGGCTGTTGTTAAAGACATTCTTATTCATCCTGACATAGGCGGGAGAAGGAGTAAATGGATAGCCAAAATTTAGGAATTCAACCTGGAAATAAGGCCCACCAAATTGATCAAAGGTCAAGGTTTAGCCAAGCTGTTGGCTGAAGCAAACTGCCAAGCCCTGGGGATAAGTTTCATAAATGAAAGCACAGAAATTCCACAAAGTCGGTTGTCTGAAATGGACCCTCGAAGAGAGCCCCCATTAGCTCGATGTCCTTGGTATAAGGATGTCATATACTTTCTGCAAGAGTTGTGGCCCCTAGGCGGCCTGGAAAGGAACAAAGCAAGAGCTCTGAAGCTCAAGGCAGTTAGATACTACCTGATCGATCAAATGTTATATTGGAAAGACCCCCTGGGGGTACTTTTAAAATGCATGAGTCCACAAGAGACCGAAATGATCATGGATGAATTTCATAGCAGCCTGTGTGGAGGGCACCATTTCTAGAAAGCCACAGTCCACAAAATCCTCAGGGCTGGATACTACTACCCTACTGTGTTCACTGACGTCTGCAAAGGGGTTAGAGCCTGCATCAAATGTCAAAAATTTGCAGGAAAGCAGCAGCTCAAGTGTCTGCCGT
Source organism: Picea glauca (assembly GCA_000966675.3). Classification (NCBI taxonomy): domain Eukaryota; kingdom Viridiplantae; phylum Streptophyta; class Pinopsida; order Pinales; family Pinaceae; genus Picea; species Picea glauca. The sequence continues at coordinate 392,391 of JZKD02S2083710.1, read as the reverse complement.
TAAATCCGGTGGTGGTTTCAGGACCTTTCCAGTAGTGGGACCTAGATTTCATTGGAGAAATTCACCCTGCTTCCAGTGGGTAGCACAGGTGGATCCTAACTGCTACAGATTTCTTTACCAAGTGGATCGAAGCAATCCCTACCAAGAGTGCTTCCCACAAGGTAATCATTGGATTCCTGGAGGACCTCATCACAAGATTCGGCTGCCCGAGTAAAATTGTCACTAATAACGTAGCCACTTTTGGGTCCGAGCCATTGGCCAAGTTCTGCGATCAGTTTAGAATCAAGTTGATTCACTCCACAACATATTATCCACAGGGAAATGGTTTAGCAGAATCCTCCAACAAAATCCTGATAAGGATCATCAAAAGGCTGTTGGAAGACAACAAGAAGGCCTGGCATTCCAGATTAAAATTTTCTCTATGGGCCGACCGAGTGACCACAAAGAGATCTATCGACGTCTCTCCTTTCCAATTAGTCTATGGAGTGGAGGCTATTTTCCCTTCTCATTTATCCATTCCTGTAGCAAAATTCTTCCAGGACCATCAGGAGGAGCCTGACGACATGATCAGAAGGATTCATCAGTTAGTGGAGGTCCAATAGGCTAGGGAGCAGACGGTGGACAGAATTCAGGACGATCAGCAAAATATCAAGCAGGTTTTTGATAAGAAGGCCAAGAAGGAGCGGTTCCAGATAGGAGACATGGTGCTGAAATGGGATGCTCCTAAGCAAGATAAGGGAAAACAAAACAAATTTGAAGCCCTATGGATCAGGCCTTTTAAAATCTCTGAGACTTTCTCAAATAACACGTACAGGTTGCGAGGTTTGGAAGGTGAAGAAGTTTTCAGCAGCCTAGTGAATGGGCATTTTCTGAAGAAATGTTTTGTTTGAGTCTGAAATGGCTCCTTTGTTTGTAAATATTTTACTTTTTGTTTCTTTGTTCGTTTTCGTTTTTATTTTTTGGCTTAATAATGACTCCATAGCCCAACAACAAGGCACTGGAACTGTAAAATGAGTCCTTAGAGCATTGCGGGGACGACTCTATCCCCCATGGAGCCTAATGTTAGCAACAATTTTGGTATCGGGGCACGAAGGTACACAGGTCTGTAGGATTTCCCGGGAAGCGCCCAAGCGCGGCACGGAGGAACCCTTTTTCAGTTACAATTTGAGCGAATGCGCGAAGTTTTGTTGACGGCCACCGAGATCCACCTATAAATATGATCAATGGTCGTCGGTATTTTGGGGCTGCCAGGTTGCCCCGGTGTTAATGCGAGAGATAGCTCCAATAATTCAAGACAAATCTGGGTCTTCCGATCCAATTGAGACAGGTAGCTTCCAGTCGGTGTATAGGGGATCGGAGTTTCGGGAAACAAGGAGCCTCCCATTTGTTGCAGTTGAGATCGCCGATCAGCGAAATGCCGAAAGCGCCTTTGAAGCCGAGCCCATGGTCCTAGAACTAAGTCACTTCAAGCGAGCCTATAAATGAGGGCAACTCCCTTTTAAATATCGAATGCCCCCTCGTCCGTTCATCCTAAGGATGCGTGGTGCGAGATCTAGTCGCGTCGGAGTTTTGGCATTCGGGAGTTCGAGGGGCGAGAGTTTCATGTTGTTCTACATATCGAAACCCCGAACCCCAAAAGCACCGGAAGCGCTGAAAGTAGGGCCTGGGGTATCAAAAATCATTTTCAGCCGTCCATCCAAAGGGGACACCTGGCGACAAACTGAGCCATCTCGGTGTTTCACCCATCGCGACTCCAAGGCACAAAGAGCAGCTCCATTATATTCCGATGCGCGAGGTGCCGGGAGAGTCTCGGACCTAGGCCTACAATATCACCGAGTGAGTTTCAGGACCGTCAGATTTCAGAAAGATGCATGGCACCAGACTGAGCCGTCTCGGACCTAGGCCTACAATATCACCGAGTGAGTTTCAGGACCGTCAGATTTCAGAAAGACGCATGGCACCAGACTGAGCCGTCTCGGCGTTTCGCTCATCGCGATTTCTAAATGCAGGGATTAGCTCCTTGCCATTCGTGAACGCCGAAAGCGTCGTGGTCACAACCCATGGTCACTTGGAGAAATAAAGGAGCGGTGTACAGAGGGCCAAAGGCACCGAGTTCAGTTACAGAGGGGATCCTCGCGATGTCCAGGTGCCATCGGGTCCAACCTCAATACTATTTCTTGCTTGGAGTAATTGATGGCAAGAGCGGGTGGTTGAAACTCTTTTCATTCATTAAGTATAGAAAATGGAGGGTCTGGCAAGTGGTTTGCTCAAAGAGGTCCTGTGTATCAAATTTTTCAAAGAAGCCATGCCAAAGTCCTCGACTCGACAGAGAAGTCTGCGCACGCTAGCCCAACACTTAATGGCTCAGCTACCCTCCTTACAGGGGCCATGCGTAGTTAAGGTGGTGCCTAAAGAAAGATATCAGTACGAGTTTGAATGAAGGGACACCAAGCTTTGGGTGACTGTACACGCCTCTGTGAGGTGAATTTTCCTGGGTATATAGACTGAGTCTTTGTATTTTGAGAGGGGGGGATGGTTGAGCAAAGCTCCCGATTGTAAACTTTTCATGAAGCGCTGGTTGCTTTGGTTAATGTATAAGGCATTTGAGACTTCTTACTTTATGGATGTCAGCTTCTTTTTCATCTCTGTTTACTGTGTTAGAACGGATCGGAATTGGAGGATCCAGTCGAGTTGTAGCTGTTATAGGATGATGTAGGTTGGATCACTGTAGCAGTTACATTGTTTCTAACCGGTTCCTATTATTTTCGTAGCACTGAATGACTTAGAATTGGAGGATCCAGTTGAGTCACTCTTCAGCTCCTTGAATCTCTGGACTTAGAGGATCTTGGCTTTTGAGTTTTTCATCCTCAAGCTTCCAAAGGCTTGTCGCCCGAGGCAGTCTTCCTCACCCTTCTCACAAGTCTTCCCTCTGTCACCCTTTAATCCATTCACTGACGAAAGTTGGATCAAGACCTCCCTTGCTGCATACATACCAGGCCCGGCCTCCTGAGTCAAAGTTTTATCTTCTTGAGTCTTTACCCATTTGATCACCCCCATTTATTAAATCATGACATAAAACTGATGGGCGTTGGGCTCTGCTCCTGCAAGCAATCTAGGAGTGACTTCTGACGCTAACATGATGCATGGGTGAAACTTCATACAAAGAAGATGAAAATACCAACAAGAAGGTTAAAGAAAGAGCTACACAGACAATTGATGAGAAGTGGACCAGGATACCAGAAAGAAGGAATGATTACAAAAGAGATGAAAATCCAATAAGACCTCCTACCTTCAGGAATCAAAGAAGATTCAATCAGTATGAAGGAAACTACAGAAGAATAGATCATGAACCCAGATGGACTACATCACAAAGAATCCCACTTACTCCAAGGTATCAAAATTTCTTTCTTGGTCATTGTTATACTTGCAAAATTTTTGGACATAAGGCAATTATTTGCAGAATGATTGAAATGAACAAATATGCAAGAAACATGAATGGTGTAAACAAAAGATATGGAAATAATCATGGATTTGTCAACAAAAGTTATAATTCATTTTACCCATTGATGGACAAAAATATTGTATGCTACAAATGCAATTATCTTGGTCACAAAGCATCAGATTGCAGATATATGAATGAAGATGTCCCTATGCCAACCACAGTATGGAGAAGGAAAGAGATTCCAAACAATGAATATTGTTGAATAGCATTGACCGCTGAAGAATGTAAAGAA
>JZKD02S2083710.1:359978-372937 GCA_000966675.3 Picea glauca | reverse complement strand
TTGGTGAACTTGTTCCATTGTCATTTGTTTTTAGTTTTTGTTTTTATGCTCATGTTGTTATTTAGTTTTTGCTTAATTCTTGTTCATACCTTTACTATTTTCTTTCTAACCTTTTTCATTACATCTGTCATGCCTATCAGAGCCCAAGTAGGCATGTAAGTGCTCGCTTTTTGCTCACACATTGACGAAAAGAGCACGAACAGTTCTCTTGCCACTACAAATTCTTTAGACCTAGTCTTTCCCTCAGATGAGGATATTCTTGAGACATTGAATGGTTGAGACAAACCCTAGGATGATCTCCATCATAGATCTTACTTCCTCCCGAAGTTAAGGAGAATAGAGGCAGGTGAATTTTTTTTGACTATGAATGGAGATAGGTCTTGTCCTATTAATCCTATGGCTACACACACAGTTTACGCCAAGGGTAATATGGTGAGTATCGCTGAAACAATCCCTATAGATATCTCCAGAACCCCTAGCGTCATGGAGAATATTTTCGTCGGAGTGGACTGCTCCCCCGAAGAGATTCAAATTTATACAGAGTTATTTAAGGAATTCCACGACGTTTTTTCCTGGTCTTACGAGGAAATTCCAGGCATAGAACCAAGAATCATTGAACATGAAATAATGAATTATCCTAACACCAAGCCAGTCCGACAGAAGCTTCATCGAGTAAATCCTCAAAAAGTCGCAACAACTAAGGCTGAAGTAGAGAAACTGCTTAAAGTCGATTTTATCTACCTCATATAGTTGACGGAATGGGTGTCAAACCCCGTTCCTGTTAACAAGAAACAAAGTATGATTCACGTGTGCATGGACTTCCGTGACTTGAACAAGGCTTGTCCGAAAGATAATTTTCCTACCCCATTCATCGATCAGATTGTCGATGAATGCGTAGGTTGTTCGGTCTTTTCATTCATGGATGGTTTTTTGGGATATAACGAGATTCAGATCAAACCCAAAGACCAGCATAAGACTGCTTTTATTTGTCCTTGGGGCACGTTTGCATATTGTAAGATTCCTTTTGGCCTGAAGAATGTTTGAGCCACTTTTGAGCGGGCCATGTCATTTTCTTTCCATGACCTTAGACATATAGTCGAGGCATATCTTGATGATCTAGCATCACGCTCTCACAAGAGATCTGATCATCCCACACATGTCTGACTAATATTTGAATGATGTCACTACTATCAGATTCACTTGAATCCTAACAAGTGAAGTTTATGAGTGACGTTAGGTCGCCTCTTAGGTTTCATTGTTTTGACAACAGGGATCATGGTCGATCCTCTCAAGGTTGAGGTGATAGTTCAATTGCCTCCCCCGTGCACAATACACCAACTTCAGAGCTTACAGGGGAAAGTGAACTTTCTTTGGCATTTTGTCACGAACTATTGCGATATCACTAAAGGGTTTATGCATTTGTTGAAAAAGGGAGTACCATTATGTTGGGATGAAGCCGCTCAACTCTCTTTTGAAGCATTGAAATGCGCCATTACATCTGCTCCTCTGCTCTGACCTCCCTATTATAACAAAGATTTCTTTTTGTACTTGGTCACTGCAGATTTGACCATCAGCATAGTATTGGTTCAAGAGGATTATCTGCTCGAGGAGCATGCCATTTATTACCTAAGCCGAGGCTTGGTTGGGCCAGAACTCAACTATTCCCATGTTGAGAAGCTTTCTTTGGCAACAGTGCATGCTGTCCAATGGTTCCGTCATTACATTCTACTTTGCAAGACCACTGTCATTGTCGTTGTGAACCCTTTCCAATATGTGTTGTTACAACGAGTCATTGCCAAAAATATCAGTAGATGGATTGTAATCCTCCAGGAATTTGACTTGGATTTTGTTTCCACAAAATCCAAAAAGTCGTTGGTCGTTGCCGAACTTATTTCGGAACTTCCGGTTGAATCTAGTGATGTCATGCCCAAAGAATCACCTATCAAAGGAGATCTTTTTATAATCGCATCTTCGGACCCCTGGTATGGAGATATACTAGTCTATCTCCAGACTTTGAAGTGCCCTACTTCTGCTTCCCGTGATGCGCATCGATGAATTCACCATCAGGCACAAAATTATCTCATACTCATTGACACTTTGTATCGTCGAGGTGTAGATTTCATTCTTCGTCGGTGCCTTATGCATGAGGAATCAGAGCCCATTCTGAATGAATGCCACATTGGAGCATGTGGTGGTCATTTTTATGGGTTGGCAACAACCCAAAATATTCTACGTGTTGGTTACTTTTTGCCTACGTTAATCAAGGATTGCGTTGAAGCGTTCAAGAAGTGCCATCTGTGTCAGATCGTTTCTCGAAAGATGAGGGAACATCTTGCTCCCATGTTTCCTGTCATTGTTGTTGGTCCTTTCACCAAGTGGGGGATTGAATTTACTACATGTCACTTGTCTTCATCCAGGGGGCATAGTTACATCATCGTAGTGGTAGACTACTTCACAAAGTGGGTCGAGGCTATGCCAACGTTTAACAATGATGGAGAAACAACGAATCTTTTCATTTTTAACCAGATAGTAGCAAGGTTAGGCATCCCAAAGGATATTGTCATTGACCATGGCAGTCACTTCCAAAACAAAATGATGAACGATTTAACATCAAATCTTGGGTTGAGGCAACAACATTCATCACCCTACTACCACAAGTGAATGGTTAGGTTGAAGTTGTGAACAAGTCTCTCAATACTATTCTTCAGCAGACGATCAATTTTTCCAAGTCAAATTGGCATTTGATGTTGTACTCGGCGTTGTGGGCCTACCAAACATTTGTAAATACTACCACTAGTTTCTCACCTTTTCAACTCATATACGGGTTGGAAGAAGTTTTTCCTATTGAGTGCTAGATCCCGTCTTTAAATTTGGCAGTGGAATTACTGCCAGACACTTCACCGCTTGAGGAAATCCTATTATATCTCGAGTATCTCGATGAGCAGTGTCGTGATGTAGCCTTAACCAATGAGTCTCATAAACAATGAGTCAAATGTCAGTATAATCGGTCCGTTCGTCCTCGTATTTTCTCTGAAGGTGATCTTGTCATGTTCTATGATCAAGACAAAGATCCCCTAGGGCAGGCAAGTTCAAACCCATGTGGTTTGGACCGTTCATCTTGAAAAAGTTCTTAAAGAAGGGAACTTACCTTCTGGTTGACTTTGAAGGAAATGCCTTGGCAGAGCCTAGAAATGGGCTCTACCTCAGGAAGTACTACTCTTAGGTTGGTCACCTGGGTGACATATTGTACATATGTATAGTTCTTATACAATTTTTGTCTTTTTGTTTTATGGACGTGTAGTTATTTATGTCTTCTTTTTCACTGTGGCAGATGTTAAGTGAATCAGAGGTGTTCTTTGGGTTCGCGGACGGTGCTAGCTGACACACTCAGAGGCTTGCTTCGATATCTTGGGTTATTTTCACACCTAGAGGCCAGTTTCTATCTTCTATAGGTATTTGTCTAGGTGATGCCACAAACAATGTTGTTGAGTACAGTGCAGTGATATAGTTGCTTCATGACACTTTGTCGCATGGCATTTCTCACCTCTGGGTCTACCTAGATTCTCAGCTGGTTGTGTCCTAGTTAAATGGACTTTAATGTGTTTATGATCCTACTTTTCATCGACATTTCCTTAGGGTATGTCTCTTAGAATGTTACTTTGATTACATTACGTATATCCATGTTCCTAGGAGATTTAATCATATGAAAGATACTGTAGCTAATCAAGTATTAGATTGGCATGTTGCACACACATAAAAAGAAGCACACACATGTACATACATTTGTAAAAACAGTGATCCATAAGATGAATAAATATGTAAATATATATATCAAAAGTGTCACTAGTACATAGGTGGGCACAAATGCCTCAAAAAATAAGGTTCAGTATACATCATTGGGTTTATTCCCTCAAACAATATACAATGGTGCCCTCGGCACATAAAAGTATAGCCTATCTAAGCTCGAGGCCTATTGGTCGTGCCATAGTGAACGACGACGTTGGATAAACGCTAGAAGAGCTAGACCCAAGTCCATGGCACCCCCACTACATGAGGTTGCACAGAAGGTGGGAGATCCTTGATCTCGGCCATAGGTATTGTACGAGTGATCACGATGAGGTTGTGCTCCACCCACCTCAAAACTCTCTCAGCCTCTCCAGATGGAGGTCCCCCTATGGTTGTTGGTCCGTCGACAGTCGTTGGTCCCGCCTCTGGTCGAGGACGTTGTCGAGTCCTCGTGAATTCTATCGGGCACACTAGTCCCACATCTGTACATAATAGATACATGAAAGTCAGTACTCTAATACACACATAAAAATAATATATATAAAAACAATTAAAAAAATAAATAACTTTAAAAAACATGTTACCTATCTCTCCTCGCTCCTCTTTAGGAGGCATGGGCACGTCTGGATCCCTGGAAAATTTGATTCCATCATAAGGGTAGTCCTCTATCACTAGAATTTGTCCTTCACACCAGTCAAAAAATGTGTCGTCGAAGGCCTCTATGGTCCTCCCTCCCCCCTGTCGTGGCAGGAATGTTTCCCATCTGCATACTATTGGGAATGAGGCCACATGCCCTCGCACAGTATCTCTAGGACTCAAGTTGGGCACTCTCGAAGAAGAAGAATGAGCAAATAACAGTGCCACATATAAGTTTGGAGTCCATGTTATTCATTATTATGAGATTGAGTCTCATTTGTCTCATGCACCATCATTCTTGGCCTCACCCTCGGGACTCCAAAAATGAGCATGCTTTGTTGTCTTTCAAGCTCGCTTTGAAATCCAAAAACAACATCCGACGAGACTGTATTTATGCTTTTCGATCTTGTCTGGATAAACTGAGAAAAGTATCCCTTCAGATTCTTCTTTAAGCCCTTTCCAGACTCTCTAAAAATGAAAAGATTGCCAAGCGATCTTGTTGCCCTTCATGCTTGCTAAACTCAAATTTGAAGGCACGTCTGTCCAACGGTAGTTTACCCCTTTTTCGGTCTGGACAGTCAATTTTATGAATGAAGGTATGTTCTAGGAACTGCAGTTCTCTAGAAGAGTATTCTCAGGCATAAGTTTAACCCTTTTTTGGGCCTGAGGGACTAAATTTACAAAAAAGGAACATTCTCCTTGGTTTTGGTTTATCACCTTTTCCGGGCCTTGTAGATTACTTACGAAAAAGAAACCCCCATGGAGTCCATAGTTAAGCTCTTTTCAGACTCCCTAAAATTGAAGAGATCGTCGAGTGACCTTGTTCCTTCACACTCGTTAAATTGGTCCAGAAGAACATCTACTGGCATGATTTTACCCCGTTTTCCAGCCTATAGATTATAGCGGAAAAAGGTATGCCTCGGGAGATTCGTCTCGCCGGGAGAGTTCTCCTTAGTAACTTTTATACTTTTTCGGGCTATGGGGACTAAATTTAGAAAAAGGTTGAGTCCATAGTTAATCTCTTTTCAAAATCCTTAAAATTGAAAATATTGTTGAGTGATCTTGTCTATGTCACACTCGTTAAAATGGTTTTGAGTAGACGTCTTTTCGATGCAAGTTTAACCCTTTTTCAAACTGACTAGACTATCTCCGAAAAAGGTACTTCCTGGAATCTTCTTTTACTTTTTTTTAGACTCTCTAAACGTGAAAAAACTACCGAGTTTACCTTCTCTGGGCTCGTTAAAATTACATGGAAGGGGGTTTCATTGTGTCTTGTTAATCGCATTTGCATCACTGCATCTTTAGCCTAATTTCAGCTCCATGTTGCTCTCAACTGAACCTTTGAAGCATGCCTTATATGGAAGCCTTGTAGCACTTTTCCTCTGCGACCTGACACCTTGACCCATGGAGGAATTTTCCCCAAGTGTCCTTTTCCTACACATGTCTCCTTGCTCTGAGCATTAGTGTGTTCCTTGTGCTTGGAACTAGTATGCTTGCTTGTGATACTTGTTCCTCCTTTGTAACGTAGAATTCTTTTATTATTTTTCAAGCTCTTTAAAAATTGAAAAAAGACAAAAATCAAATATCCCAAAAAGAGGGGACGAGAAATATGTATTGTTTTTTGGAAGCACAAAGAGTCTCCCTTGGAAAAAGCACATCCTTCTGTTTGTGCATCAAGCATTGGGATCTAGTATGACCTTAGGAATCTTTTCTCGCTACATAGAGTTGTATCCTCCTCCATTTGGTTACTCTTCCAAACACATGGAGAGGTTGTTGGAAATATTATCATTGATGTCAACAGTTGATGTGATGATCTATTGTTAATGATGAATTACCACAGATGAGATTGTCATTGATGTCAACAGGTATATCAGTCAGGCGAAGATGTCAAACTGTACAGAAGTATGAAGATCAAAGCTCAGAAGTACAAAAATATTTCATGTCTATTTTTTATCACGATAGGATCAACAATCCAATGATAAAATCTCAAGAGGGATAGAGGCTTGAAATATCTCATATGAAGAATGACAGTTGAGTTAAGCTCAGAAGGGCTGGTGTTGAGTTCAGAGAAAGGAGCCATCGATAATCTCGATGGACGATAGAGATTGCTGGAGACAACAGGAACAAATAGCCGTGGGCCATTATATCCAACATACATGCAAGGAGTATAAGAGCCGAACTCATTCATACTCCAAATCTCAGGAGAAGAAGAGATGAAGACCGTTAGATATAAAATCTAAAGATGAGGAGTGACGTGAACCGTCTATACCTTTCGTGGGAATGAATTCAGGAAATCGAATATTAGGAAATCAAGAGTCAGAAGAAGGGAGGTGCTCTAACCTCTGAAATACCGAAACGTGAAATTGTGATTAGATCCAGACCATTGGATCGAAGAGATCCTAGCCATTGATCGAATAGGAAATGAACTTGTGAAGTCACAATTCGTGAAGTCATTCTCGACCGTCAGATCATCCGAAAATATCACAGCCGTTGATCATTCCAAAAATATCACAGTCATTGATCGTACCAAAAGGATCATAGTCGTTGATCATTCCGAAAGCATCAAGACCGTCCTTTATCAAGGATGGCACGTGGTGAAGGGTCATCATTTCGCTGACTCGAAGAATGGAAAAGTCAAACGTAAGTGTTGTGGAAACTCGTGATATGCAAGTTCGCGAAGAGATCCTAGCCGTCGGTTGGAAGGCGGGCACGTGGCACTGGATCAACGAATTCGGGGATTCTTTATTCGGAGAAACAACGACGAGAGTTGTTCAAAATCCCGAAATGGAAAAAAGTGAAACACTCAGCCTTGGGTCATAACCCGTGGTCACGAGGAGGGGAGGAGCTAGTGTAGATAAGTTCTATTTCGGTGATCGTGATATGGAGTGTCGATACCCTTCATCACAAGAATGTCGAAATGAAAAATCACGATAAGATAAGGGTCGTCAGATTTGGAAAACATTGGAGGGCCGTTGGATTGAACCAAGGAAAAATGACACAGCAAACCACGTCAGCTAAGGACACATTGCATACTCAGACACTGACAAGTGTCAAGTTGATATGGCATTACAGGCACGTGTATATCGCGTATATGAATGACACATGGCAGCTAATAGGATTGTGACACATCATCAAGTGACGTAAGTGTTTACGTCACCCCGGGAGTCTCACTTTGGAGTTTTGCATTGTAAGAAAAAACTCTAGTGTTCGGAAGTACCGAACACTGAAACTCCGAAAGGGACACGCGTCAGGCGATTTACAGTCACCGAGAGTTGAACTGTTGGTGGTCACGAATATTTGAAGGAAAAACACCGAAATCTCGACAGCCACACATCTCAACAACTGATTAAGACACAGTCGTTCGATTAAGGAAATAAGGGATCGGATTAAGTTTTAAGATGGATCGTTGATCTCTTCCATGGAAGAGATGTGAACCGACTGATCATATTGACGATATCGCAACCGGGAGTATTTTAAGGAGCAGTGTCTCGAAGACTCGATGGCCAAAGTGCCGAAATCTCGACAGCCATCCATATCGTCGTGTGATCAAGTCACAGTTGTCAGATTCAACCGTGAAATGATGAGTCTAGGAATAAATTATACCATAGATCTATCTCTGCGAAATAAATGTGAACCATCCAATTGTTTCAACGATTTCATGATCATGGTTTTGGTAAAGTGTGAAGTCACGAAGACTCGAATATCTAAACGCCGAAACCCCAATAGCCATCCATATCTGTGGGTGATTGAATCATGACCGTTGACTCTAATAAAGTGCTCAAAGCATGCATTTGGTCTAGCACCTGGTCACCGTAGTTGGTCGTATGGTTCCAAGATGTAATCAACAATTTCATAATCGAGAGTTTTGAAAGGTTGGACGTAACGAAGACCCAAATGGAAAAGTACCGAAATATTGTCAGTCGTCTGTCTCAACAGAAGATAGCATTATGACCATTGATTTGGTAAAGCGCTCAAGCACTTGTTCAAGCTTAGCATTCAGTCACCACCGTTGGTCATATGCTATAAGAATTATAAAAGGAAATTATAACATGTTGCTATAATTGGTAAAGCCCATGGTTCTGTAACGCATGGTCATATGTGATGGTTTGAAGGAAGCACCTTCATAGAATCTGGTCTCTATAAATATAACAGAGATTAGGGATCGAGTATAAAGGATTAAATTGATCCATGACTATGATCAATTTATGAAAGGTATTCACGGTATAATGAACCAATACACAGTCATGATTAAAAGAGAATAAATCATGAAAATATGAATAAATAATAAAAAGGAAAAATGATATTAATTAATGTTTAGTTTATCATTTTAAATTAAAAGGTACAATGGTTCAAATAAAGGGACACGATGTTTTAAAATTTCACACCAGTTTGAAGATTATATAAACGAGCAAAAGTGGTGAGAAGAATGTGTCTTTGTGGTTTACATTAGAAGATCGGGAACATGAGTAGAGTCCAAGATGAAGAACTATTTGTTCTAAGGTGCCTGTCAATGTCTTATTGAAGATCAAGAATAGAATAAGATAGATCAGCAGTTATGCAATCCAGTACTTGATACAAAAGACCATACAAGCAAAGGTTGCAACAAACAAGTAGAAATACAACAATGGTTGTATGAGTCAAATTCAGTTAAGTACATAAGATAATGAATTGCATTATAAACTAAGGGTGGTTGGGTGGTGCAAGGGAAAGTTGGAGCCTGCAGGGGAGTTGGTGCTTCCTTATCAGTTGCAGCTGACTAAATAGGGGGTCGTAGCCTCCTACCAGTTGGTGTTGGTGAACAGAGGGAGTTGGTGCTTCCTTGTCAGTTGTGGCTGACTAAACAGGGGGTTGAAGCCTCCACCAGTTGTTGCTGGTGAATGAGGGTGGGGGTGCATCCTTCCAGTTGCAGCTGGTAAATGGGGTGTGGCAACATCCTTTCAGTTGTAGCTGAAGAAACTTGGGGAATGTCTCTCCATCAAGTTGTAGCTTGAAAACAGTTTTGTAAAATAACTTTTTATTAATGAGAAAAGAGTTGGTAGTTTTCCCTCTTGGGTTCCATGATAAAATATTGTGTTCATAAGGGTTTTTTGTTCATCATATATTGCTTAATTGAATAATTAATATGTGTGCTTAATATGATTGAAGATAAAATTAAAAAGTAGGAAATATTGATTCACCCCCCCCTCTCAGTATTGTTGGATATTTCCATCAATTGGTATCAGAGCAAGGTTGCTTTAAGCACAATCTAACAAACTGAAAGGAAGATCAAATTAAGCACACATGGATGGACAAAATATTTACAATGAGAATGGAAATCCAATACTTAGAAAAGAAGGATACATATTTTGGAGTATAAGAATGGAAAGTCATATGAAGGCATTAGGACATGATGTATGGAATTCAGTGATCACTGATTATTTCCTACCAAATAGAGTAAGGACTCCAACTCAAAAGAAAGCCAAGAAAATTAACTCAATGGTAATGAATACAATCCTTGATGGACTACCTGATGATGTCAAAGAAAATATAGGTGAATGTAACTCTACAAAGGAACTTTGGGACAAGATAAAAGACCTCTACTCAGATGAGAAGTCAAATGAAACATTTCAATCAGAACAAAGTTCAGTCTACAAAAATACTAGTAATGAATATTCCTTTGAAAAATACTCAGACATTGAAGCAGAAATCAATCTAGAAGCTGAGCTTGAAAGTGCTTTGGACAAAGTGATAAAATATAAACAAGGGTGTAAACAACTAAAGGATCAACTTAAGACTGTTGAAAAATTCAAGAAAGGGACTAAAGCCCTTAATAAAGTTCTAAGTCTACAAAGATCTCCAATGAACAGATATGACCACGCACACATAATTAAAGGATAAAGTCCTATTACTCATATTGAGATTGAAGATGACATGTCTAGTGATGATACCTCCAAAGAATCTTCTCATCCTCCCAAGAAGATGTATCAAATAAAAAAAGAAGACTCGGCCATCAATAAAGGTAAAGACTCTCCACAATCTTCTGAGTGCAATAATGTTGATATTGAATTCTCCCCTGCAAGTAGAGAAGAAGATTCAAATACAATAATAGAATGTTCTGTTAGCATCTATCCCATGGAAGAAGAAGAAGAAAAACTATCAAAGGCAAAATAAAAGGTTGATTGGAGTCTCTCTGAATATCTCTATCATCATAATGAATCAAACTATAGCTATCTTCATGACTACACTCAAGAATTTCTTGAAAAGAGTCAAAAACATGTCTTGGAAATAAAGCAAATGCTCAAGGACAGTAAAAAGATAATACATGAGCAGGACAATCGGTTAGAAGAGAAAGAAGAGGAGGTCAAGAGACTAAAAAATGAAATCAGTCAAGAAAAAGAAGAAAAGAAGGAAGATGATGTCTCAAGCAAAAACCTTGCAGATCTAAAAGAACTAAGGGAAAACTATGTCAATCTTAAAATCCAACTTGAAGAATCCAAAAGGAGAGAAAGGTAGTAAGGAACCAGTTGGACGAAAAGGAATAATCTTGTCATAAGATGGAAGCAGAAGTTGTGAATCTTAGAAAGAAGGTTGAGAAGTTAAACACTCAAATAAAGTTCTTGAACAACTTCATGACCCTGGATGAGATCTTGGATAGTCGAAGATAATCATATGACAAAACCGGTATTGGCCACAACAAGGAAGAAATTAGTAATCTCAAGAAACCTGATGCAAGTCCTTCATTTGTAAAAAGTGAAGACATGTTTGATGTGATTCTTTCTTTTATAAAAAGGGAAAGCAAGTATGATGTGGGTTCTTCATGTTCAAAGAATAAAAGAAACACTACAAAACTTAGAAGATCAGATCAAGGAAGGCATCCAGAAGTTACTCATACACCTCAAAGCAATTTCAGAAGAGAGACACCTTCATGGATGAATCAAAGAAGGTATGAGAGTATCTTTAAAGGTCATTGTTTTTCTTGTAATGAATATGGTCATAAATCCTTGTATTGTAGGCATCATGGAAGAAAACAATTTGGTGAGTTCAACAACAGTATAAGATGTTGGAACTGCAATCATGTTGGACATATTGTTGCACATTGTTACACTATGAGATGCTACAGTTGTGGTAGATGATCAGGGGATCCAATTTTCCTCAAAAATTCAAAGTGCTCAGAATCGTTTCAAATCGAACGAGAGCATAGGCCTCGTCGTTGCAAACTCAACGCAACTCATTTGGGTTCAAACGAACGTCGGGAGCGAGAGATATCGCGTTCTGTTCAAAATGGCAAACAGGCAAAAAAAGGGATGCTGACTGTACAATCTGTACATTCCGTACAGACGATGACGTGGCATACCGTACAGATGACATGGCAGACCATATGCTGATGTGGAAGACATTTATTGGACAGATGGCATATGGCGTGTTTTATTGGAAGCGAATGGGAATGCGACACGTGGCCCAATCGAAGGCCACCATGTGTCACTTGTTTATTTGTTAAAACCTTTGCACTCAGCAAGAGTCGACCCCGTGACCTCCGGGCAGGGTAAAGCTTTGGGAAAGGCTGCCCAACTGGCGTGCCCACGCATGTTCCTTGTTATATATGTTTCAAATATTATATTTAACATTGTTATAATGTGCATTTGTGCGTGGGTCGGGCCGAGGCTAAGCCCCGACCCATGGTCTTTTGTTGTATTGTATGCGACCAGCGCTACAGTGGTTACCACCATAACCATATTATAATCATTGATATATGTGTGTGATTTGGCATACCATGTGACCACTATACCAATGTGCGTGGGTTTGACATACGGTTCCAACGATTGTTAAACATTGAGCCCTGTTGTGTTGGCGCACGGTCATATGACTGCCATGTGCCCACGGGCCTTGGTAGTTAGGGCCAGCGCATAACAGATCGATAGTTTGGACCGATTGTGCGGTTGTGCCCGGTTCCAATTTTTTACGCTTTAAATTGCATGTGGGCTAGGTTGAGCCAAGAGGAGGTGCAATTTGTAGATGCAGAGATAGCAAGCTTGAAGGGGAGACTTCAAGGAAGCCTATCTTCATCATTTTTTTGCCAAACGAGGTGCCGAAAAAGCCCAGCTAGGGGTTTTTGGACGTTCTGAAGCCATTCGAGCAATCTATTGGTCATTATGAGCATTGTAAAGAACATTTTTGAGCACTTTGAGAAAATAATAAAAATGATCCATTGGAAGCTGGACCAGGAGATGTAGCCCAAGAGAGGGGTGAACTCCTTTATCATTTGCTGTGTTATGTGTTTTCTGTTAGTTGATTATGATTTTGTTTATATGCATATTGAATGAGTAAATCCTATTAAATATGTGTTTGCAAAGTTGATCCATTTTCTATTTAACACATAAAATTTAACTTGCAAATATTTTCAAGAAAATACAAGTCTTCTTCATTTTTAGATCAAGTTGGTATTAGAGCATAGGTTTTTGAAGACTTGATTATTTGCAAGTATTTTGTTTTCTGATGCTCACAAGGTTGAAACTCACAAGAGGAGAAGGTCAACTTGTAGAGCCAAGTTCTCATCCTTC
>JZKD02S2083710.1:340715-357034 GCA_000966675.3 Picea glauca | reverse complement strand
AGTTCATTGAACAAATTCAGTCGATACATCAAATGGTGCAAGAGCAGTTGGAAAAGAGTCAAGCCAAGTACAAGATGAGACATGACAAGCATCGTGTTGATCATAGTTTCCAAGTCGGAGATCAAGTTTGGCTTTACATCAATAGGGAGAGACTTAAAGGAGAAGGTAAAAAATTGAAACCGATTCGATATGGTCCTTTCAAGATTATCGACAAGATTGGTAAAAATGCCTTTTGTTTAGATTTGCCTCCTTATATGCAAATGTATGCAGTTGTTAATGTTAAGAATTTGAAATTGTATGAGCCTCCGTTGATTGATGATCATGGAGATCATGTTCAGATTCCTTCTATAGATGATTTTTCCCCAGAATATCTTACAGAACCGCATGAAGACACCATTCTTGATAGGAGAATGTGAACTTCAAAATGAGGAAATGTGGAGTATCTTCGAGTTGGTCTTAAAGGTACAAATCCAAGCAAAGCCAAGTGGATTGAGGTTGGAAGGGTGAGGGAACTATACCCTCATCTTCACATAGACTGAATATAGTCTTTTGGAGGTCCAAAAGCTTTCCAATGGGGAGGTGTGATCAGGGGATCAAATTATGCTCAAAAATTCAAAGTGCTTAGAATCGCTTCAAATCGGACGAGAGCGTAGGCCTCATCATTGCGAACCCAACACAACTCATTTGGGTTCAAACAGATGTTGAGAGCGAGAGATATCACATTCTATTCAAAATGGCAAACCGACAAAAAAAGGCATGCTGACTGTACAGTCCGTACAAACAATGACGTGGTAGACCGTACGGATGACATGGTAGGCCGTACACTGACATGGCAGACATTTATTGGATAGATGACATATGATGTGTTTTATTGGTAGCGAATGGGAATGTGACACATGGCCCAATCGAAGGCCGCCACGTGTCACTTGTTTATTTGTTAAAACCTTTGCACTCAGTAGGAGTCGACCCCGTGACCTCCGGGCAGGGTAAATCTTTGGGAAAGATCACCCAACCAGCGCGCCCACGCATGTTCCTTGTTATATATGTTTCAAATATTATATTTAACATTGTTATAATGTGCATTTGGGCATGGGCCGGGTCAGAGCTAAGCCCCGACCCATGGTCATGTGTTGTATTGTATGCGACCAACGCTACGGTGGTTACCACCATAACCATATTATAACCATTGATATATGTGTGCAGTTTGTCATACCATGTGACCACTATACCAATGCGCGCGGGTTTGACATATGGTTCCAACGATTGTTAAACATTGAGCCCTGTTGTGTTGGTGCGCGGTCATATGACTGCCATGTGCCCACAGGCCTTGGTAGTTAGGGCCAACGCATAACGGTTCGACAGTTTGGACCAGTTGTGCGATTGCGCCCGGTTCCAAGTTTTTACGTTTTAAATTGCGTGTGGGCTAGGTTGAGCCAAGAGGAGGTGCAATTTGTAGATGCAGAGACAACAAGCTTGAAGGGGAGACTTCAAGGAAGCCTATCTTCTTCATTTTTTGGCCAAACGAGGTGCCAAAAAAGCCCAGCTAGGCGTTTTTGGACGTTCTGAAGCTATTGGAGTAGTCTATTGGTCATTTTGAGCATTGTAAAGCACATTTTTGAGAACTTTGAGAAAATAATACAAATGATCCATTGGAAGCTGGACCAGGAGATGTAGCCCAAGAGAGGGGTGAACTCCTGTATCATTTGTTGTGTTATGTGTTTTCTGTTCATTGATTATGCTATTGTTTATATGCATCTTGAATGAGTAAATCCTATTAAAGATGTGTTTGCAAAGTTGATCCATTTTCTATTTAACAGATAAAATTTAACTTGCAAATATTTTCAAGAAAATACAAGTCTTCTTCATTTTTAGATCAGTAGATATGGTCACAAAGCCCATGACTATTGGAACTCAAGAAGACAGTCAATAAGAAATGATTCACATAATATGACAACAAGATTAAATAAGAAGACATGGAAAATAAAGTCTCAAGTACCAAATAAGAAAGATGAGGAAAATATTGCTCCTAAAATTGATGAAGTTAATAATAAGAGTTTGGAGGATAAAACTTCTAATAAGGAATATTCTCAAGACAAGAATAAAGAAGATTTTGGTGCACATAATAATGACGTTGATGATGAATCTACAACGGTATAACAACAAGAAGAATTGAGTGATGATTATCTCAGAAATCTTTCAATCTTATTTTAAAGGTACACTGAAACTCCTTCTAAAAGAAAAACTTAAAAAAAAAAAAAAAAGATCTTTGTCCAAAAAGTTGCAAAGACTATTCTCAATGAAGCAAATTATGTGATGAATATTCCATCAATTAGTATTGATATTGGAGGGAAGCTTTAAGCACATCAGTATTCATATTGAACAGAGGTCAGCTCGGGATTAATAGTAGTAAAACTCCTTGTGAACCCTGTTTTGGAAGAACTCATCTAGTAAAATACTTCAAGGTCTTTGGAAGTAAGGGTTACATCAAAAGGTGTGATGATAATTTCAAAAATTTGATGCGATATCTGATGAAGGTATCCTTCTTGGATATGCCTCTAGCAAGAAAGAATACATATGCTACAATATTAGGTTACATAAGATTGATGAGAATGCAGATGTCAAAGTGGATGATATAAAAACAATTAGTATCATGGTTAAAGACCGATGAGTATCAATGGGAATATCCAAGAGTTATTTTGATAAGAAGAGCTACAATTGCACAGTGTTCCAGTAGGACAGCGGCATCCGCAGAAGCAATGTTTTGATGTACAAGATAAGGTACATGACATCATAACAAGAGGAGAAACCCTGTCAGAAAATGATACCCTTTTCAGAAATAAAGGGGGGGAACAGTTAGTAAATTAACAGGGGAAGAAACCTTATCAGGAAGAGCTACCTTTTCATAAACAAAGGGGGAGAGTAGTCAGAAGCAGAGAGAGAGCATATTGATAGTGGGAGTCATTCATTTATGAAAGAAAAAGGTTGATTACAGGAAGAACTACCAGTGGATAGAGAAGTACTTATACAGAAATATCATAGGAAAATAAACCCTTTTCCATTGATGTCAAAGGGGGAGAGAAACTTCATATAAATGAAAAATTCATATAAAGTAAAACTTCATAAAAGGAAAGCATCAACACAAGGGGAGTTTTTGTATATGAAGTTAATGGGTTGACCTCAATGACAAAGGGGGAGATTGTTGGAAATATTGTCATTGATGTCAACATTCGATGTGATGATCTATTATTAATGATGAATTACCACAGTTGAGATTGTCATTGATATCAACATGTATATCAGTCAGCCGAAGATGTCAAACTAGACAGAAGTATGGAGATCAAAGCTCAAAAGTAAAAAAGTATATTGTGTCTATTTTTTATCGCGATAGGATCAACAATCCAATGATAAAAGCTCAGGAGGGATAGAGGCTTGAAAGAGCTCATATGAAGGACGAGGGTTGAGTTAAGCTCATAAGGGCTAGCGTCGATTTCAGAGGAAGGAGCCATCGATAATCTCGATGGATGATAGAGATTGTTGGAGACAACAGAAACAAATAGCCATGGGCCGTTAGATCCAACATAGATGCAATGAGTATAAGAGTCGAACTCATTGATACTCTAAAGCTCAGGAGAAGGAGTGACGAAGACCATTAGATATAAAATCTAAAGATGAGGAGTGATGTGAATCGTCTATACCTTTCGTGGGAATGAATTCAGGAAATCGAATACCGGGAAATCAGGAGTCAGAAGAAGGGAGGTGCTCTAACCTCTAAAATACCGAAATGTGAAATTGCGATTAGATCCAGACCATTGGATTGAAGAGATCCTAGCCGTCGATCGAACATGAAATGAACTTGTGAAGTCACGATTCGTGAAGTCATTCTCGACTGTCAGATCATCCAAAAAGATCACAGCCATTGATCATTTCGAAAAGATCACAGTCGTTGATCGTACCAAAAGGATCATAGTCATTGATTGTTCTGAAAGCATCGGGACCGTCTGTTGTCAAGGATGGAACGTGGCGAAGGGTCGTCATTTTTCTAACTTGAAGAATGGAAAAGTAAAACGTAAGTGTTGTGGGAACTTGCGATATGAGAGGTCGTGAAGAGATCCTAACCGTCGGTTGGAAGGCGGGCACGTGGCACTAGATCAACGAATTCGGGGATTCGAATTTGGAGAAACAATGACGAGAGTTGTTCGAAATCCCAAAATGTGAAAATGCGAAACACTCAGCCCTGGGTCATAACCCGTGGTCACGAGGAGGGGAGGAGCTAGTGTAGCTAAGCTCTATTTTGGCGATCACAACATGGAGTGTCGATACCCTTCATCACAAGAATGCCAAAATGCGAAATCGTGATAAGATAAGGGTCGTCGGATCTGGAAAACATTGGAGGGCCATTGGATTGAACCAAGGCAAAGCGACACAGCAGACCACGTCAACTAAGGACACGTGGCATACTCAGACACTGACAAGTGTCAAGTTGATATGGCATTACAGGCATGTGTATATTACGTATATGAATGACACGTGGCAGCTAATAGGATTTTGATATGTCATCAAGTGACGTAAGAATTTACGTCACCCCCGGGAGTCTCACTTCGAAGTTTTTCATTTTAAGCAAAAACTCTAGTGTCCGTAAGTCCCGAATGTCGAAACTCCGAAAGGGACACACATCAGGTGATTTATAGTCACCAGGATTTTAACTGTTGGTGGTCATGAAGATTCAAAGCCAAAACGCCGAAATCTCGGCAGCCACACATCTCAACGCTTGATTAAGACATAGTCGTTCCATTAAGGAAATAAGGGATCAGATTAAATTTTAAGATGGATTGTTGATCTCTTCCATGGAAGAGACATGAACCGACTGATCATATCGACGATATCGCAACCGAGAGTATTGTAAGGATAAATGTCTCGAAGACTCGATGGCCAGAGCGTCGAAATCTTAACAACCATCCATCTCATCGTGTGATCAAGTCATAGTCGTCAGATTCAGCCGTGAAAGGATGAGTCTTGGACTAAAGTAGACCGTAGATCTATCTTTGTGAAATAAACGTGAACCATTTGATTGTTTCGGCGATTTCGTGATCGTGGTTTTGGTAAAGTGTGAAGTCACGAAGACTCGAATGTCTAAACACCAAAATCCTGACAGCCATCCATATCTGTGGGTGATAGAATTGCGACCGTTGACTCTAATAAAGCGCTCAAAGCATGCATTTGGTCTAGCACCTAGTCACCGCAGTTGGTCGTATGGTTCTGAGATGTAATAGATAATATCATAATCGAGAGTTTTGAAAGGTTGGATGTAACGAAGACCCAAATGGAAAAGTATCGAAATCTCATCAATCGTCCGTCTCAACAGAAGATAGTATTATGACCATTGATTTGGTAAAGCGCTCAAGCACTCGTTCAAGCTTAGCATTCGGTCACCGTTGTTGTTCATATGCTATAAGAATTATAAAAGGAAATTATAACATGTCACTATAATTGGTAAAGCCTGTGGTTCTGTAATGCACGATCATATGTGATGGTTTGAAGGAAGTGCCTTCACAGAATCTGGTCTCTGTAAATATAACAGAGATTAGGAATCGAGTATAAAGGATTAAATTGATCCATGTCTGTGATCAATTTATGAAAGGTATTCACGGTATAATGAACCAATACACAGTCATGATTAAAAGAGAATAGATCATGAAAATATGAATAAATAATAAAAAGGAAAAATGATATTAATTAATTTTTAGTTTATCATTTTAAATGAAAAGGTACAATGGTTCAAATAAAGGGACACGATGTTTTAAAATTTAACACCAGTTTGAAGATTATATAAACGATAAAAAATGGTGAGAAGAATGTGTCTCTGTGGTTTACATTAGAAGATCAGGAACATGAGCAGAGTCCAAGATGAAGAACTGTTTGTTCTAAGGTGCCTGTCAATGTCTTATTGAATATCAAGAACAGAAGAAGACAGAACAACAATTATGCAATCCAGTACTTGATACAAAATACCATACAAGCAAAGGTTGCAGCAAATAAGTAGAAACACAACAATGGTTGTATGAGTCAAATTCAGTGAAGTACAGAAGAGAATGAATTGCATTATAAACTAAGGGTGGTTGGGTGGTGCAAGGGCAGGTTGGAGCCTGCAGGGGAGTTGGTGCTTCCTTGTCAGTTGCAGCTGACTAAACAGGGGGTCGTAGCCTCCTACCAGTTGGTGCTGGTGAATAGAGGGAGTTGGTGCTTCCTTGCCAGTTGTGGCTGACTAAATAGGGGGTTGAAGCCTCCTACTAGTTGTTGCTGGTGAATGAGGGTGTGGGTGCATCCGTCCAGTTGTAGCTAGTAAATGGGGTGTGGCAACATCCTTTTAGTTGTAGCTGAAGAAACTTGGGGAATGTCTCTCCATCAAGTTGTAGCTTGAAAATAGTTTTGTAAAAGAACTTTTTATTAATGAGAAAAGATTTGGCGGTTTTCCTTGTTGGGTTCCACAATAAAATCTTGTGTTCATAAGGGTTTGTTTTTCATCATATATTTCTTAATTGAATAATTAATATGTGTGCTTAATATGAATGAATATAAAAAGAAAAAGTAAGCAATATTGATTCACCCCACCTCTCAGTATTGCTGGATATTTCCATCAGAGTTTGTGTTGCCTTATGCATCATGAACTTATGTCAATGTCATGCTACCTGAGTCTGATCATATTTCATTCTTTTATCCAAGGGAAGTTTCACCCAACCTGAGTTGAAATTTCTATAGTTTGTCTCTTGACCTCATGACTCAACCATCCTGAGAGTCTAGTTAAGTCTTGATTCAAAAATGACGAAGTTCTCTGCCTAGTCATCGAGATCCTATTGTACTTTCCCGATGAGCCATCGAATACCTTAGGGTAGTGATTTATGCACTCCTATCATACTCCTACCTGATTTTTGAATATCTAGAAGTTGTTGCTCGAGCTATGAAGACCTCATCTCCAACCATTGGGCGTTGCTCGCTTCTTGAAGATGGATATCATATTTGTACATCTTTGATTTTGAGATGTAGATCCATTGTGTATTTCTCATGGCTACACTTTATATAGTTATATGACATGGATCTGCAGTGTATTTGATTGGTAGGCATGATTTATTTGATCTGGAGCATGGGTATGCTTGCCTCAGAGAGACAATTGTTATTTTGCATATGGCACCTCCCGAACTCTAGTCCCGGGCTCACTCGATTTCGTACATTGGTGAAGATATTGTAATGTATTTCGGCCATCAGATGATATTATGACCTCACACATTAGGGGGCATCTGTTATAACCCTAAATTGTTCTACACATGCATACATGGCCTTGGCCCTCTTACTTGCATTTTTTTCCAAAGCACTGCTGAGTTGCTCTTCTTAAAAAACCAATTTTTAGAAGATGTATGTGCCCTACACCATTAAAAACCACGTACATACACTTGATTCACCACTACAACTCGCATACATATGCATGTTTCACCATTACAACAAGCGTATACTTGCAAAAGT
This sequence comes from Picea glauca, assembly GCA_000966675.3. NCBI lineage: Eukaryota > Viridiplantae > Streptophyta > Pinopsida > Pinales > Pinaceae > Picea > Picea glauca. The sequence goes on along the minus strand of JZKD02S2083710.1, from coordinate 349,519 downwards.
TGCAAAAAATAAAAAGTTGCAAGGAATTCGTTGTAATTGACGGGCTATTGGTAATTTTCCAACTAATCCAGCTTCTATAGCCCATCACCCAACCGAATAACCATCCTTTTGTCATATAAATGGAGGTGTTGGGGTCTCATTTCAGATCTAAGCATAAGAACAGTGAAACTCTACCCGATTTCACTTCCCCTCCTTGCCCAAGGTATTGTTGCCTTCTGTGAGAATTGCCTCAACATTCCCTCATTATCTCCTTCTTCCTCCATCAGAACCCATTCACTTCCCAAGAAGAGATCACAAGGTTGAGAGGAGAATTTCATACAAGGTGCACTTGGAGCTTGGTGAAGAGGAGCCTGAACCAGTTTCGCGGAATGGTGGCCGACTTAGATTGTAAAGGTATAATCTATGTGTTATTAATAAAAGAATTACATTTTCCTGTCCCACATGATGGTGTCTTGATTACTTTTATTGATTTATGCTTGACATTATAAAATCTAACCCTAACTTATATATGGAATAACATTCTTGTATTTTTATGTTTGTCAATATTTGGATGCAAGTCATCCCTGGGAGAAGGTGTGCAGTTAGTGAAACTTCCAAGTGCAAGGAGGTCATCACCAGACGTGGGATTAGAGGTATAGTTACCTGATATCCTTTTCCTTGATTTCTTCATATGAGTTTTGGTATGTTTGGGGTAGTATAGAGAATTAATTGAATTTTAGATGGTTAATCGATCTGTGCACATTCTGAACCCTGGTGTAGATAAAGGGGGGGGTTTCCCGCTAGCAATAAGGCAGACTCAGTTGGAGGCATTCCAACAAAAAGTAGAAGGAATGATAGAAAAGCTCCAAAAAGAAAAGGGAAAATGGGAACAGGAACTCACAGAAAGAAAAAAAGTGCCGACAGAGAACATAACAACGTAGGGCTTGGAGACATTAGTAGGGAAGAGTGTAGAGGCCAAAGAGAAAGTGATAGAATTAACAAAGAAGTTTCATGCGCTAGAGGTAGTGCTGCAGAAGGTACATTGAGGCTAGCATGGCTCAGGACAAGCCACATGTCATTGTTGGGGGCCTGTTGGAGCAGGCAAGTTTGGAGAAAAGTGCAGCAAGTGAGGCAAAACAATGCACCACATTTTGAGGAAAAGCAGCGCGCACAACAGTATTTGCGTAAATCCGACGCAAATGTGGAAAAACCTAGCTTAATTAGGGTTAGGGTTTTGGGGATGCATTGTAAGGGTTTCTGACCCATATTTGTAATATAAATAAGGGGTATATTAGTAGAGGAGGAGGGAATCACCTAAGATTTGATTGTTAGAGAGTTATTGCGACAAGTCTATTTTGGAGAACCTATTTTGGAGGTTTTGGGATTGGAAGTTTGTTTTGAGAGTTGTAGAGCTCAGATGAGTTAGAAGTAGTTGAGGGTCAGGTCGCAAGTTGTGGATCTTAGTGTGATCCTGGTCCACCTCACTACTCACTACTCTAATGTAATGCGTGCAATGCTTTTTGATGAATAAGAATAAAGAAGTAGAAGATCTTTGTGGACGTAGCCACAGGGGGGGTGAACCACGGTAAAACCATGTGTGCAATGTGTTTTAATTTGTTTTACTATTTCTGCATGGTTAGATAGATGTATGGATGATTTATTTACAATGTGCACTATATTAGATATGCAAATGAATGAATGGATGGATGAATGAATGGATCTGATGAATATTAGAATAAAATGTGTGGTTAAATAAGAATAAGAAGTAAAAAAAATAACATCCCCCAAACCCATTCCATGACTGCAGACATCTGCATCCTACAGTCCCCCATAAACCATCTCAGTTGAGATTGCGTTGTGCACTCTATAAATGGTGTAGCCTTTTGGTTTACCAGATGGGCCGATGGTGATAAGGGTTTTGTTGGAAAACTAAGGTAGAAATCAGGTCAGCCCATAAGCTCAATAGACTAGTAGTAGAAGGACCATATCGAGTTCGGGGAGAGTAGATTTAAGGAGCCGCTTTATGCTCCATGAGAAAGGCCTGAAGAAAGGCCTTGTCAAAGGAAGGAGACTCAAACAAATTGACTTCATGACAGAAAAATGTTAATAAACTAGAATTAAATTTGACAATCAATACCTCTTCCGGACCTGAAATATGTAGTTGGATGCGCAACTTGCAGAAGAAATATATGTAGCCCTATACTGACTGATGGGTGGTTTTCAGAGCTACAACCATTTGGAAAGGAGGTTTTTTCGATATCCTGGGGGATAGAAACGGTCTCTGAGTGCCTAGAAAAATATCACCCACATAATAATGTGTGGTGTCAGTGTATCAACCAGGTCGTCTATGTCCATGACACATGAAGAATTCTCCAGCTGAGTGTCCCACCATGTCTGTGCAATTCCCTCGAGTTGTAGACTGGAGATCTGAAACTTCATATCTTTTGTCATCTCAGGACATGTCGATGAGCCAAGAGTCGACATTCTCGCCTTTCATTTGGCCCGCAAACTTCGATAATTGGAAGTGTGTATCGAGATGAATGGGTTTTGGAACTCTGCGTTGTTGCAGATGGAGTAGCTCTTGGAGAGCCATCGTTAAATCCTGAATTGGAGCTGTGGCAGTGGATGCAAAATACTCTATAGACATCTCTCTTCACGGTGACATACTTTTTATACAACACATATTCCAATATGTCATTGGATGTTGCGCTGAGAATCATAGAACTATTGAGGACCCTGAGAAGGAACCTGGTACCCTGAAGAGGGAATGTAGAGAATGGTGCAAAATGAACATGTTGGAAGCCCTGAGGAGGGCGCATTGGAAGTCCTGAGAAGGATGTCTAGCTCTAAGATTTATTTATTTTTTGGATGGCCACTTTTCTAAATTCCGTGGTTGAGCAGAAGCTGACTTGGATCGAGACTTTGATACCAATTGGTATGCAATTCATATATGAAAAACACATAGAAAACTAAATGCACAATGAAGAAGATAAATTAGATAGCGCAGAGCATCAAAAATAAAATATACATAAAAATGGAGAAGAAGAATTAGAAGAGAAAATAAACATCACATTTATTGAGTGAGAGAGGAGAGCCTTCTATAAGCAAGGTGGATTTTTCCTTCTCGTTATTAGTTGATTACAATAGAAGTTGTAGCAACTAACTAAATGCTTACAAAAGTAATTGCTAAAAGTGCACTAAATGCTTGCAATTCAAAGTGTTGAAGCGAACTACTATCTATAATATAAATAGCTAAAATTAATTGCAACACTAAATACAATACTAATTAAGGAGCATCTCCTCATCATGAGTGGCCAAGGAAGTGGGGCGCACTTCCTGGTGGCCCAATTCCCCAAGTAATGGATCTTATTTTGATAAAAGATGCACTTACTTATCTTGGCATACAATTTATGCTTCCTTAAAACACTTAGCACCATTCTAAGATGCTCGTCATGCTTCTCTTCAAACTTAGAGTAGATATGGATATCATCTAAGAAAACAATTACAAACTTGTCTAGGTACTCCCTGAACACTCCATACATGAGACACATAAATATAGCTGGGGATTTTGATAATCCAAATGGCACTACCATGAATTCATAATTCCCATACCTTATTATGAACGTTGTCTTTCTAATATCTTCTTCTTTTATCCTCACTTCATGTTAGCATGATCTCAAGTCAATCTTGGAAAATATTCTTGCACCTTTTAGTTGATCAAATAAATCATCAATCCTTAGCAAGGGATACTTGTTCTTAATAGTGATGGTTATTCAGATGTCTGAAATCAATACCCAACCTTAAGGTTCCATCTTTCTTATTTACAAAAATAACTGGGGCTCCCCAAGGTGACACACTTGGGTGTATATACCCCTTCTTCAAAAGTTATTCTAGTTGCATTTGAAACTCTTTCAATTCTAGCGTGCTTATTCTGTAAGGCGTCTTGGACACTAGGGATGCACTTGACATTGAATCAATAGAGAAATCGATGTCTCTCTTTGGTGGAAATCCTAGGATTTCCTCAAAAACATCCTCAAAATCTCTCAAGACTAGATGGTCTTCAAGACTTGCCACTTTATTTCTAGTTGCTTCTTCCATGTGGACTAGAAAATTTTTACATCCCTTCCTAAAACTGTTTTTCAGTTGCATGGCGAAAAATTCTCTAACATCTACAACTCTCAGAATGCCTTGAATATTTCCTTGCTTCCATTTCTCATCAAGACAAGTTATTGTATTATTGTAACAATCTAGGATAACATGGTGTTTTTCCAACCAATCCATGCCAATTAGACAGTCATATGAACCCAAAGGTATAATTCTCACATATACCTTTGTGTTGATTCCATCCATTTCTATTGGACAATATTTAACCAAGTCATTGATCTCTCTCTTAGCCCCCATGGCTAACTGAACCAACCAAGATTTCTTATGCTTACTCCTTTGCAAGTGAAATCTTGCAATAATGTTAGAATTTATGTAACTATGGATAGCTCTAGAATCAATTAAAATTTCTATGGGACAGTTATCAATCTTACCTTCCACCTCAATCATGGGGGACTAATACTCTTCTTTCTTGTTGTCAAAGGATGCATAAATCCTTGGCATGCTTCCTCCCATATCTTCCATTGTATCAGCCTCCTGGATGTTGTGGATAGTCCTGATTCTTTCTCCTTTGTGAGGGCATCCCATGTACAAGTGATTCCCCTCACATCCCCAACATTGTACAAGGTACTTCCTTGGTCTCTTCCCAAAATAATTTGCTATCTTGTGTTCATTTTGGGTTGTCTAACCATGTTGATTTGTTGGAGAGTTATTATTGAAAAAGGGGGGCTTAAAACTTTTATGCCTTTTCTCCCTTTTTCCTTTCATCTTTCCATTCCAAGTCTTTTAAAAGACTAGCCTCCTTCCACTTCACAAATAGAGATGATTTTATCTCCTTATGGCTTCCTCCAAAGTCTTAGGGTTATCATATTGTATCTTGTCATTGTAGAAGGAGGGTAACCCACTAAGAAGCCTTTGGATTTTGACTTTTTCATCTTTTATGAATTCCACATACTTCAACAATTCAAAGAAATTGTTCTCATACTCATCCATTGTCATGCTTCCCAACTTAAGTTCAAAAAACTATTTCATCTTCATCTTCCTCTGATAGTAATGCTCAGAAAAATATTTCTCTTGGAAATATCCTTTGAACTACCTCCATGAGACCCTCTTCTCATCAAGGTGCTTGGCTCGCTTAAGTTGATCCCACCACATGGTTGTCTTTCCTTACAAGTGGTAGGTTGCAATTCTTGTTTCTACCCTGGAGGGGTAATCATGCAGTTAGAAATATTTCTTCATTTCAAACAGACAGGCCTCAAACTCTTCTCCCTTCCTATACTCACCAATGAAATTTGGTGGCTTGATCTTCTTGATCTCACCTTGCAAGATGTCTACCTTAGGCATTCTCCTTTGCCTCCTGACAAGGGGTGCACTTGGGTTGATCCCTGGCCTTGAAATTGCATCAGTTATTCTAGTGGACTACCTTGGAGAATGATGGCTCCTACTCATACTCCTTGACTTCCTGTCATTCCCATGATCATCCCTTTTTTTTGGGGATCTAGATGTTGTCACTTGTTTATCACTAGATTATTTCTTGGTGCCAGAGTCCTTGTTAAATTTCTTGTGTAGCATATTCAAACTCTGAAGTATATCTTCATGCACCTTCATAACCCTCTTATTATCATCTCCATAGCTCTGCACTTCTCTATGCAAGCTTCTTATAGTTACAGGCTCCTACCTGCCTCTTCTTCCATTTGACTATGTCTCATCATTTCCCATGATGAGATGCATACCTATGACCTCTTCCTCATGGTTGTAAGATACTTTGGCTTCTTTCATTTTTGTGGTTCTCTTATAGAAACTAAACTACTTCTCTAAACCTCTAATTCTATAGAAAATGTGTATGAAAACAATTTTTTTTAGATGAAAATAAATACATACACAATTCACAAAAGAATGCATAATTTTTTCTTCCCCTTTAATGCCACCAACCATCTTCTTTTAAGTTGATTGAAAAAATTTCTATTCAAATTAATTTTCTAGGTTAATACCTTTCCATCGAATATTTATTTTCCCAATTCTGAATTCCAAGTAGAAAGTTATGGTCTTCAGAAGTTTTGACCATTTTCCCATTTTCAACCCTACATGCTACAAGTGTCCTCTTTCTCTCCCAACACATTTTTAGAAACCCATAACTCAAATATGGCTCGATGGATGACTTCTACATTCCATGAGTTTTCCATAGACTGCTCCTGAGCCCCAAAATTGACTCCTGAGCTACGATTTATACCCTCTAAAATAAATATGGTACTAAATTCACTAAATTACTGTTGTAACAGTCTTTAGATCTAAATCATTGATCTCAAAATCAGGATTAATCCTAATCTTTGATCTTCTCAGCCTTGATAAGATATGGCTAGACCTATGCAATCTTGTTAGAACTCTCTCTTTCTTAGACTCTTCCCATTTGAATTCCAAATTGTTGGGTACATGGATCTCTTCGAAATCCACAGTCTAAAACACTATCAGACTCTTCCCATCAGGAAACCTTCATCGGAAATGGGATATCCTTTTTTATCGACCCTTTTGAACTCCAAATTCTGATATTTTATTGGGCTCGCTATGTCAGACTCTCCCAATGGTTTCCAAATGAACCTTCTTACAACCTTCTTCCAAAGACTTGCACTCGACAACTACGTGGCACTGGCGAATTCACCCACCCTTGTTGACATGTCGTTTGACATGGCATATTGATGTGACAAATTACATGGGACTCTTCTTCACTCTCATCCCTTCCAAGGAAAAATGATCTTCCAATAGATTGGATGGTCAATAATCGTGCCACTCAACAACCACAATCATCTCGAGCTCCAAAACTATGCACTATTTACCTCGACTGGACTGAATTCCTTGGAAACTCTTTCGAAAATACTTTTCTAAAAGAAACTATTCGTGAGATTTGACAGTTGAGAATGACCTCGATTGATCTAACAACTCTCGTTCCTTCGAGATTCTCTTCTTCAGACTTTAATTCGCGCCATGCTTCAACACTTTTCTGAAACCTGAATTTCGATGAATGGCTAGGATTGACCCTCGATATGATTAACGGTCCTCATTTCTTTAACTCACACCATCAAACTCCTCCCTTTAGACTTGTTGATGCTCGAATCTGTCACAAACCATAACAACAACCTCATGAGGACATTAGTCCCCCTTCATTTTTAGAGAGGTGGTTCTCCTCTTTGGCTAAAATATATATCTTTGAATATCTTGGAGTAGGGACAGTGCTAGGCAAAAAACCCCAAATATTTATTGCTTGGATTTAAATGAAAATGGTTCTTCAATAACCCAGTATGATCTTTATGTGCATCAAGAAGTTCTTTACAAATAAAATATTGAAGAGGAGATTCAATATCAGAAAATATAAATACTCAACACCACATATGTAATCCTATATAGATAAATTCATATCTCCTCACAAGGGAAAGGAGAGAATATTTATGATCATCTCAAATAATTTTAAAAGAGTATTGTAGTTAAAATGAAAGAGAAATTGATAGTTCAACCTCAAATATCTCATAATTAAAACTCAAAGTTACAAGATACAGTCAAGATCAACCCCAAAAGTAATTCTTTGTCGAGTCTTTCTCATAAAATATATATAACAATATACAAAATCCATTTGACAGTCACATATATGGATGCAAATGATCCATGATCATATATGAAAAGTCTTGGAATATTACAAGAAAACCACTTGAGAACTCAACCCCATGATTGTTTCAAAAATACAAACACAAAGCTTTGAGAAAACAATGTAGAAGAAGAAAAGAATGAAAAAGAATGAAAAAGAATGAAAAACTTTTCTTGCTGATCAAAATCTTGATTACATAATGATGGCTGGTATGTCTCTCTCCTGCTCCTTTGAATGCCCTCTCAACAATGAATTATGAAACTCATGAAGTCTCTCTTTTCCCTTTTTAAAGAAATGTTCTTCTAAGTACTTGAGTAGTTAGGGTTTTTCCTTTTTCTCTTTAAATTCCTTTTTATTTTTTAGAAAATCACTTTAATTAAAATAACATTGGAATCTCATTAATGACTTGAATTCATTTATATCCATTCTTTAAAGTGAGCCCCAAAAATCTTTAAATAAAAGTTTTTTAAATAAACTTTTATTTCGAATAATTTTTAGTTTTCTTCCTCTTTTAAGAGATGATTGTGTTTTAATTTTGTGGTAAGTATGTGGATATTTTCATCCCTTGAAACAAATTTTTATGTTATATTCGTCTCCTTATCTTTCCAACGATACAAAAGTTTTCCAAATCCATCGCCCGGATCTCAAGATATGAGCTCGTGAAGTTGAGTTGTCACGTAGACCCATTAAAATTGCAACTGACTGATATTTTAATTTCTTGGGACAATTTAGCAATATTTATCCTTTTAAACCTATACCATCATCTTCTAAGTCTAAATACCTTTCCAGCAATATAAATTTTGCGTGATTCCGATACCCGGAGCTCACGTTATGGCCTTCCGAATATTAACACTAAACCACTGTTGATCAAAATTCATGGGCAAATCTGGGCCCTTGGATTAATTTCGTGCTCTCCATTAATTAGTTACCACATGTAACGATCTTATTGGATGTCATGTGGCACTGCTACATAAGCTTAAACATATTTCCATGTCATCCAAATAAATTGGGGCACATGTCATAATGTTACATGCGAATAAATAAAATAATATATATAAAGTGTGAAAAGTTAAAAGTGAATAAAATAATA
>JZKD02S2083710.1:314976-337809 GCA_000966675.3 Picea glauca | reverse complement strand
TCATTTTGTAAGATCGATTACTGATTGTTTCAATATCGAGACTATTCTTCGGGGTAGTTTAGAATCGTTGATCCTATAGATACTTCAAAGATGGTCGGAAGCGGTTGTATTTGTGCTGTATGAAGTGGTAGCTTGAAGATGATGGGAGAGAAAGAGTGTGTCTATGAAGTTCAGAGATGGGTGTAACTGCATATGAGGACCAGTGAGACATACATGACAAAATTTGTGTTGTAACCTTTTTGTTATGTTTTGTAATTTGTGATTGTAATATTTGTAATGTAAGCATTAAGAGAGGGTGTTAGAGATAATGCTTATAGCTGTTGTAACTGTGAGTTAGCCTTACAACTGTTGTAACTATGAGTTAGCTATTGTAACTGTGAGTTAGCCTTATAGCTATTGTAACTGTGAGTTAGCTGTTGTAACTGTGAGTTTCTAGGTTAACTATTTTTAGCTAATTAGACCCACTTTCTTAGGATCTAGATTGTTAGGAGTTGGTGATCTGGATGCTATATATGTAACCTCCATTTGTCTGTGTAATACATTCTATTATTGTGTGTTAATCTTGTGCAATGGCTGCTCTCTCGATTTCCAAGTATCATAAGCTATAAATGCAAAATTTGAAACCTGATCTACCTCTTCATTCTGATCATATAATTCTCTTAAACTTCTAGTTTTTTTTCCTTTAAATCTGTTTTTCAATGAAGCTAAAGTAGGATCTGATTCACTACTTACCTGTGAATCTGATTGATGTCCACCATGTCCAGATGGCTCACCATGCTCATGAGTTCTGGGCATTCTAAATTGAGATGGGTTGAAATCTGGTGCTTGCCTTGTATGACTCCTTGTTACAAGCATATGTGCATGTGGAACCAACTATCCACCTCCTTTGGCCTGCTCAGCTCCATCATCATCTTCATGGGGCAACACAACTCCCTCTGAAATTGATTTGTCAATACTTCCATCCCAGGCTTCATCTTCTTTAAGCTGAACATCTTTGTTGATTACATATTTCTCGGTGATGGGATTGTAGAGTTTATATGTCCTAGACTCTTCACTGTATCCAACAAAGATACATTTCTCACTTCTATCATCCAACTTCCTCCTCATTTTTGTAGGTACATGCGCAAATGCAACACATCCAAAAATTCTGAAATGAGAAATATTGCAAGGCTTACCATCCCAAGCTTCATGAGGTACATGATCCCTCACGGTCTTGGTCGGACTTCTATTCAAGATAAAAATAGATAAAAGAACCGCATCTCCCCAATATTCATTTGAAAGATGCTTCTCTTTCAACATGCTTCGAGCCATATCCATGATGGTCCGATTCTTCCTTTCAGCTACTCCATTATGTTGTGGAGTATATCGAGCAGTAAACTGCCTTTTAATTCCATGAAGATCACAAAATTTAACGAATTCATTAAGTTTGTATTCACCTCCTCTGTCAAACCATAAGATTTTAATGGTTTGACCACTCTCATTCTCAACCATAAATTTAAACTTCTTGAAAACATCAAAAGCTTCAGATTTCTGTTTCAACAAATACAACCAAATCTTCCTACTGAAATCATCAATGAAAGTCATAAAGTAAACACAGCCATTTAAGGAAGGTGTTTGCATAGGTCCACATAAATCTATGTGGACAATTTCCAATGGAGCTTTTGCTCTGTAGGAAACACTTGAAACAAATTTTTCTCTATGATGTTTTCCAAGTATGCAGCTCTCACAAGAGCTTGCAGGTTGCTAGATACAATGTAACCCCTTTACCATATGTTTCTTCTGTAACAAATCTAAACCACCAAAATGTAAATGACCATATCTCAAATGCCATAACCAAGATTCATCTAAACTTCTAGTCTTATAGGCATTCAAAGAACCACTTAAATCATTTCGCATAATAAGTGGAAACATTCTATTCTTGGTCATATCTACTCTTGCAATCAACTGTTTTTTGGGTAATTTATCATAGATAATACATACCTTGTTGTTGAATAATACTCTGTACCTTTTCTCCAACAACTGTCCAACACTGATAAGATTGCATTTTAAACCAGGCACAAAGTAAACATCATCAATATTTCTTCTCTGATTATTCTTAGTGTAAACTAGAACGATACCTTTACCATTGACTGTAACCTTACAGTCATTTCCCAGTTTGACTTCAGATTGAATACTAGTATCAATAGAAGAAAATAAGTCCTTATTACCAGTCATGTGGTTACTGCAACCACTATCCAAAAACAAAATATCACTAGAACTTTCCTGAGTGACATTACAGGTCAAAAACACAGGATTTTGATGATCCTCAGATTCATTTATAATATGTGCAGAATGCTTTCCAACATCTGCCTATTTCTTCCAACATTTGTTAGCAAAATGCCCAAACTTCTTACAATAATAACATTGTACTTTGGATTTATCATACCTCTAATTTCCTTGCTGCTAGGGTTTGCTGCTGCTCCCTCTTAAGTTAGGAGGATTCTGCAGGGACTTCTGCTCAGACTCTGATTCAGCTCTGTTGTCCCTTGGACTAGAAAATCGACCTCCTCTTCCATGAGTATGAAACCTTTCTCTGCCTCTACCTCTGGTAATATGTAGTTGGGATTTGAAAGCATGCTCCATTGACCCTTCTTCATATCTAGATATCCTAGATTCATGAGCAACAAGAGAACCAATTAATTCATCAATTTGCATTAGATTTAAATCCTTAAATTCCTCTATGGGAACAACAATAGGTTCAAACTTCTTGGGAAAACTTCTCATCACTTTCTCAATAACTCTCTTATTCTCAATATCATCTCCAAACTACCTACGTTGGTTCACAACACTCATCACTTGAGTCATGAAAGTATCAACATTTTCATTATCCTTCATCTTCAGATTTTTGAAATCCCTTCTTAAATTCTACAACTTAACTATCTTCACCTTGGACACACATTGATAACTGGTTTCAATAATGTCCTAAGCCATCTTCGAAGATGCAACACTAGCAATCTTCATAAAGATGGATTCATTTAATCATTGCTGGATTAATCCAAGAGCTTTCTTATCCTTCTTCCTGTTTTCCTTCAGCAAAACATGGTCAACATTAGACAGAGCCAATTCTGCTACAACATCAATAGGCTCAACATAACCATCAATAACATAAGTCCACAAATCCTGAGAATGCAGAATCATCCTCATCCAAATGTACCAAGAATCATATGACTTGTCGCTCAGGATAGGAACCTGAATCTGAGAAGAACTGCTACCAGGCGCAACCATTTATAAAATTTTGAAAAAGAAAAATAAACCTTCACGCAGGAAAAGATAAGAAGGTAAATTTTTGGCACTAACAGGAATAATCTGCAATGAATTAAGCAAGTGTCGGATAGACTGCCAGCTCTAATACCAAATGTGAAAAACGTAGGTCAATCGGGGTTCAGGATTCAACGATTACAAATGCCAAACACCAACATAAAACAACTCCCGAATCATGAAAAAGCGAATGGAATGTGGACCCGGTGCTTTTCGGGTTTCGAGGTTTACAAATTCCCGATGCAAAACACCGCACAACCTCAAACGCTAAATCGTGAAATAAAAAAAATGTGGGGCCCAACCAATATAGGGTTTTGGCATTTGGTAATGCTTGATGTGTGAACAACATACAACGATAATCGTCGATCCATGAAATTCGATCAGGTTGTGGGGCCACTTCAGATTTCGGCGTTTACAAGAACAAAAGAACTCCACACAACTTGAACCAATAAACTTCGAATGCTGAAAGAAAATGAAAAACATGAATAAAGTTTACAAACTCAGTAAAATAAAACACAGAGTGACAAATTCAATTCAAAAAATATTAATCAAGGCGGTGATGGTGTTTTGTGCCCTACAAAGGTTAAGGCGACCACCATTTAAATTATGTAAAACAAAAATGTAATTGGTGGTTTAATCCTCGAGTCTTGAAAGGTCAAGATAGCCACCGATTCACCATTTGCACAAGCGGTGAAATGATTACGTACTTACAAATTTCAAGGCCTTCTGTTGCCGCCATTTTCAAACAGTATGCTCCTGCTACTGAAGCTTAATGGGAAAGGCCTTAAAACATAATGGAGTATCGAGATATTTAAACAGAGAATCAGAATAAATTGAATTTTCTTTTCCATTAATGCCAAGGCCCTAGACTGGGGTAGTTTTGTCTTGTTGCACTGAATTGTCAAGTATAAAAAGTTTAATGGACGTTTTACAATTTTCCTGTAGCCTTGTCTTTCTCGTGGTCATTGGATCGATGCCTGTTTTAATATATTTCTCTTAACGAGGTGGTGGAGGCGGTGTACGAAAGAATAACAGAGGTCGGTTGTACAACTATTATAGTTTTTTTTGTGGAGTATTGCCGGTTATTAGTCAATTATTTATGTTGCAAGTGGGAGCAACTAGCTTGAAAGGTGGCCCGCTCTGTCACTATTTTCAAAGGTGTCCCTCTATGTCAACTAATGTGGTTTGTTAGGACTGGAAGATGGGTTTTGAAATCTTATAAAATATTGCATCGTGCCAGAGATTTACCCCCACCATTTCTTTTTTTAATAAGTACCATGATAGTTCTCATTACCATCATCTCTCAACGATGGAGAAAGTACTCTACTTCTCATTTGTTGTAATCGATGTAGTTAATTGGATAACTGCATAAACATGGTAACTAGCTATTGTAACTAGCTTCTTTTTTCAGGCACATTTTTGCCTGCTAATCTCGAACCTATAGAGTGCTACATTAATCCATGAAATGAGTCCATTATACGAGTTAACAAGAGTCCTACATTAATCTACTGAACTGAGTCCATTATATGAGTTAACATCGTGACAAGATACATTAATCTACTAAATGAGTCCATTATATGAGTTAACATTGTGACAATACATTAATCTACTAACTGAGTCCATTATATGAGTTAACACCGTGACAAGAGATATGTGAGACAACTAGCTGGAGTGCTATAGTAATCCATTGAACTGAGTACATTATATGAGCTAAGAAGAGTACTACAGTAATCTGAGTTAATGTTATTGCTATTCCATGTGCTTCGCCTAAAAAAACTTGGGAATTGTTGGTTATTTCTTAAATCAAAGTGTTTTCATCTTCTTAGTAGGGACTTGTTACTCCACAACCATATTTGTTTAAAATTTAAGAAGATTTCTTAAAATATGTTAACTAAAACCCCAAGAAACACTAATTTACATTTATGTGCAAAATAATGTACATAGATTATTTACATAACATCTTCACATTTAATTCAATGAAATACCTCTTACACCATTATTTAATGCAAAGTGGGGTTGATTTTTTTAATTTATTATACATTGTTTTTAAAGTTAATATAATTAAAATTATTTTTAATAATATATTAATTTATTTTTAATAAAAATAAAATAAAATAATATTATATTATTTTGAAATAAATTAGATTAATATATTTTATAAAAAAAATAAAAAAACTATAATAGGACACAATTGTAAGTAAAATGTCTACTTTATAAGACCATCCTTAAAAACAAATACTTAAGAAATGGTAGGAATGAACCCTATTGTTAGTCCTTGAGTAGCGATTATAGTGTTTACATGTGAGTCAAAGCAATATTTTGATTTTACATTAGTTTGGTTTTTATACATTTTTATATTATTTTGCAAAGTTTTTCAAAAAATTATGTGGTTTTATTTAACATTAGTTTAGTTAGTTTAGTTTAGTTGTAATTATTATTATTATTATTATTATTTTTAGCAAAATTTATAATTACTTAATTTTTTAAGTGTAGTTTTTTTTAGTAGTTTTTAAATGTTAATATTTAAATGGGTTAAAATTAGATGATGTGACTAATTTGATCATATAATATTTAATAAATAAATAAAATATTTAATTTATTTTTTAAAAAGATAATTGATGATTGTATTGAATGCTTTGTCGTATCTATTTATTTTTCCATATTATTCATAGGTAGCATTAATTTCAAATTTGAATAGCCACATTAATACTTGTGTAAGAGTGGGTTATACAAAATTCAAATTCAACAACAAATTCATGAATGTTCTCAAAATCAATGGAAATATTAATGAAAGTTCACAACTAAGTGATCATATAGTATTGTATAAAGCTAGATAATGAATCTCTTGATTTTCTTATTGAGACAACTTGATCATTCAAGTGAGCTTCTCCTAAATCTACAACCAAACAAACATAGGAGGAATTGAGGACTTTATGTCTTGCATGAAAAATTGCATACATTAAAATTGACGTTGAAGTTTTAGTCTTGATAGAGCTGAATTGAACTATAGACTAATTGCCTTCAACTAATTCTTGCATTTCCAAAGTATGTGTTATCCCTCGAGATGTTACAGGTTGTTTTTGGAACGACGTCGATGCACCCAAGGGGCCAAGAATCAGGATGAATCTTAAGGCCATATTTGCAGTAAAATGATTGTGCAATATTTGGGAAGTTGTTCCCTCTCTCTTTCTGAAATTATGGGACCACAAAAAGTTCTCAGTTCAGCTAACAAATTCTCTCAACTATCTGAGGCATATGTCTGCGAGTGTTTCAAACATCCAAGCTTAAAAGGGAGATGAAATGGTTGATTCGAAGAAAGAACAAAATAAACACACAGGGAACTACTAAGAGTGAATCATGTAGCCTATGTGAATGAATAGCGTGTTGAGCAATTGAGAATTTAACAACTTTGACAAATGTAAACAGATCAATAAACATTTGCATCAAACAATTAACACCTTTATACACTCAAATTCAAGGAGGTATCCTCAACATATCATTCAAATGCACAAATAGATGATGAGAAATGGTCATTTATTCATAGGAAATCAACTCTACATCATGATTAAACATCATGCGGTAACACTAAACACAAGGTATAATTTGTTGTCTGAACTATTATAAATCAGACCTGATACAGGAAAGCAAAAATGGGAGGAAATTCTTTACAAG
Organism: Picea glauca; assembly: GCA_000966675.3. Classification (NCBI taxonomy): domain Eukaryota; kingdom Viridiplantae; phylum Streptophyta; class Pinopsida; order Pinales; family Pinaceae; genus Picea; species Picea glauca. The sequence goes on along the minus strand of JZKD02S2083710.1, from coordinate 330,840 downwards.
GACACAAACACTGGAAGGAAAGAATTACAGACTGAAACTTAAACGCAGGGGATGAATCTTCGTTGCCTATTGCATTTACAAATTGACTATGTTCAAAGTTTTTGTGGTCAAACAATTGTAGTTACAAGAAACTCTTCAACTCTCCAAAGTGTCGACCTTGCCAATGGGCACCTTCTTTTCCTTTTATCCTTCTCATTCATGCCCTAAAAATTCTTCTTGCAACTACTTTCATCTTCTTGAATATTCTTACTGCTTCTTGATTCTCAAGTGGTTTTCCTCCTGGTAAGATTTGGTTTACCTTCACCTGGGTGAAATTCTATTATGACCATATTGTGGGGAAGTTGGAGATTTTCTAACGAAATTATTGTTTCCATTTTTCCCTTTAAACTCACGCAATCATTTTTTCTAATGGTCGTGTTATGATACATTATTTTATGGGGTGTTTTCCTCATTGGTTTTGGCCCTTGGGTGGAAAAATGCGAAGAAAGGGGTTAAAAACCCACTTTATGATGCTTATCGTAAGTTCCAATGCCCGAGCGCATTGTGCTAAAACACATGCAAATCTGGATGGTCGAGATATATGAGCCCAGATCTGACGGTCGTTGGTCATATCGGAGCTTCAACTTGCGTGACCAATAAAAAATGTAGAGGGGGCCGAGGAAAACAGCCGTGGTTTGTGGAGGCACTACGTGTCAGCCAGAGACACACATCGGGCCCAAAAGAGAAGAAGTTTCAAACCGCTTTTCACAGACCCGATATGCGCATGTGCTTTTAGCACCCTATCCCAGGTCAAGAAGTGGCCGCTCTCTCTCACTCCCCTGTCACTTTTTCCCCCTCACACCTATCCTCCACTCATCACCCTCTCGACCTATCAACTTCCACCTCTGCATTCACCCTCTCATCTCCCGACATGTGTTTCCCTGATCACCTCCACCTGTATTGATTATCCCCACTTTGCCCTGTTACAACAACCACTCCCCTGCCTCTACGTCCTTCTCCTTCACCACATCACCTCTGTCCCACTACACCTCAGCTTCCACCTGTGCTACCCCATAGTTCCTTTCCAGCCTCTATGTCTCCTCCACTTGGCCATCGCACAACCCAGTAGCCTGTCCATTGCACCATCTTCTCGCCAGATCCTCGTCCACGTCCACGACTGCCTAGTCATCCTCGCAGGCATCCAACTCAACTCTAGGTGGCAGAATGCAGAGGCCACCACATCTCTTAGGTGAAAAGTTAACTTGGGCCTTCTCTGATCCTAATCAAGTAGTTATTAGGGCAGGTGGTGGTGGTTGAACATCATTTCCACCATAAATGGAAAGCCCAGAAAATGACTGTCAGCTAGTCGATTCATCTGCAGGTCCGTTCTGAGATGTGATTGTGTCTAACAGAGCTTGCTTCCAAAAGGAGAATGCATGCAAAGTCTATCAGGAAGCATGCAGATGCAAAGCCTTTAATGCGAATATCTAAGCACACCTCTACTGCAAGAATGAATTTTTTGAGTATAAGTATGGAGTTCTTTCATTTTTGTAAGGGTCTTTGGTTGAACAGAGCTCCCACTTTGTAATATGTTTTAACACTAGAGTTGTGCCTGGTTATGTAATTGATTTGAGACTTTTAGTTAATAGAAGTCAGTTTCTTTCCATCTCTCTATAAACACTGTGTTAAGACACTCAGAATTGGAGGATCCAGTTGAGGGTTGTTATGCTACTATAATGTAGGTTTCATTACACTAGCATAGTGACCAGTTTTAATCAACTCCCCTTGTTATCTTTTTCCCTCTCACACCAAATGACTTAGAATTGGAGGATCCAGTCGAGTTGTTGCAGTTGCAGGATGATGGAGGTTTGATCATACTAAAGTTATAATTGTGTCCTTTGTAGACACATTTCAGTTTCTGAAATTTGGGTTCGAGAACATCATCGCGCCTGAGTTTTTCCCCTTGAAGCTACTGGAAAGTCGGATGCCCATAGAAGTTTTTCTTGTTTTCTCACCAAGTCTTCCCTCTGTTCGCTTTTAAACTCAATCCATGACTAAAGTTAATGTGGCCCTCACTTCCTCGTGCATTTCTTGTTTGGTTCTGTGTTGTAACATCATTCTAGTGTTGAGTTTTGGCCATCGACCATCTTCTTTAAACCAACATCCACCCCAAAACACTGATGGGTACTGGGCTCACCTCTGCTTCAATCCAGAGGTGACTTATGGTGCTAACATTTCTAGCACCGTTGCTGGGGACGAAATTGAATATTTTCCCTAGGTAGAACGACAAAGCTTACTAATTATCAGGGTGCATCAAAATTCAGTACATCAAATATTGTGACTATGCACCTGGCGACTCCACTGTCTCAACTTCACCATTTCAGTGTGGTTTCTTCTGGCTACACCTGGTAGCCCCTGGGAGAACATAATGATCAGATCTGGTCTTTGATGGTGAACAAAGACTAGACACACTCATTTTGCATATCTTTCACCTGGCGAATCCATGGTTGAAGGACCGATTGGCGACTCCATTGGTTCGATATGGAAAAAATCTTGGCTCGGAGTTTTGCTCCCCTTAATTTTTCTGTTGTTCCTAGTTTTCCCAATGTTGTTCCTGCTCCAAATGAATGGAATGATTATTTTCCTATTTTTAGAGAGCATAAAGAGGACAACCCTTCTCAGCATCTCAGTGAGTTTCATGAACTCATGCACTAGTGGGAGATACATCATGAGGATGTATTAATGAATATGTTCATGTTCTCGTTAGCAGGGGATGCTCATGAGTGGTATCATTCTTTAACCCCTGCTAACATTTCTTCATTGGGAGATTTCCATGCAGCTTTCAACGCTCATTGGCAGAATTTTTATTCCTCTGAGTTAATTTGTCATAGTTGTTGTGAGGGATACAACATACAACGACTGTGTTCTAGATGTGGTTGTTTCTTATGTAGGTTGTGAAAAGGAGCCTGATGACTTGGATAAAAAATCAGTCCTTTCTCTTCCTTTTTCATCTGCATCTGAAGAAATTTGTAGGGATGAGGACCAGTGAAAAGAAGAGGCTCTAAGTAAGTTGATGGAGATGGTAAAATCCATTTCTACAAATATAGAGGAATTGGAGGCAGATCGTGACTGCTACCTTTTTGAGGAAGATGTAGAGGATTTTTCAATTCCAGAAGAAGATGTTCTTAGCATCCCTATTGATGATGATAGAATTGAATATTTCATGACTGTAGAGGCCTTGCATCCTACTCCTAACGTGTCTACTGTCCCAAGATTTGATGATTATTCAGACGAGGAGCATCAGAGCCCCACATCACAGTTTGTTGACCAGAGGAGCAACCATCCTGTATATTATAGCTATGAATCAGATTCTAAGCTGGATATGTAGGGTTTCCAAGAACAGAATGAAAAGCCTTATCCTCTTCTCCTTAAAGGAGGTTATCATGACGATATCAACCATCCATGGCCTACAGAAATTACTAAGCATTAGATTGAAGAAAGGATCTTTCCCACAGGTCATGTTTATCATGATTATGACTCTGACCCTTGGGAGAGCCAGGAAGAAGAATGATAGGAGCAAGAGGAGGGGCAGTTTATCTCATGTCCAGAGCCTGTAAGCGAGCAACCATCACCTGAGACTAGTCAGCCTGCATCAACTTCTCATTCGCATATGCCTACCAACGATATTCAACCCCGTATGAGCAGTTGTGGAGTAAAGCAGGCTTTCTCCTACAATTTTCACAAGATTTTCCACTCATTTTATGAGTCTGTCAACGAGTACATGGAGTGGAATTTCCTTCATATCTTGGAGCCACCCTATTTTATCTCAACTTCAGCCTTTGAAGAGAAGCTGGAAGGTGTAACCGTTCTACTGTCACGGTTGCATAATCTACTAGTGATCATCAATAGAGTGAAGGAGCTTCCATTTAGGAACTTACTTGATTGGCTATGGTGGAAATTTGATTTCACCTAGCACCATGTAAATTTTGATTAGTTTAGGATTGTACACAAATAAGATCCTTAGAGCCCACAAGTTTGTTTTCATTTTATTTTTCGGTATATATTCCTCAGCTGGGTGTTTTGAGCTTGACTCCATAGCCCAACAGAAGGCGAATGGAACTGCAAAAAGAGATCTTAGAGCCTCTATTGGCCCTTGCTTATGGAAGGAAGTGAATATCAAGTAAGAAAAGGAGAAATGCGAACTACGTGGAAGACACAGTGACTGTTACTGGGTCGAACTGAGAAAAAGAGAAGAAAAGACGGAGTGAAGCCCGAGAAAGAAAGTCGTTGAATGAGGATATCGAGGATAATAGATCAACAAGGAAGAAGGATTGTGGACAACTCAACAAGCGGAAAAAGCCACCATTAGATGCTTTGAAGCACCGTGCAAGAAGGAAGGAAAGATAGGCTGGCAAAGCCCTGAAAATGCGAGTCAAGTTGACCTAGGGTTTTAGACACCTAGGGTTTTGGTATCTAGGGTTTTGACACCTAGGTTTTGGCCTAAGGATGTCGGTGAGCTATTGTAATGTATAAATAAAGTTCAAGAGGACCTGGGTCAGGTTAGTATTATTGTTCTTGCTATGATCGTTGTCGTTATTGTTTGAGAGAAGTGTTGAGTGTGAGAGCCTTTTGGTATTGTAAGATCTTCAGCTGGGTGCGAAGATAAAGTCCTGCAGCTAGGTGTGCAGGAAGGGGAGAGATAGAGAAAAGAGAGAAGATCTACTGGTTAAGAGCACAAATCAGAACTGTATTCTTCATCTTAATATATCATAAAGCACGGTTTTGTGGATGTATCCCTAGAAAGAGGGTGAACCACGTATATATGTCTTGTGTGTGTGATTGATGCTATTTTATTTTTCCTTGATATACTATTATTGCATTGCTGTGGTAGATATGAAAGATGTATGGAGTATATCTAAGCTGATAAGTGATATAGGCATGTTGTATTGTTCTAGTATTAGATCCACTTGATATTTCCCTTGGTTGTTGACACTTCTATCCTGCAAACCTCCCATAGTTGCTTCAGGTGGGACTGCATCTGCTTCACAGGTGTAGCCAAAAGGGCCAGTAGTTAGGGCTTGTTGGTGCTCTCTTGGAGTTGAACCCTGGGTCTACCCCTATGCCAACAAATGGTTCTACTGTCGAGATCAGAATATTCATGAGGGAATGTCAAGGTGGTTCCCATCAAAGACAAAGATTGAAAAGTGGATAGAGAATCAAGAAAAGGACTTCGCTGAAGCCTAGAATAAGAACCCTAATCTTAGTACATAGGATTGGTTGGAGAGACATATTTTTACTGATATACACGAGATATTCTTTGGAGGAATCCATCAAGAACTATATGAGTGGTTAGCCAGGTTGGAAGATACCCAGTTTGAGGTTAGATCTAAACCTCATGTAGTTTGGACATTGACGTTGATCAAGAAGGTCAAGAGATTTGATAACGTCGTGTCAAGAGCAATGGATCATTGGTTCGATAACACCATTGGAGGCTACATCACCGAGTTTGTTGTTGACAGGGTAGAGTCATACAACTAGGCCGAGAGATTTTTTTCAAGGGACCTAGAGGAATTTTTTTACACTTTCTGAAGTCGAGAATCAAGAGGCTCTTGCATGAGAAGAACATCTTGAAGATCTGGTAGATCGATCAGACTTGAAAAGGATAATGTTCACGAATTCGGACAACGACAACGACACAGGATGGACATACATGTAGTGGGAGAGCATTCAAAGAATTTCATCTTGCGAACCTGTTCAAGTAGAACTACAGAGACGAGGGTTTCTACAGTGAAGAAGAAGAAGACCTGACTGATGAAGAAAATTTACAACCCACTAGGGAAGAGGAAGAGGAAGCCGAAGCACTTCGGCGAGACGAGCCAGAAACTTCAAGAATTGCACAGACTATTGAAGTAAGTTCTATTATCCCTCTTGTTGATTTAGTAGTATTAAGCAATCAGAGTAATCAAAGTTACCAGACCCTTCAAAGTACTATTACTAGTAGTCCACCACATACTCAGACAGAAAACCTAGGAAGATCTATAGTAGATGAGATGAGACTCCCTATCTTTAGGGGAGATGGATCCAAAGATCCTGATCAACACTGGTTCCTATGTGAAGCCGTATGGAATATTAAGAATGTCATCGATGAAGCAGTTAAAAGAACCCAGTTTAGTACTACACTAAGAGATCGCGCACTGAGCTGGTACATGAAGTTTGCCCAAGGACTTGCGCAGCCTAAGCCACTGAATGAGATAAAGAATGCACTGATTTCAGAATTCAAGAAACCTATGTCAGAGTCCCAATGTATTACATAACTGAAGGAGATCAAGCAGAAGGTAGCTAAGCTAGTTTGGGAGTTCAATAAGAGATTCAAGACCTTAACAGGTTGATTGACTTTTCAGATCCCAGATGAGCAGAACAAGGAATGGTTCATTGCTGCCCTCTTACCACACATTAGATTTCCTCTAATGCAACAGAATATTGCTTCGTAGGCTGAGGCACTGGAGATCTCCATGAAGCTAGAATCAACCCCTATGGGAGAATCCAGCTCAGGTATGAGTCAGAGCTTGAGTCAACTAACTAGTTTGTCTTTGCAGGTCAAAGATATGAAGAAAGACAAGGGGAAAGATAAAAGAGAAGACATCTGGTGTGTCATATGTAGATCATAGGGCCATGACAAGGAACACTGTCCCCTATTCCATGAATACTTGGCATCTGGAGCTCTGAGTCCTTTGAAGCAAGTCACCTTACCTTGGTGCGAGGTATGACGAAATAGACATCATATTGGTGAGTGCTATTAGATGAAAAAATATGTTCAGACACCCACAAATTTGTACTGCACGTTCTATGAGTCCATGGGACATGATGATAGGGATTGTAGGGATTATGATCTCATGCATGAAAGGTCAAGATACATATACAATATTCAAGGTGAAGTACAACAAGAAGGAAACACTACGCAGTAAAACTCCCCTGGGAGAGGACACTTCAATCCTCATGGTGGATTCATAGGACGAGGATGAGGAGGAGGTATGGGCTGAGGCCAAGGAAAGATCATCTATTATAACTGTGCACATCCAGGACACTTTGCAAGGGATTGTTAGAACCCTTGCACTACTTGCAACTACTTCAACTCCTTTGAGCATGTTATTGAAGAATGTCCAGCATTGCTGAATAAACTTCAAGAGAAACAAGGACCTCAGTAGAACCCGTATATATAGTTGATCAAAGATGAAAATCACAGAGAATACCCTAGAGTCGCTATTATTACTATAGGAGACATTGTTACAGGAGATGACAGAATGACCCAAGGGAAGACTACACAAGATTCAGGAATTAGGAAAGTTGCAGAGAAGACCCAAACCTTTGATGCAAAGAAAGAAAGACAAATATTTGAGGAAGTATGAAAAGAGTTCAAAGGAGACCAAGGTTCCTCATCAAAGACAAGACCAAAAATAAGAGAGTATGGAATGCCTCAGGCATTTGATCAGTCTGCTTCACCAAGAGAAGGAAAAGAGGTAAGAAAGCTCATGGAATTTCTATATACTTGTGTTAAGTTGATTCAGGATGAGATCATTGTCCAATAAATACAAAATTTAATCAGACAATATGAGCTAGGAAAGATAGACCCTTGACTGAATAGGGCAGTACATCAAATCGGTAAGAAGAGAAGGACCAATAAGGAATTACATTTGAATGCTCAAATAGGAGAATATGATATAGACTATGTGGTCCTCAACTTAGGGTCAGAGGTCAATGTTATGACGAAGCAAACTTGGGCACTAATGGGAAAAACTAGGTTGATCTATTCCCCTATTAGGTTCAGGATGGATAATCAGCAGGCAGTAAGCCCCTTTGGTAAACTAGAACATGTCCCTGTGGACATTGACGGAGTAACAACATTTGCATATTTTGAGGTAATTGAGATAGTTGATGACAACTTCCCTTACCTTGCATTGTTAGGAATTGATTGGGCCTTTAATAATTCCACTGTAGTTGATTTAAAGAAGATATGTATGACCTTTGAAAAATATGTCCTTAGGGTCATTGCACCCTTAGATCCAGATGAAGGTCAATGATACACAGAGCCCATTAGAGAAGAAGACCGCAGATATGAAATGGAAAATATATACAAATTAACAGCCATACAACATAATTACATTAATCCTACGGCCAATGGAAACTTAAGCTGGAAAAGTGACAGTGTATTCTCATCATACTCAGAAGAAGCACTAGAGAATTGGAAGAATAAAATGTATGAAGTATCTACAAGGAGATGTGCTAGACTAACCAGAGAAGTTTGTTGGATCCGCACAACAATAACTAACTTACCCACCTTTGATGGTCTAAATCCTTTAGAAACCTTCTTGTCGGACTTTGAAGAAAGTGTACCAATGCAAAAAAGACTGTTGGTGACGGATGAGGCCCTAAGAGAAACCCCAACAAGATGGTGAGGGGCACACAAAAGTAACATTATAGATTGGGTACAATGTCATACCTTGATGATAACACGGTTCTTAACACAAGTAGAAGGCTACGAAGTTCGATATACAGGTCGAAGCTGCCCAAAGGACCATGTGCGAAGCTGTGAGGAAGCCTAGAGAAATGTTCCTCAAGAACAGTGAGTACACAAATTCATCAACACACTGGACACGACACCTATCAATTGGTACATTCAAGCAGAGTTGTGCCTCATCACTACAGATTGGAAAGGTATGTCTCAAAATTTTATAACCACCTTCTTATTTGAAAGTCAATATCCTTCAGTAGATCAAGTACTATAGATTGTGAGACATAAACTATTTGAGGAGGCCTCTAACCTCCCTTTTGATCAAGACAAGGACGAATGGACTATGCCTCTACAAAATCTGCAAGGCTGTTACAACATCAATGCTGATGAAGACAATGATCCAAGAAAGGTGAACGTTACAAAAACAAAAGGCCAAAGAGATGTGGAATGACCAGGATTTGAGTTACCATTCATTGGACACCCAATCAAGATTAAGAAGGTCAATATTGGAATAGAACAGACACTGAAGCTTGCAAATGTTGGAGATTATTGGGATGCTGCCACTATTGACAAGATTACAAAATTCCTACATGAATATCAGGACTTGTTTCGAACCAAGTTCACTGATATGAAGGGAATTAAAGGGCCTATGGGAGAGATGAGGATCCATTTGAAGCCATATGCTAGACCAGTCAAACAGAGACCCTACATATTGAACCCTAAGTACAAAGAGAAAGTGAAGATTGAGCTCGACAAAATGCTGGAAGTAGGGATTATAGAACCCGTGGAAGAGTCAGAGTGGATTAGCCCTATGGTGGTACAAGACAAGAAGACAGGAGAAATCAGGATCTATGTAGATCTCAGAAAGATGAATGATGCCTATTTGCACGATACTTTCCCTACACCATTCACTGACGAAGTGTTAGATAATGTGGGAGGCCAGGAAGTATATTCTTTTACAGATGGATTTTCAGGATACCATCAGATTCAGATTTCCAAGGAAGATCGCCACAAGACCACATTTGAAAAAGAATGGGGGTCCTCTCAGTATACAATAATGCCATTTGGATTAAAGAATGTGCCAACCATATTTTCCAGGGTGGTGGTTGAAGCATTCAAGGAGTTTTTGCATAAATTTCTAGAAGCATACTTTGATTACTTGACTGTTTTTAGTTTATTAAAGAATCATATTGAATGTCTAAGGCTAATGATGGAAAAATGTTGGAAGTGTCAAATTGCCTTGAATCTAAAGAAGTGAATATTATTCTCACCATTTGGAGTGTTGTTAGGCCATATTGTATGCAAGCAGGGATTGCTGGTTGATCCATCTAAAATTGCCATTATAGTTGATCTGCCACCTCCTACTTCAGTCAAATAGATGTGCACTGCACTGGGACACACAGGATATTATAGGAAGTTCATTAAAGGATATGCCTAGATTACAACACTCATGGAAAAGATTTTGAATAAATATTGTCAGTTCAATTGGACAGAAGAATGCCAACAGAGCTTCGACACACTAAAACAGAAAATGGTTACTACACCTATTTTGGTTTTCCTAGATTGGACCAAGGAGTTTCATGTGCATGTCGATGCATCTTCTATTGCATTAGGAGCTGTGTTAGCACAACCTGGTAAAGGAGAGATTGGTCATCCATTAGCTTTTGCTAGCAGGAAGCTATCAACTGCAGAGGTCAACTACACCACCACTGAGTGAGAAGGGTTAGCCATGGTGTATGCACTGCAGAAATTACGCCACTACTTGTTGGGAGGACACTTTAAAATGTTTACTGATCACTCCGTGCTAAAATACCTAGTCAAAAAGCCAGTGATGGGGGGGAGAATATGCAGATGGATTCTGTTATTTCAAGAATATGACTTTGAGATCATATTCAAGCCAAGAAGAATGAACAAAGGTTCTGATCACTTGTCAAGGTTGGAACATGGAGAAGAGCCCACTAGTTTGGAGGACATAGTCCTGGATGCACAAATGCTATCCATTAGAAAGATTGATTACCACTTCTCAGAAATAGTCCAGTTCCTGTCAATAGGAATGGCACCTACTAAATATACAATTTCCCAGAAGAAACAGCGAGTAGTGCACGCTGCAAACTTTTCGCTTATAGTTGAATAACTATATAAGATGGGACTTGATGAGATACTAAGAAGATGTGTTATGGAGGCAGAATGACCATTGATCCTCATAGAATCTCATGAAGGCATCACAAGAGGACATTACGCAGGGAAAGCAATTGCTCAGAAGGGTCTAAGAGCTGGCCTTTGGTGGCCTACCTTACATAGAGATGCTAAAGACTATTCCAGAGCCTGTGATGTATGACAAAGAGTTGGAAAACCTTCCCAAAGGGATGAAATTCCATTAGCACCATAGCTGACCCTACAAGGATTTGAGAAATGGGCCATTGATTTTGTGGGACCTATAAACCCACTAGGAAAGCACACAGGAGAAATTTACATCATCACAGCAACATAATACTTGACCATATGGGCTGAAGCAAGAGCAGTCAAGGACTATAGTGCAACTACATCTACGCACTTCATATTTGATGACATCATAACCAGGTTTGGATTCTCGAAGATCCTTATGAGTGATCAAGGAACACATTTCATAAATAAGAAGATAGATTTATTGCAGGATTCCATCAATAAGTACAGAAGGAAAGAGAGAAGGCCTACCATGACAGACACATCAAGAAGAAGGCATTTAAACAAGGTGATTTGGTACTGGTATACCATAGTAAGTTCATCAAGAATCATGGGAAGTTCAAAATGCATTGGCTCGAGCCATACAAGATCACTTATGTTACAGAAGGAGGTGATGCAAAGTTGAAGACTTTAAAGTGAGAATGGAAGGAAGGATTAGTGAATGGGATCCGGCTGAAGTTGTACTATGACAACCATCTACCTCACAGATCCAAGTAAAAGCATAAGTAAAAGGGTCTAGGTACCAGGTGCAATTGAAATTGGGTACAAGACACAGAAAAGACAGTATGCACAAGGAGTAAGAGGAGGCATAGAGCAGAAAGCAAAGGCTGCTCTGCACAGTCTGAAGTCAAAGTAAAACAAAATAATTAGATCTGAGGTGCCTCGGGATGAGTCATAGGTGAGTGTTGGGGGCCTGTTGGCCCTTGGTTATGGAAGGAAGTGAATATCAAGGAAGAAAAGGTGAAATGTGAACTACGTGGAAGACACAGTGACTATTACTGGGTCAAAGTGAGCAAAAGAGAAGAAAAGACGGAGCGAAGCCCAAGAAAGAAATTCATTGAATGAGGAGATCGAGAATGATAGATTAGCAAAGAAGAAGGATCGTGGACAAATCAGTAAGAGAAAAAATCCACCGTTAGATGCTTTGGAGCACCACATGAGAAGGAAGGAAAGAAAGGCTGGCGAAGCCTTGAAAACATAGGTCAAGTTGACCGAGGGTTTTAGACACATGGGGTTTTGGTATCTAGGGTTTTGACACCTAGGCTTCAGCCTAAGGATGTAATGTATAAATAAAGGTCAAGAGGACCTGGGTCAGGTTGGTATTATTATTGTTGCTATGATCATTGTTGTTATTGTTTGAGAGAAGTGTTGAGTGTGAGAGCCTTTTGGTATTGTAATATCTTCAACTGGGTGCGAAGATCAAGTTCTATAGCTGGGTGCCCAAGAAGTGGAGAGATAGAGAAAAGAGAGAAGATATGATGGTTAAGAGCATAGATCAGAATTGTATGCTTCATATTAATATATCATAAATAACAGTTATGTGGATGTATCCTTAGAGAGAGGGTGAACCACATATATCTGTCTTATGTGTGTGATTGATGCTGTGCTATTTTTCCTTGATATACTGTTATTGCATTGTTGTGGTAGATATGAAAGATGTATGGAGTATATCTAAGATGATAAGTGATACAGACATGTTGTATTATTCTAGTATTGGATCTTGATATTTCCCTTGGTTGTAGACACTTCTGTCCTGCAACCCCCCCATAGCTGCTTCGGGTGAGACTGCATCTGCTTCACAGGTGTAGCTGAAAGGGCCAGTAGTTAGGACTTGTTGGTGCACTCTTGGAGTTGAACCCTGGGTATGCCCCTATGAAAACAACCTCGTAGGGAGGAATCTATCCCCCGTGGAGCTTAATGTTATCACACATTATTGTACGAGGTGTTTTCCTCATTGGTTTTGGCCCTTGGGTGGAAAAATGCGAAGAAAGGGGTTAAAAACCCACTTTATGTTGCTTATCCTAAGTTCCAATGCTCGGGCGCATTGTGTTAAAATGCACGCAAATCTAGATGGTCAAGATCTGCATGCCCAGATCTAACGGTCGTTGGTAATATCTGGGCTTCAACTTGCGCGGGTGACAAAAAAATGTAGAGCGGGCTGAGGAAAACAACCGTGGTTTGTGGAGGTGCTACATGTCAGCTAGAGAAATGCATTGGGCCCAAAAGCAGAGAAGTTTCAAACTGCTTTTCATAGCCCCAATATGCACATGTGCTTTTAGCGCCCTATCCCAGGTTGACAAGTGGTCGCTCTCTCCTGCTCCCTTGTCACTTTCTCCCCCTCACACCTATCCTCCACTAATCACCCTCTTGACCTATCAACTTTCACCTTTGCATTCATTCTCTCATCTCCCAACATGTGTCTCCCTAGTCACCTCCACTTGTATTGATTATCCCTGCTTCACCCTGCTATTGTAACCACTACCCTGCCTCCACGTCCTTCCCCTTTGCCACATCACCTCTGTCCCACTACACCTCAACTTCCACCTATGCTACCCCATAGTTCCTTTCCAGCCTCTGTGTCTCCTCCACTTGGCCATTGCACAACCCAGTAGCCTGTCCATTGCACCATCTTCTCGCCAGATCCTCGTTCACATCCACGACTACCTAGTCATCTCTGTAGGCATCCAACTCAGCTCTAGGTGGCAGAATGCAAAGGACGCCATGTCTCCCAGGTGCAGAGTTGACTTGGGCCTTCTCTGATCCTGATGAAGGGGTTATTAGGGTAGGTGGTGGTGGTTGAACATCGTTTCCACCATAAATGGAAATCCCAGAAAAGGACTGTCATCGAGTCGATTCATCTGTAGGTTCGTTCTGAGATGTGATTGCGTCTGACAAATCTTACTTCTGATAGGAGACTGCATGCACAGTATTTTAGGAAGCATGCAGATGCAAAGCCTTTAATGCGAAGATGTAGGCATGCCTCTACTGCAGGAACAAATGTTTTTGGTATAAGTATGGAGTTCTGTCATTTTTGTAAGGGTCTTTGGTTGAGCAGAGCTCCCATTTTGTAATATGTTTTAAAACTAGAGTTGTGCCTGGTTATGTAATCAATTTGAGACTTTCAGTTAATAGAAGTCAGTTTCTTTCCATCTCTCTATAAACATTGTGTTAAGACACTCAGAATCGGAGGATCCATTCGAGGGTTGTTATGTTGCTGTAATGTAGGTTTGATTACACTAGCGTAGTGACCAGTTTTAATCAGATCCCCTTGTTATCTTTTTCCCTCTCGCACCTAATGACTCGGAATTGGAGGATAAATTCGAGCTATTGTAGTTGCAGGATGATGGAGGTTTGATCATACTGTAGCTGTAACTCTACCCTTTGTAGACACATTTCAGTGTCTAAAATTTGGGTTTGAGAACATCATCGAGCCTGAGTTTTTCCCCTCGAAGTTGCTGGAGAGTCGGATGCCCATAGTAGTTTTGTTTGTTTTCTCACCAATTCTTCCCTTCGCTCACTTTTAAACTCAATCCAGTGAATGAAGTTAATGTGGCCCTCACTTCCATGTGAATTTCTTGTCTGGTTCTGTGTTGTAACATCATTCTAGTGCTGAGTTTTGGCCATTGACCATCCACTTTAAACCAACATCCACCCCAAAACACTGATGGGTACTAGGCTCACCTCTGCTGCAATCCAAAGGTGACTTCTAGTGCTAATAGGTAATATGCCTGAAATCACAACTGTAGAGATCGTGCAACTCAACAGTCGTCGGATTGATACTTGGCAGGCGATCACAACCATTAATCATATTAGCACTCTGTAAATATGTTTGATTGAATAGAAAAATGACAGAGGTAACTGTTTCAACCAACTTTATAGCTAAAGACTATCCAGTTCAACTCAGAGAGGGATATCTCATGTCACTTGATATATATAGGGAAATTGGTGGCTAGATTTGGTTTGTTTTAGGGGATTTTTAAATAAAGTTGTTGGCGAAAAGGAGGGAACACTATGGGCTATGGAATTAAAATTCTGAAAGTGAACAAAAACAATGCATCGATTTATGTAAGTCTCCATAGGAAAAAGGCTAAATAAGGCGATGAATCTGAGTTACTCTTGAAATAAAAATATGTGTACGGAGATGAATAAAAAAGTTAACTGCATCAGAGCATTACTGAAATGAATTCTGAATTAGTTAAGAAGACAATCACATAGTTTAAATTGCTTAATCCAAGCGTGTCAAAGGATGAATTCTGGGCCTTTAAACTCTCCAATTTAAATAGAGGAAAACGTAAATGAAATGAAAAGTTAAAGGAAATACATACGATGAAAGGAAACAAAGCTCATATCACAACCCGCTAGAATCTTTTCATAGAGACTTCAAGATATTTTTCATTTGTATTCAATTCAAATTCAGAAAATTTACAAATAGAGTTTGATACAACCAAAAGGTGCTCTTGCACTTCTACCAACATTAGTTACTTCTCATCTTTCAATACTTATACAATCTGAATAAAAACCAATTGAAACCGAAACGTTTCAACTTCTATAATAGTTTTGACTAACAGTTTTGGATATACGAAACAATTTACAATAATTAGCAAAAATAAAACGTTTCAAAATCATGAACAATTTCTCTAACTGCCCGACTTCTTTCACACCATCTATCTCGTTCTGAGCTCCTGCTAGTATTTCAAGACTGGTGACACCTGGAGATCACCTGTTCACTCCAGGGACATTGCACTTTGTTTTAACCAAGCATACGATTTCTTTCCATTACAGATCAGAGGGGATTTCATAATCCATCATTTCTTTGATTAAAATTTCCAAGTCAATGCATGTATCATAGGACATGGTTGGCATGCTGACCTTCACTGTCTTAAACTTATTTAAAATCTCAAAATCGATAGCTAAATGATCTACTAGACTTGGGCCCTTCAGACTTTCTTCCATATCTTCAAACCTAGAATGACCCATCCTGCATTGCATGAGGAGAGAGTGATAATCCTCTTGATTGTATAATGATCCTTTTCCATCCTAGAATGATGGAAGGCCTTTGGCAAACAATTGTTCAAAATCATCTCTGAACTCCTGTACGCTTTGCTCCATTTGCATAGCTTTATTCTGGACTGATCTAAGTAGATTATGCTTGG
>JZKD02S2083710.1:278856-308934 GCA_000966675.3 Picea glauca | reverse complement strand
TATTTATTTCTATATAGTATTTATTTATTATATTTCTTTTGAAATTGATATCGTAAAAGAAAAGAGTAATAAATACAATTATTTTCTAAATAATTAAATTACTCAGCTACGTGCATTTTGCATGCGCTCCACGTGTTAGTATCCATCATTTTCTCTCCATTTGAATGTATTCGATTTCGTTTTTCAACAGCCTGCCCATTCTTTTCATTGTTTTTTTTTGTTTTTCCTTTTGCACATTTCGTTGTGTAAAAGATAACATGTGTTTCTATTCAGTTCAAGCGCGTTTCTTCTTTGTTTAATCAAAATTTGTTTCTCTTTATTTTTGTTTCTGGATTCGTGTTTCTGAAGGGGGGGGGGTCGGATTTGATCTAGTGGACTCAGATGGAAATTCTCGGCCAGATGTCACGATTTCGAATCTCTTTGTCTATTAAACTTGTAAAACGCAATAGGGGAGACGAATCTACACTGCAACAGAGAAACCCCGGCTTTTCTGTTGTCAAAATTTGTCTCAAGTTTTTTTTGTTTTTGTTTCTGAATTCCTGTTTTTACCAGATTTCTCAATGTTTCGATGGGATGGGGCTTCCGCATTGATGTTGCATTTATTCGTAATTTAATGAGTCTTTACAATATTTGAAAGCCCAGAAACACATATCTGCACCCAAGGGTATCCCGTTAAAGATGTCAGAACCGAGCGAACAATTCGGGAGGACATCGTTCAGCCATCCTTCTGTGACTGAGTATAAGGAGTTGAGCTGAGTTGAGAGCTGGGGATGGCATCTGAAGGAGAACGGGGTTATGTTGGGCCAAACTTGTTAGACACCGAGTTATGTCTGTTGTCTGTCTGATTTTCTCGGCCCCCAGATGAGACTAAACCCTACGACCGTGGATGATGCATAATTAACATCGTCGGCTTAGCTAATAGCATACAGTAGAACGTCTATGTTCTCGCGTGTCTCACAAAAAGGTTACGTCTATGTTCTCCCGTCGGTGTTCACCCACGTACCTCGTGTGAGGTTTTGTGAATTTTGTATCTTTTGCGTATGGTGCCAACTTGGTTAGCTCTTACAACTCTTTATTATCTACCGTTTATTATTTTGGAATAGTATTTATAACTTTAAAATCACCTTTCTTTCTTATTAAATAGAATATTAATCTGAGTTTTCTTCCTGTTATTCTCATTTTATACTCTTTCGTAATTAAATGGCAACACATAAAATCCCTTTATTGTATCAGGTGGATATGATTCAGAAGAAAAGGGGGCAAGAGCTTATAATATTGCAGCTCTGAAATTTTGGGGTCCAACAGCCCAAACAAATTTTCTGGTACAGCTTATTAGTTTTGATCGTCCTCATTTTTTTTTGTAGTAATTCTGAACAGATAGAAGTTTTAAAGAATACCAGAAACCTTATGTGAATGATATCGATTTCCTTTGCAGCATACCGATTATGAGAAAGAGAGACTAAGGCAGAAGTAGTTGGAATGCTGAGAAGGTAATTCCTTAAACTTACGATTTCAGTTTCCTTTATTAATATGTCAATTTTGTTTTCAAATCATAACATTGAATGCTCGGGTGTTTAATCAAACTGGAGTATAGGTGGAGGCAAAGCCATGAAACTATTAGGGTATCTATGTTTAAATTCATTTAATTATCTTCACGATCTTTTGGGCGTTTTTCTTCTAATGCGTTTCTTGGGCTTTTATCGAGGGATTTTAGGGTAATTTAAATTCAGGAAGATAATGAGGCCCGGGTTCTAACTTCTAAAAGTCCATCCGAGGATGGGATCAAAGTTACCAGCTTCGACTTAAAGAATGAGAATGGCTTATCAAGGATAGACCAACAGTTACTTGTTTTTGAGGAAAGTCTCAAATAGAGAAATCGATAAAACAAAACGATAAATTTCATATATATATACAAGTAATATGAAAGTTTACAGTCCATATGATGCACAATTTTTCAATAACAACTCATTTCAAAGTATGCCATGGATTCCAGAGAGTTTACAGGTCTAGTGGGTTTCTGCCGTGAAATGGGCTTAGAAAAACAAGCAAATCGAGAGCTTTTTAGTTGTTTTTGTTGTAACGACCTAGTTGCTTATTGTACTTCAGTAATTTGTTTTGCATTTATTTATTTTATTTTTATTTTTATTAATGTTCTATGTTTTATGTGCAGGTTAAGAATGGCTGGAGTTTTTCTCAAAAGAATGTACAAATAAAAACTACCCCTTATTTAGGCCCTCGGTTCCAGATTTGAACCAGGGCTTTGATACCAAATGTAATGGCTGGATTTAATTTTACATCAATTTATTTTGTTAAACTAAGACAGTAATTTAATAACACAGTGATTTTATAACAGTAACTTCCGTAACTTAAATTTTACAATGAATAATAATTTTTTCTAACATAATACCACAATGCATAAATTATAGATAAATACCTAAGTCTGATGCTGATAATCCTCCCTTTGTCCGCTGCTTTCTTCCTTCCCACTCTGGAAAACACTACCCAAAACCGTCCTCCCTGCCAACTAGGTAGCTCCCTAGTCCTAGGATATCAACGGATATCCTAGCCCTCTGAGCCCAAAACCCCCAGCAACTCCGGTCCACTGTGTCAATGCCACTCACAAAATTTCACCTCCCTCTCTGCAATACTCAGAGCTCCCCAAAATCCATGGCCAACTCCCTGTAGAATGAATCTCTTCCCCATAAGGCTCTCCCTCTTATCCCCTTTCACCGACTCTTCCTTTCATTCAATTCCCTACCTAATATCTTATCCCATTTATTTAATGCTTCTTATCCTTTATTTAATGCTTCTTATCCTTTATTTAATGTTTGTTTTCCCACTCATATACGCAAATTTTAATAAATTAAATTATCAACCCTATTAATTCTTTACTCACATAATTAAATAGTTGATTAATAATTAAATAACCATTGACAATTATGAACAAATAATTAATGATAATTAATTTAGTTGATATTATATAGGAAACAATTATTGTTTGGCTAACATATTAGGACAATCAGATTATCAATTTAATTATAATTAATGATCCTTTACATTTATTTAAGCAGGGTCATTACACAATGATCCTCTTGGATGAAATGATCAACACAGTCCTGTCTTTCACACCAATGGTAGGAAGGTCAACAGTTGGTATGGAATTTAGTAGGTCAATGGCATTTTGGGCCCATTCTGAGGGCTTCTTTGCTAATACTTAATTTACAACTTTGCATCTATTCCGAGATGTAGCAACCATATTGTCTTTGTCATTGATAAAATTTAGGTAAACCCTAAATTTAGTACCCTCCACAGCGATAGCATCCCATATGATATGTTTGTCCCCTTGCAATAACGTTTTTCCCTTTAACCTATTTTTTAGCTTATTCACTCTCTCATGCAAATCTTGATTTTCCCTATGGAGTTGATCCATCTTCTCATCCTTCACCTTCATTTCTTGCCTCAAATTTTCCATGTTTTATTTGAGACTTTTGACCTCATTTGCTTCCAAGCTCACCTGAGACATGGCCTGGACTATCCCCTTAGCGCTTGATCTAGCCTCTGTACAAGCGGGCACAATGATTTCCATGTCCGATTTAGCTGCTTGCATTTGTAACCAATCTTCTTTTTCTTTCTCTAACTGCAATACCTTAGCATTGTAATTGAGTGCCTCTTGTCTGAAGCTTTCCTTCTCATGCTCCAAAGTTGTCAATTATGTCGTCTGTGGATGATCTATAGGTGACATCTTCAATTTCTTCTTTAGGCTCTAGATCACTTTATCCTTTTCATCCAGAGAAGCTTTTAGCCCCTAGGGGCCTTCAGATTCCAACCTCTTAACTTGTGTCATCCAGGATTTGTTGGACACCTTTCTTGTTTCAGCTGTCCATCTAGTTTGATGCATATGTTGTTAATCTTGCAACCTTTAGAGCCAAGCCCAGATAATCAGAGTATAACATGTCACTGACATTCCTATGAAATTTCACCTTGTTTGGGGCAGAAATGTTCTCATAGTGCATTTTGATTTCAGATACTTTTTCATCATTAGTCACCGCAATATTAAATGTCTTTTTCTCGACATCTCTGACTGAAAGGAAGTGAGCCTTACACTGGGAAGTTCCTTCTACTTCAGGTAAAAGGTCCCTTATTTCGTTGTTAGCTATACTCCCCTTCACGACGTATTTATGCATCAAATCTTCCTTGGATTGATAGACTGCCTTAGGTGTCTGGTTGAATACATGCTTTTTGCTACTGAAAACCTTTGTGTTTCTCTCATTCGGTGGCTTTCTTTCTGTATTGGTTTCTTCACTCTTGGTTGTAGTTTCTACCATCTCCATGCCCATTTTCCCTTTTGATTCTTCTTCTTCCAAGTTAATTACTTGAGAGGGTGATGTGACTCTCATTTTCCTGAGAGTGTCCTACTAGCTGCTGGCACCCATGGCATTTGAATCCTTTCTCTTATTGTAGATGCTCATTTTAGGAGCTTTGATAACCAATCTAGGTGAAGGCTTCTGTGTTGGACTCTGCTGGGATGTTGGTTCTATTTTTTTTACTTGATCATGCTGCATGGTGACTTCCATCTCTGCACAGGTCTCTAGATTGTCTAACTTGTCAAATTCTTCATCATGTTCATGTTCATAGGGACCATGCCTACTCACCAATCTTCTCTTTGATATGACCTGATGCAGATCATATCTTATCCATTGCAACTGAGTGAAATCAAATTTATTGAGTTTTGATTGAATCTGGGGTAGACATGATTTATTCTTCACTATAAAGGGGCCCACCGTGAATGGAAATTTCTGATTATAAGCCTTGTGTGCCTTAAGGAAATGTTCAGTCTCCGAGATAATCCCTTTTCTTATAAACTCCAAAGTAAATACCCTAGGGGTCATTAAAACTGGTAACAAATGAGGTCCCTCTTGGTATCCATATACCCAAATGACAGTGGATTGTGTAAACAACACCCAGTCTCCCACCATGTTCTCTGGATTTGGCTGTAAGAAGTTCTTCATTTCTTCTAGAACCCTTGGCAGATTTGAACCAAAAATAAGACTGTAAACTATGGACATTAATTTGTCGATGAAGATGAGCATGGTGATTCTCTTACATTCAGCAGAAATAAATGCAGTCTCAGGAAACTCGGTTTTGTTGGAATCCAAAAACATTCTCAACAAGTGAGAATAGTATCTGATATGTCTCAAAGAGATAAAATTGACCAGTTGTTGATGTATATTCTCTGTAATGAATTCATCAAAACTAACGTAGATTGACTGACCAGACAAAAAACAAATCAACAGGAACCCTAACATGACCTCTACCACAAAATTGTCATTGTCTAACCCTAAGATTTGAATAAGAAGAGAACAGACCCACTGGACCTCGATGACCATGACGTCCACACTGGCAGGAAATGATAGATTTTCTGAATGATGTTTAGGCTTGACTATGGTCTGCAAAAATAAGGTTTTAACTTCGTGTGGGAATTCTCTGTAAATCATGATCATCTTCTGTTCCTCGAAGGGCTTTAACACTGCGGGGGAGAAGTCTGGTGCATTGAGGGTGTGTTGTAGTGATGGACCATCTACTTTACATATAACTTCTTACCCTAATTTGTTTAGGATGACTCTTTCTTTTTGAGAATATCTTTCAGCACACCAGCTCATGAATTCCAGGAATGGAAAGGCTATTTCTATGACATAAGGGATGATGGAGGCTCGATCCACTTCAAGAAAAGGCATGTGGGTTCCTTCATTGTTCAACAAATTCGATTTAGACACAGAAACGAGCGAGACTGTTATCTCAGTGTCGAAGATGTCAAAATCTCTGTCAATTAGGGCTTCTTCCCCGGAGGAGGTCTCTTGCTCACACGCGGTCAAAACAACAGGAAGGGAAGCCATGGTGAAGAATACCTGTTAAGCGGTGTGAGACACAGGTCTAGTTTGGTTCTGAGCTTTGAAATTTGCAAAGAATCTTTGCACCAACTTTTCAAACATTCAAATGCTTCAAAGTGTCATAGAATAATGTCGGGGGTCCCCCTTTTATAGGTACCTGTTGACATCGGGGGTTGGAGAAAATGATTTTAAGGTGGACTACTTTTTGCCCCGATGTGTCTCTACTGACGCCACGTGCCCATGATTTAAACTAGGGTAGTTTTCCCTGGCTCACCCTCCGTCGGTTAATCCTCATGTTATTTCGATCGTTGATATGTTTCTTAGTCGTTGATCTGGGCTACTTTAAGATATACAGTCCACGTTTTCCCAACGAATTTGGCATTGGAGGTTGGAGAAAGTGGTTTCAGCTAGAATTCTTTTTCCCCTGATGTCCTCCTACGGGTGCCATGCGTCCCCTAATGAAACCGCGATGATTTTCCTCGGCCTCCCCTCAATTGCTTAACTTCTGCGCTAGTTAAATCTCCAATTCGTGTTTCATCCGTTGATCCAGGTTGCTTTAAGGATCGAAGATCAATTGAGTTCTCCTTTTCTCATTTCTGCTACTTTGTCCATATGTCTCCATATATAGCCTACTCCTCTAATTTTTCACACCTTGGAGGCTATACGATCCCTTGCTAGAATTCTGAAACTCGAAAACCATCTACAAAGTTTTATAGCGATAACATTGGCTCCAATTGGGGATGCTATCCTCCCCGCGAGGTAGTAAAGAACCATAGACTAAGTGCCTACCCATTGGGTTGTGATTCATCAATGTGATCTGAATCTGGTGATCTTGATTTAAACTTAAAACCTACTCCGCACAACTTAGGGCCTTCACCTCGGGCTTCAACCATGCCATTTTATTTTAGTCTTCCATGTTTTTAAAGAAAAAAGTAAGATGATTATATACAATGAATGGTGAGGTGATGATCTTTCAAACAATGTAATGCTTGAGGAACCTACCATTCACAGGCCCTCCTCCAACAAGCTCTCCATTACTTTCTTTGAACAGATAGGAATTTCTCCCCCAATAAGCTGCGATTTTGAACGGGCCCCTCCATAGGTGGTCAAATTTCCCATGTTTACCTTTATCTTCATTCTTGGCATCCCATCTCAATACCTAGTCTCCAAGTTCGAAGTCATCCACTTTGGTGTGTCTGTCAAAAGCTTCTTTGATCTTGTCTTGGTGTAACTGAGCATTATTGAAGGCTTTCTCTCTGGTCTGTTGCACACTGATGAGTTCATCCTCTCGTCTCCAACTAGCATTCGTTTCCACTTCTTTGTCTTGTAACAACTTCATTACAGGCAATACCAGTATAGTATAGGGAAGATAGCCTCTGTACCATAAACGATCTGGAAAGGGGATGTGGCAATAGACCTCTTTGGGGATATCCTATTAGCCCATAGTGCATGAATGAGCTTCTTGTGCCATGTATTTTTGTTCTCCTGCAACAGTTTTTTGATGATTCCGACTAAGCTTTTGTTCGAAGATTCAGCCAATCCATTTCCGTGCAGGTAGTATGACGTGGAATGACCAAGGGTAATATTGTAATCACTCTAGAATTTTTCCAACTTTTTAGACTTGAAGGATGCTACGTTATCTATTATAATATTCACTGGTCATCTGAACCTGGACATGATATTGTCTTCTAGGATTCGAATGATAACATCATTTGTAGCTTGTCTGGTAGGAACAACTTCGATCCACTTAGTAAAATAATCTATTGCGGTGATAATCCATTTGTGTTGAGCCGAGGACTGTGGGTGTATTTCTCCTATAAAATCTAGGCCCCATTGTCTGAAAGGGGCTTCAACTGAAATGGTCTTCAACAACAGAGACTGCAATTTTCCTTTCCCATCGAAGATTTGACATTCATGGCACTTTGACACTTCTTTGTAAACATCAGGGAAAATACTAGGCCAATAAAAACCCGCTCTCAAAATTTTGTGCACCGTTGTATTCCAATGATGGTGACCTCCACAGTCACCCTTATGGAATTCTTGGATGGTGTTCTTTGCTTCATATTTTGTCAAACAACTCAATAAAATTCCTCCTGGGTATTTCCAGTACAACATCCCATTAACAATGCAGAATTTTGCCACTTTTAGTTTCAAAAATCTGGATTTTGTTTTACTATACTCAGGAGGAGCCTGCAAATTATTCAACACAAAAATGATGTCTACATACCATGCAGAGTCAAGAAATTTCTCATATATTTGTGGAGTTTCCCCTTCTTCCTCTGCCACGTTTTTTGACAAATTAGTTGTGAAGTTTATTTCTAGGAGTTCGCAGTTTGTTTGTGCCATCAATCTAGCAAGTCCTTGTCCTTTGATCAACTTAGAGGGTTTGATTTCGAGATCATATTCTAACAATACCGCAATCCATTTTCCTCTCTTTCCTTCAGGATCGGGCTGCATCAATATGTCCTTTACTGAGCTGTTGGGAACATAAGCAATGGTATGTGAGTGTAGAATGTAGACCCAGAATTCTTTCAATGCCTTAACTAAAGCATATGCCTACTTTTCCATGATATCATATTTTAGAGGACTGTCTCTCAATGTTTCACTATAGCATGCTATGGGATTTTCAAAGTTTTGTTCATCCTTTTGAAGTAATACACATGGAATGGTATGTTCTGAGGCAAAAGAGAACAGTATGAAATCTTTCTCAAAATTTGGACGAGCCAATACAGGGGCCTTCATCAACGCCACCTTGATGTCTTCAAAATATTTTATGGCTTCAGGGAACCATTTGATTTCATTTCCCTTCTTCAACATGTTTGTGATATGCTTTATGATTTCATCTAAATTTGGAATGAATCTCCTTAGGAAATTTACATTGCCCAGGAAAGATTGTACTTATTTTCTTCTTTTGGGAATGCTGATATTCAAGATCCCTTCCACTCTATTGGGGTCTACCTTTATCCCTTCCTTTGAAATAATGTGCCCCAAAAGTTTTCCTTCTTCCATGGAAAAGTTTGATTTTTTTAGGTTCAAGGATATGCCAAACGTTTTGCACTTTTCGAATGCCTGACTAAGATGCTTGATATGTTCTTCATCTGAGGTAGAATACACTGTAATTTCATCCAAATATATAACAATGAATTTATCTTTTTCATCTGCAAAAGCTATGTCCATAGCCCTTTGAAATGCTACCCCTGTGTTCATGAGTCCAAAAGGCGTTTTGGCATACATAAATGTTCCCCAAGGTGTGGTGAATGTTGTCTTTTCTTGATCACCAGGATGTACCATGATCTAGTTGTATCCTGAGAAACCGTCCAACACGGACATCCTCTGGGAGCCTACAACTTTCTGTAAAATGTGATCCATTTTTGGCAATGGGTAGTTTCCCTTAAGAAACACTTTATTCAGGTTCTTGAAGTCCACACACAATCTGATTTCACCACTTTTTTTTCTAATTGGTACTAAATTGGCTACCCATTTGGAAAATCTCAGGGACACTATGATTTTTTCTTCAAACAACCTTTTTACTTCTTTCTCTATCAATGGTAACAACAAAGAATTTTTCCTTCTCAATTTTTGTTTGAATGGCTTGTGATCTTCCTTTATTGGGATAACATGCTGGATTATACTAGTATCATAAACCTTTAACTCATCATAACTCCAAGCAAAAACGTCAGGGAATTCCTTCATTAATTTTACATACCTTTCTTTGACTTCAAGGCTGAGATTCTTGGACAATTTAATGATTTTCGGGTCTTCTGGAGTCCCAATATTACAATCTTCCACGTCCCCTTCATCCACTGTGATCTTTGGACTTCTGGCCACATTGTTGCTATCAAACAGTTTCTCTAATGGCACCAAACCTTTGGGGATGATGTTTCTCTTCAGCTGTACAATGTCTCTACCAACAATCTGGTTGTCAAAGTATCCCTCTTTGGTGAAAGCAGTTGCATCCACCTCATCATCACAATATTTGTCATCAATGTTTAAGATTTCCAACTCATTCTCCATTTTGAGGAAGTTTTTTATCTGCTTGGCATTCTCAAAGACTTGCCAGTGCTTCATGTTGTTTGGTATTGCTGGCCTATACTTGACTTCAACCTTGTAGCTCTTTTCTGGGAAAATTGGGACTTTGAAAACTGCTGTCGAGGTAGCTAAAGCATCAACAACCTGATTTTTCTCTCTTGGAATTGCCGAAAGATTGCATTCTGAAAACTTCTCCAAAATTTATAGTACCAAGTTTCTATAAGCTCTTAGTCTAGGATTTTTTTTTGATAGATGCCTTTGATCTGATTAATGATGAGTTCAGAATCTCCAAGCACAACAATCTTTTTGGCACCCAACTCTTCCAAGACTTTCAACCCCAATATTAACGCTTCATACTCGGCCATGTTATTTGTTCATTCGAAAACGAGTTTGTAAGAGCATAACTTCGCATCTCCTTTGGGGTGATTTATCCATACACCGGCTCCCGCTCCTTTTCTGCACGTAGATCCATCAAAATTCATTTTCCATATCTGATCCTCTACATCACTCTTTTGTTCTGATATTTCCTCCATATGTTGTTCAGGTACCCCTTTGTCAACCAGGATGATTCCTGTTTCTTCTTCTCTGGAGCAGAGGTTGTTCAAGAAAATGGAGGATCCCAAATCAGTGCTTACTAAGTAGATAGGGTGATTGGTAGGTTGTGATTTGTTGCTAACCATATATTTAAGTAGAACCTCTCTGTACAACCTTTTGTCTTGACCAAAAATGGGAATAGTAGCATATGACATATCCATATGGAGGGTTCCCTTTAGCTTTGCATCCCATGACCTGGACAACAACATCCCAAATTTTGGAGGGATACCCACGACCACTACATCCATCACCATGTTCTTCACTGGTATTTGTGATAAGGAAACCACCATGTCCTTTATCATACCAAGGCATTTCAATTTTCTTGAATCAAAGGAAAATAGATCCTTATAAGGACTTGTGACTTCGAGACCCAATTGGTTCATAACCACTTTGGGCATTAGGTTGTGAGACGCTCCAGAGTCCAGCATAGCATTGTGTAGAGTCATGTCATGGATTTTCAGGCTAACACAAAAAGGAGGGACTTCTTCACTTTCACCATTCTCTTCCACCCTTGGGCCAAATAAGATTACTGGATGATCATCTTGTATGTTTAGAGTGTCAGAGGATTGTCCCATTTTAAGCATCCTGATGATCTGATTTCTATATTCTGTATTTCTAATCAATTCATTGAATGGCACCGAAATTTTTATTTTAGCCATCTCACTTTCGAAATCAAAAGAAGACAGTGTTTTTTCTACCTCTTTGGTGACCATTTCTTTTCTCGTCAATATTTTATTTTGAGGTTCTTCTTTCTGCTTTCCCTTCTCCACGATATCTTTCACAATAGGGTATTTCATAGTGGAGTCTTTTGCAAGTAAATATTTTGTAGTGGAATCTTTCTTTTGCGGACTAGAAGAAGGTGTGTTATTCTAAACTTCTTTGGTGGGATTCCCCTTTGGAAGATTACCCTTTGGAGGCTTGGGAGGTACTCTTTGATTTCAGAGATTGTATTGCCTTTGGAATTGCATGATGGCATTTTTCAACCTGGCCTTATAATCGTCTTCTTCCACATACACCCTTTCCTCTTCATCTTGTAGAAAGACTTCGCTTGCATCTATGAACTGGTCGTGCTCCTCTTTTGTAAAAAATACCTCAGTTTCTTTGTCATCATAACAATTCATGTTATCTTTGAAATATTCATCATAATCTTCATTCACATAATTATTCTAAAAAGGAGGCCTTATTTTTTGTTCCCCCTAATTTCCTTGATTTCCCTGGTTTGCTTGATTCCCTTGATTTTTTTGATCTGCTTGAGCTGCCTAATTGCCCTGGTTCCTTTGCTCCCTTTGTTTGATCTGTGGAATGACTGGTCTTCTCAGATTTCCAGGTGGACCATCAACATGTTCTCTAGGGTTGGGTCTATTTCCCAATGTCATCCTTTCCATATTTCTCATCATTGCTTCGAATCTTTCTTCTAGTGTTTGTGATGTAGAAGTTTGGGATTTATCCCGAGTTCTACTAATGTTTCTTCCAGAATTAGCTTTCATTTTCCTTGAAGCCATTAAGTTTACTTCTACTTCAATGGCATCTGTCATCATATCGTCTAATGTCACAGATCTTCGTTCTCTCAATAATAAAGCAAAATCACTTTCGAAAGAATCAACATATCTGAGTTGGGTAGATTTAGGTGGGGGATTTAGTTCATCAAGAAATGCATTATATGTTTTCATGAATTTAGCTGAGAATTTCTGCATCGTTTCATCAGGTGATCTCTTCATGTTGCTGTACTTGGTCAACAATTGAAGGGGGTTCTTCTTATCTCCCCATCTAGCAAGAAAGAGCATTTTGAATGCCTCAAAATCTGCAATACTGCCCGGTGCAAGGGCTCTGAACCAATTTATCACGTCTCTTACCAGGATTTAGGTGAACAACCTCATTTTTACATCTACATGGTCCACCTCTTCCAAGTCCACAAAATCATTGAACCAATCCAAATGCTTTTGGGCTGATATATTACCTTGTGCATCATATAAGTTTATCCTCAGGTTGTAGTCATTAGGTAGATCGTGTAATTGTGCAGGTAATATGAGGGGAGCGAATCTGGCCACCATGGCTATTGTGAGGGGTCATAGTGGTGTTTGGTTTTGAACATGGGTTACTACAGGTCTGCCAGATGTAGCTAAAACCCAATCCTGGAATTTCTTTTCGTCAAAAAGGGTTTCTCTCAAACAAGATTCAGATTTAGTTCTGAATAGGTATTGTTCAAACTTCAGGTCAAACTCAAGGTCTTTGATACTGGTTAATTCATCTAAAGAAAGATAATGGCCTGGGTGCAGCATAAGGGTTGCTGCCTTTTCTTTTCTTTTTCATCCAATTTTTTTAGGGCTCGAGACAGGGATTGCAGGTTCAGGGTCTGGGTTTCTCCTGGTGTGGGTTTTCTTAGGAGCCATAATTTCTGTGTGACACAGATGGGTACAACTGGTATTTGAACAATAGAGTCACTAGGGTAAAAATAATCTCAGCCAATAAGGTATTTGATCCACTGTCACCCTCAGGGATCAAATGAAGTTTTAAGTCATTTTCCTAGGGAAACGTTTTCAAAATCGTCCCCGACAATGGTGCCAGAATGTTAGCACTCTGTAAATCTGTCTGGTTGAATAGACAAATGACAGAGCTAACTGTTTCAACCAACTTTAGACCTAAATACTAGTTGGTTCAACTCAGAGAGGGCTCTCTCATGTCACTTGATATATCTAGGGAAATTGGTAGCTAGATTTGGTTTGTTTTAGGGGTTTTCTAAATAAAGTTGCTGGTGAAAAGGAGGGAACACTATGGGCTATGGAGTCAAAATTGTGAAAGTGAACAAAAACAATGCATTGATTTATGTAAATATCTAGAGGACAAAGGCTAAATAAGGTGATGAATCTGATTTACTCTTGAAATAAAAAGACGTGTAGGGAGATGAAGAAAACAAATAACTGCATCAGAGCATTACTGAAATGAATTCTGAATTAGTTAAGAAGACAATCACATAGTTGAAATTGCTTAAGCCAAGAGTGTCACAGGACGAATTGTGGGCCTTTAAACTCTCCAATTTAAATAGAGGAAAATGTAAATGAAATGAAAAGTTACAGGAAATACATATGATGAAAGGAAACAAAGCTCATATCACCACCCGTTAGAATCTTTTCATAGAGACTTCAATATCTTCTACATTTGTATTCAATTTAGATTCATAAAATTTACAAATAGATTTTGATACAACCAAAACATGCTCTTGCACTTCTGCCAACATTAGTTACTTCTCATCTTTTAATACTTATACAATCTGAATAAAAACCAACTGAAACTGAAGCGTTTCAACTTCTGTAACAGTTTTGACTGACAATTTCGAATATACAAAACGATTTACAATAATCAGCAAAAAGAAAATGTTTCAAAATCATGAAAAATTTCTCTGACTGCCTGACTTCTTCCATGCCATCTGTCTCATTCTGAGCTCCTGCCAGTTTTGCAAGACTCGTGACACCTGTAGATCACATGTTGGCTCAGGGGATGTTGCACTTTGTTTTACCCAAGCGTACAATTTCTTTCCATTGCAAATTGGAAGGGATTTCATAATCCATCATTTCTTTGATTAAAATTTCCAAGTCAATGCATGTAGCATACGACATGGTTGGCATGATGACCTTCACTGTCTTAAACTTATTTAAAATCTCAAAATCCATAGCTAAATGCTCTACTAGACTTGGGCCCTTCAGACTTTCTTCCATATCTTCTAACCTAGAATGATCCATCCTGCATTGCATGAGGAGAGAGTGATAATCCTCTTGATTGTATAATGAGTCTTTTCCATCCCACAACGATGGAAGGCCTTTGGAAAAAAATTGTTCAAAATCATCTCTAAACTCTTGTATGCTTTGCTCCATTTGCATAGCTTTATTCTGGATTGATATAAGTAGATTGTGCTTGGAAATGATCATCCTAGCTGAAAT
Source organism: Picea glauca (assembly GCA_000966675.3). Classification (NCBI taxonomy): domain Eukaryota; kingdom Viridiplantae; phylum Streptophyta; class Pinopsida; order Pinales; family Pinaceae; genus Picea; species Picea glauca. Next base: position 294,488 of record JZKD02S2083710.1, on the reverse strand, counting down.
GATCAACATGGTCCTGTATTTCACACTAATGGTAGGAGGGTCAACAATTGGTATGGCGTTTAGTAGGTCAATGGCATTTTGTGCCCATTCTGAGGGCTTCTTTGCTAATACTTCATTTACAACCTTGCATCTGTTCCGAGCTGTAGCAACCATATTGTCTTTGTCGTTGATAAAATTTAGGTAAATCCTAAATTTAGTAGCATCCACAGCGATAGCATCCCATATGATATGTTTGGCCCCTTGAAATAACGTTTTTCCCTTTAACCTGTCTTTTAGCTTATTTACTCTCTCCTGCAAATCTTGATTTTCCCTGTGGAGTTGAGCCATCTTCTCATCCTTCACCTTCATTTCTTTCCTCAAATTTTGCATGTTTTCTTTGAGACTTTTGAACTCATTTTCTTTCAAGCTCACCTAAGACATGGCTTGGACTATCCCCTTAGAACTTGATCTAGCCTCTATACAAGTGAGCATAATGATTTCCATGTCCGATGTTGCTGCTTGCATTTGTAACCAATCTTCTTTTTCTTTCTCTAATTGCAATACCTTAGCTTTGTAATTGAGGGCCTCTTGTCTGAAGCTTTCCTTCTCATGCTCCAAAGTTGTGAACTCTACCATTTGTGGATGATCTGTAGGTGACATCTTCAATTTCTTCTTTAGGCTCTGGATCAGTTTATCCTTTTCATCCAGAGAAGCTTTTATCCCCTGGGGGCCTTCAGATTCCATCCTCTTAACTTGTGTCATCCAGGCTTTGCTGGACAACTTTTTTTGTTTTAGTTGTCCATCTATCTTTCATGCATATGTTGTTAATATTCCAACCTTTAGAGCCAAGCCTAGATAATCAGAGTATAACATGTCACTGACATTCCTATGAAATTTCACTTTGTTTGGAGCAGAAATGTTCTCATAGTGCATTTTGATTTCAGATACTTTTTCATCATCATTCTCTGGAATATTAAATGTCTTTTTCTTGAAATATCTGACTGAAAGCAAGTCAGCCTTATGCTGGGAAGTTCCTTCTACTTTAGGTAAAAGGTCCCTTATTTCGTTGTTGGCTATACTCCCCTTCACGACGTATTTATGCATCAAATATTCCTTGGACTGATAGACTGCCTCAGGTGTCTGGCTGAATACATACTTTCTGCTACTGAAAACCTTTGTGTTTCTCTCATTCGGTGGCTTTCTTTCTGTATTGGTTTCTTCACTCCTAGTTGTAGTTTCTACCATCTCCATGCCTATTTTCCCTTTTGATTCTTCTTCTTCCAAGTTAATTACTTGAGAGGGTGATGTGACTCTCATTTTATTGAGAGTGTCTTACTGGCTACTGGCACCCAGGGCCTCTGAATCCTTTCTCTTATTGTAGATGCTCATTTTAGGAGCTTTGATAACCAATCTAGGTGAAGGCTTCTATGTCGGACTTTGTTGGGATGTTGGTTCTATTTGTTTTACTTGATCATGCTGCATGGTGACTTCCATCTCTGCACAGGTCTCTAGATTGGACAACTTGTCAAATTATTCATCATGTTCATGTTCATAGGGACCCTACCTACTCGCCAATATTCTCTTCGATATGACCTGATGCAGATAATATATTATCCATTACAATTGAGTGAAACTGAATTTATTGAGTTTTGATTGAATCTGGGGTAGACAGGATTTATTCTTCACTACAAAGGGGCCCACTGCGAATGGAAATTTCAGTTGAGAAGCATTGTGTGCCTTCAGGAAATGTTCAGTCACCGAGATAATCCTCTGTCTTATAAAATCCAAAGAAAAGACCCTGGGGGTCAGAAAAACTGGTAACAAATGAGGTCCCTCTTGGTATCCATATACCCAAATCATAGTGGATTGTGTGAACAACACTCAGTCTCCCACCATGTTCTCTAGATTTCGTTGTAAGAAGTTCTTTATTTCTTCTAGAACCCTTGGCAGATTTGAACCAAAAATAAGACTGTAAACTCTGGACATTAATTTGTTGATGAAGATGAGCATGGTGATTCTTTTACATTCAGCCGAAATAAATGCAGTCTCAGGAAACTCGGTTTTGTTGGAATCCAGAAACATTCTAAGTGTTAGCACTTGGTAAATTTCCTAGAGGTTGAAACAAAAGAAATCTACAAAAGGTAACTTTATCCAACCACTTTTAAAGCTGGGATCTAGCCCTTCCATCTTCAGAGAGGGATCTCTCTATATGATTTAGCTTTGTTTTTAACTTTAGATGTTAGGTTAGTTAAAGAAATAGGTAGGTTTTGTTGTAAAAGAGTTTTTTGAATTGGTTGAGACAGTTTAAACATCCATTGGGCTATGGGGTCTGTGTTTAAATAAAATATGAAATACAACCAAAAACATGAAGGAAGATTTCCACAGGGTGAGATAATATACTCATTGGATCTTTTAGTAGATTAAATGATGGACAGAAGAAAAGATGAGAAAGATACTTTCAACTAAGAAGCAGTTAAGAATTCCTTAATTGAAAACATCAGAAGATAAACATTAAAATCTTTTGAGTCAGAAACAAGGTATCCAAGATAAATCCTGCAACATTCGTTACTCTTAAAGACTAGTTTCAGAAAACAAAATGATCACAAAGAAAGAATAACATTCAACATTAGAGAATAAACATCACCAGTGAATACACGCAAGAATCCTGTAAAAGTGCCTCCTTTTATTAATGGCAGATCTCTTCAAAAATGATACAGTTTGATAGCCTCAGGGTGTGAAGATCAACAACCCTCAATACTTCGAAAGGTGAAGTATTTATAATTCAAATTACAAACATTCCTGTCATAACTGATCAGGATGTGCTCATTCTATTTTTAGTCTAACTAATTTAACTAATCAAAACTGCTTGATGACTTGGTACAACTGCATGCGAAATTTCTGGGGTAGGCCGTTGGCGAGGTTCTTGCACAACCTCTTCTGACTGGAAAGGTGACTGGACCTGGATAGCTCATCTACTAATCAAGCAAATCGCAGAGTTCCTCCCATCTAAGATGACTAGGCACAGTGACTTTGAGCAGTCTCCGATACACTTCGTCCATTTCCATATATTTGGCGAATGTGGGCTTAGTGAGGAATATGTATCGAATCTCGTGTTGGATGCTGATGTCCAACTGAAGAGCGTCTAGGAATGCTTTGCTAGTGATTCTCCCTTATATGCCAGCAAACTTTAAACTGTCCTTAGACACTTCAGACAGTCTCTTTTGTAATCTGGGAGTGTCATTAGTTTATCATTAATAACCTTCAGACCGAGGAGACCTTTCTTCTAGAGAGCCTCAATCTTATTAAAAAACTTTTGTACCCCCTGGTCCACAATCTGAACCTTTTCTTCCAATTGAAGCATTAATCCTCTCTTGGTCAAAACTCTCTTGAACTCAAGGATGGTCTCTATTATGTCTTCTATCTTCAGCTCTTCTAGCTCTTCTCTGGTCTTGGAATTGAGGAATTTGATGATATCATTTGCCTGAGTTGGTCTATCTCCCAATTCTACTCTGATCTTCTCAATAGCTTGTTTTCTCCTCTGGACCAACTTGTTCTGCTCAAACATGATTTGGATCATGGTCCAGATATCATTTATGGACTTTGTGATGTCTGTCCATACATTCTCTTTGACCTCAACAAAAGTCTTCCCTGCCATTGTTTGCTTTTGGAGCTGCTGTAATTCCTTCTTGAGCTACTCAGTTACCTGCTTTTCTTTGGAGAGCCTTGTCTGGAATGAAGTTTTGAGTTCCTAGAGGTTCTCAACTTCCTTTTTAAGCCTGCTGATCCCTGTCTCTTGCAGGTTCATCTTTTCCATGGATTTGGCGAGGTCTGTTGTTCCCTCTTGTGGTGTCACTGGTGTTGCAGATGGAATTGTTGTTACTGTTGCTGTGCTCAATCCTGCAATTGGGATAGCACTCAATGAAATGCTTTCCATTGGCTTCAGCTGCTCTTTCTCTTTCAATAATCTCTCCATTTCAGCTTCCATTTCTTTGAGTTGAGCATTCTGCTCCATGAGCAACTTCAACATCTCGTCCTTCTCACCTTCTTTCTCTGCTATCTCTTTTGCCTGCGAGTCTTCTGTAGGGGGAAGCTTCAGCTGTTTCCTCAAGGAGGTGATATCTGCATTCTTCTTCTTTATCATGTCTTCTGCAGCTTTGACGTTTGAGGGATCATAGCCGATATTGAGGACCAACTCATCCAAAGTTTTAATTCTGTTATCTTTTACGAATGATGAAATCTTCTTCAACTTGAGCTGTGTTTGAGCGTTGTTGAGTGACACCTGCAATTTTGCCGCTGAAGCAGAAGCATGCACCAATGTCTGAAATACCATCTCTCTTGTCTGTTTATGCAGATCCATCTGATCTGTTTGGTGCACGTCCTTCGTCTAGAACTCGAAGGTGGCCCTCTTGTAGTCTGTGATTACCTTGGGGTCTGGTACCTGCGCCTGAAGGAAGGCCATGTGAATCCTTCCACTTTATGTGTCAAATGCAGACAACAGCTTATGCTGCACAGTGGACAACTGCTTCCGAAACTGAGCGCAAGTACTACTGTTAAGGGTCTGATTTCTTTTCTTAATCAGCTCGTACTTTTTGAAAATGCTCAACTTGGGCCCAGTCCTTCCTTGCTGAGTATCCACTGGAGAATCTGTGGATTTATTTGGTAATGATGGGGTGATGTCCTTAAAAAGACTCAGACCGAAGGGTGGAATGATAGTCTTAGCGAAGGTGGTAGGCGGGGTTTCTTGTTCTCCAGTCGGATCAGGAACTAGAGTCGTCTTGGGCCTCTTAGTATGTAACTGGGACTCTTCAGACGACACCTCCATGACAGGTGGAGATGATTCTTGTCGAGACCTTTTTTCCTTAGGTACTTGTGGTGTGGAAGTTGGTGGTACAGAGCTCGAATGAATCTGTTGTTCCACTTCAATCAAGGTGTCAGGCACCAACACCATTTGGTTGGCGAATTTTTCAATCTCGGGCTTGGACTCGTGAACATACGGGATGTTTTTGTTCTTCACCCACATTTCTGAGATGATCCCGCATGGGTCATAGTGCCATGAGAAGCTTAGAAAAAAATTCATCTCTCTCAACATCCAGTCCACTTATTCTCCGGGGCCACGACTGTTACAAATGAAGGAGCCAATCTGCTGCTTGATCCTCAACTGCTATTTTTTCTTCAAGGATACGAAATGAATATCATCAGAATTCATGATTTGTCTTATACATTCTATAGCGAAGATTCTTACCGGCACATATTTGGGCAGCTTGTAGGGTGCCAACTTGCACCCGTATACTCTGATCTCAGAATGGTTTTGATACAGGTACCAATCCCCGGTCTTCGTGTTGTCCAAGAGATGCATAATTCTCTGGACTTCGTCGTTTATTCGTGGCTTGGGCCTACCGCTCAACATGCTTACCACAGGGTGGTAAAATAGATCGATGAATTCTTTAAAGCTGTACTCTGTGGAATTATGCTTGAACAAAGAGGTCCATGCTGTGATTGGCTGAGGCCATCCATCTTCATCCATTTTCTGCATGGAGAAACTGAATTTATCTGCTTGAAAGTAAACAAACATGTATGCTAGTGTAGAAGAGTATCTGAACATGCCCTCTGTGCCAAAATTCATGAACTGTTCGTGAATATTGTCAACCAAGAAGGTACTGAAATCAAACTGTGTAGTGGGCTTTTCATCATTGGAGAAAATGGATAGAAAACCCAGAATGGGCTCATCTACCCACTGGTTGGAATAGTAACCTAGCAGGGCGCAAAGGGAAGAAATGACCTGGTTTCCTTTGGTGGAGAACATGGATGACGGGTAAGGGGGATTTGTGGAAGGGAATTGAGTGGAGGTGGGAAGGAAAAGCTCAAAAATATGATCTCTCTGGGGAAACGTCATCTTCTAGTATAACTCTGTAAGGATTTCTAGGTTGAAAGGGGACGCAGACTCGGTACGGGGAATTTGCATCATCTGGTCTATGTCTTCGGGAGTGATGAGGAATATGGTGTCTCCAGATGAGGACATGACGGATCTCTATTCGGGGATGTAGTGAGATTGGCATTTAAGTGCAAACTCAGGAAAATGGTGTATCTGGGGAAAAAGGTAAAGGGGCAAATTGGACTCCCAGAGTCCAATTTCATCGCTCTGGTCCAGGAAAACCTCCCGGAGGCATGACTGGAGGTCTAAAAAATCAAAATCACACTTGGTATCAGCAATCAATCTGTCTTTGTCGACCAATGGGATTTTGTCCAGGTCGACAGGAGGCGGGAGAAAAGGATTTTCCTCTCCTTCTGCTTGTCTTGGCTTTGGTGCCATCTATGCACCAATACCTGCAATAAACATGATGTTAGTGGGGTCGGCTGACTCTGTATGAAGGCGACGGGATGTAATGGAGGGGCTGGCAATGAGATTTTCTGATGTGACGAGTGAACAACGAAAATAGGGGAAAATGGTAAATTTATTTAAAAATGGGGTCGGTTGGGCGCGGGAGATAGGTCAGTAGGATAACGGGCATGTTATCTAGTAATAAATGGACAACGAGCCGCTTGGGGGTGAGATGACAGGTGACGGTGGCCAAAACATATGGACGGGTGATGTGGCTGCTTGGGATTGGAGGTGAAAGTCGCGATAAGGGGTTGGTCATGAGTGAAGGGGTTAGGGGACTGACAAAGAGGACTAAAAGCAGTTATGGGATTTGACATAACTTAGGAGCAAGTGGAACAAGTGGAAAGTGACATCCATGAGTGACAGGGGCTGTCAGATAGCGGATGGTGATGGGACTTCAGGACCAATATGTTGATGCCACGCATGACAAGGGGCCCGCCAGAGGGGAAAACTATTCCAGACCCCCCCCCCCCTCGGTTAAAAGAAGATCATCAGGGGGGTCCGAAATTCAATTAGAGCCATTGTTCTACGCGCCCTCTTCCTGGCCACAGATCTTAGCACATCGTTTATCATTCATTCCGGACCCCCCCCCCCTCCGTTAAAGGCAGAACGGACGGGGGGGTCTGCAATCCAATCTGGATCATCGATCTAAGCGCTCATTCTTGGACCGTCCAGATCTGCGCCATTCTTATCACTGATTCCAGACCCCCCCCGGTTAAAAGTAGAATGGTCGGGGGGGGGAGGGGGGGGGTTTGGAAAGATCTGTGTGCTGTAGATCTGAGCACCATGATCTGGACCATCAAAATGTGCAGGGAACATAAACGAGGGGCGGAAAAACTTAGGATAAATACATTTTATGGGTTTTTCTCTAACTTTCTAGTAGACATCACCAAGGGGCTTCGACCAAACTATCCTCTAGGCTTCTGAGACATGGTGGGACATATTACATTGAGCTGGTTTTATTGGGGTTAAACAACGAAGCAACTAACCTAAATGCTAACCTATCTTCCTATGATAGTTAATCCAGATTAAACTGTTGGGTTAAGAAATTACTCTACCCTAGGGCTATCTGACCAGGATTAGACAGTTTGGTCAGATTTATTCACTAATCTAACCTAGACACTTTGGCTAAGATTAAATTTTTTAGCCAAATCATTCACTACCCTATCAACATCAAATTTAAAAAGAACTTGGCCATGCTTGAAAGGTATGGCCAAGTTACTATTATTGCATGGGGCTTTTATTTCAATTCTTTTATGCCCTCTTTTTCCTTTTTTTTTTTTTCTTTCTCTTTTTTTTTTTTTTTTCTTTTTTTCTTTTTTCTCTTCTCTTTTTCTTTTCTTTTTTCTTTTCTCAAATTATTTGCAGAATGAAAAATCATTTGTCAACAAAAAATACTAGAGACAGATAATATCTCAGTCACCAGTTGATTCCCATAATTTATGGGATGATAACAACGGCTCCACCTGGGGATGGTACTTGCCCTGTGAAGTGACAAGAATCCTGGTTCCTGTTGTTCTAAGAATTTCTGCCTAGCAGCCTTTGTTGGTTTTATTCTCAAAAATTGGGGAAAAACAATAGTCAGCAGCTTAGGGCCTTCTCTTCGGGCTTCAACCAACTGTCTGATGTTCTTCACTCAGAAAATGCAAGTGAAAAATGAAATGTAAACTGGTATATACAATGGAGAGTGGAAACTCGAATCTCTTACTGAGGTGGTACATAATGTTTTAGCATTCTGCCATTCACAGGTGCTCCTGGAAGATCTGACTCATCGGCGTTGTTTAGCAATAAAGCATTGTTTCCCCTGAAAGCTTGGATCATGTATGGCCCTGTCCACAGATTGTCAAATTTCCCATGCTTTCCCTTGTCCTCATTCCTGGCATCCCATCTCAACACCAAATCTCCCATCTCAAAATCATCCTCCTTGGTTCGTTTTTCAAAGATCTTCTTGATGTTTTCTTGGATGACCTATGTTTTGTTGAAAACCTCCTCCCTGGACTGCTACAAATGGATCATCTGGTTGATCCTTCTCTGTGAGTCATTTGGCTCAGCTTGTACTTCTTGAAGCAACTTCATGACAGGTACTCCCAGAGAGGTGGGGAACACTGCCTCTGTACCATAGACCAACTGGTATGGTGACATACCAATTGACCTTTTGGTGGTCATCCTGTCAGCCCATAAAGCAAACACCAACTTGTTGTGCCATGATTTCTTGTTTTCCTGCAATGTTTTCTTGATGATATTTACCAAATTTTTGTTTGAATATTCCACCAACCCATTCCCCTGAGGGTAGTAGGCTATGGAATGCCCCAAACCAATGTGATACTGGTTGCAGAAATCTATGAGTTTCTTTGACCGAAAGGCAGCCGCATTGTCAGTTATAATCTTCCTAGGACAACCAAAACGAGACAAAATATTATTTTCAAGAAATTTGATAATAACAGAGTCAGTGGCTTTCCTGCTAGGTACTGCCTCGATCCATCTGGTAAAATAATCGGTGGCAGTGAGAATCCACCTGTGCTGACCTGAAGACAGGGGTGTATTTCTTCGATGAAATCGAGTCCCCATTGTTGGAAAGGGGCCTCGACTGAGATAGGTTTCAGAGGTAGAGGAAGGAGTTTCCTTTTTCCCTGAAATAGTTGACATTGGTGACATGATGTTACCTTCTGATGCACATCGGCGAACAGGGTGGGCCAGTAAAATCTAGCTCTGAGTATTTTGTTGGCTGTGACTTTCCAGTTCAGATGGCCACCACATTCCCCTGCATGAAACTCTTGCAACACTTTATCAGCTTCATCTTTCAGTAAACAATTTAACAGAATGCCTGCAGGATCTTTCCAATACAAATTTCCTTCTAGAATACAGAATTTCAAAGCTTTCAACTTTAAAAATCTATCTTTAGTCTTAGTCAAACCAGGGGGAGCTTGTAATTTTTTTAAAACGAATATAAGGTCTGCATACCAGGGAGAGTTGAGAAATACCTCTTTCACGTTTGGATTCACCATCTCACCCTGTTCATTTGCCACACCTAGAAAATTAATGTCAAGAGCATGAAAGTTAGATTCAACCATTAATTTAGAAAGGCCTTGACCTTTGATTAGTTTTGTGAGCTTAATCCTTTTATCGTACTCTAAAATGGCAGCAATCCATTTTCCCCTTCTTCCATCTGGGTTGTCCTGCATCAAGATGTCCTTTACTACCGCATTTGGAACATAAGCTATGGTGTGGGAATGGAGAATGTAGACCCTAAAGTCTTTAATGGCTTTTACCAAAGAAAAAGCATGCTTCTCCATGATCTTGTAATTCAGAGAAGCATCTCTTAATTCTTTGCTAAAGAAAGCTATGGGTTGTTCATACCCTTCGCTGTTGTTTTGCAGTAACACCACTGCTATAGTATGTTCGGATGTGAAAGAAAAGAGATAGAAATCTTTAGTAAAATCAGGACTGATCAAAACTGGCGCTTTTGTGAGTGCTCGTTTAACTTGTTCGAAATATTTCCTAGACTCAGAGTCCCATTTTATTTTTACGTCTTTTTTAAGCATGTTTGTAATGTTCATGAGGAGTTCTGCCAGGTTGGGAATGAATCTTCGTAGAAAGTTAATTCTTCCGATAAAAGACTGTAGTTCTTTGAGGTTCCTTGGGTGTTCTAATTTTTGTATGGCCTCGATTCTACTGGGGTCTATTTTGATTCCATCTTTGGAGATGATGTGTCCCAACAGTTTTCCTTCTTCTAACCCAAAAAGACTCTTCTTAGGATTTAAAGAAATCTCGAACCTTCTACATTTCTCGAAAACTCGTCTAAGGTGCCGCGGGTGTTCATCATCAGATTGGGAAAACACCGTCACATCATCTAAATAGACAACAATAAATTTACCTGATTCTTCCACGAAGGCAATATCCATCGCCCTCTGGAATGTGGCTCCTGCGTTCATCAGACCAAAAGGCATCTTCACATACATGAAAGTGCCCCATGGTGTGGTGAAAGCGGTTTTGTCTTGGTCGTTCGGGTGAACTAAGACCTGATTGTAATCGGAGAAACCATCCAGTAGAGAAATTCGTTTGGACCCGACCACTCTTTGCAGGATGTGGTCCATCTTCGGCAAGGGGTAGTTATCCTTCAGGGAGAATTTATTTAGATTTTGGAAATCTATGCAGAGTCTAATTTCCCTGGTTTTCTTACGTGTAGGGACTAGATTAGAGACCCACTTGGAAAAATGTAATGGAACTATGATCTTGGCATCGTACATTTTCTTGATTTCCTTTTCTATCAAAGGGAGCAACTTGGGATTTATCCTCCTAAGATTCTGCCTAAACAGTTTTTGGTCTTCCTTTATTGGAATCCTGTGTTGTATTATGCTGGTATCATAGGCTTTCAAATCTTCATAGCCCCAAGCAAAAACATCAAAATATTCTTTGAACAGCTCTATGTATTTGAGCTTTTTCTCTGGGGGTGATGATTTAGACAGTTTGACCATCCTAGGTTTCTCTTCCGTCCCTATATTACAGTCTTCTACCTCTTGTCCATGGGCATCTATTTTTGGTTTTTTAGCTACGTCGTTACAGTCAAACAGATCTTCTAAAGGAATAAGACCTCTAGGTAAAACATTGATTTTCAACTGTAAAAAATCGGCATCCATTTCATCATCGCCTAATTCTACTGAATCTATAGTATTTACACTATCAATTTCAAAATCAGAGTTATTTACATTTTCCTCTTCATTTTCGAAATCTATATTTGTACATTCAAAATCGTTCTTACATTGCAGAAAATCCTCGATCTGATCATCATTACCAAAAACTTGCCAATACCTGATATTGTCGGGAACCGTCGGTCTACATCTCACCTCAACAGTATATGGGCGAGTCGAGCGGAAAGGAATCTTACAGGTGGTTGCTGATGTAGCCAATCCATCGGCCAAAATATTTTGTCCCCTCGACATTGCCTGCAAGTCAACTTCAGTAAAACACCTCAAGGCGTCAAGGAAAACATTCCTATAAGCTCTAATATGTGGGTGTTTAGCAGCATACTCACCTTTGATTTGCTTGATTATCAATTTAGAATCACCTCTTACCATTATCTTCTTAGCACCAACTTTTTTCAAAAGCTTCAGGCCGAGCATCAAAGCTTCATACTCAGCAATATTGTTAGTACATTGAAAATTTAATTTATAAGAATGGTTTTCTGAATCCCTGTTTCTGTGATTATGTAGCCAGACTCTAGCTCCTGCCCCTTCTTTACTCATAGCTCCATCAAAATCCATGCTCCAGAAATCAGCGGGTAACTCTTCAGTCATCACGTTCCTCATCTTTGCTACCTCGATGATTTTTGGGCTTTCATCTTGACTAGATGTGTCTTCCATCAACTAAATATCTTGTTCTTCCGTATCACCATCATTGTACAAGATGAACGAATCTAAATCAGAATGCGTGGAGTAAAGGGGATAATTGTGCAGTTTTTCTTGGCTACTGACCATATACTTCATCAATGTTTCTCTGTATAGCCTCCTCTATTGCCCAAACACTGGGATAGTGGCGTAAGACATATCCAGCTGTAGTGTTCCTTTCAACTTAGGCCGCTAAGACCGGGATAGCAACATTCCATATTTTGGCGGGATGTCTGCAACCACCACATCCATTACCATGCTCTTCGCAGGAATCTGAACCAAGGTGATACATAGGTCCTTGATCAAACCAATACATTTAACTTTGTTGGAGTCGAAAGAGTGTAAGACTTTGTATGGTCTGGTGACCTCCAGTCCCAGCTTTTCCATTACTGCTTTGGGCATCAGATTATGAGAAGCATCTGGATCCAGCATAACATTATGCAAAATCAAGTCATGTATGTTTAGACTGATGTAAAAAGGGGCAACCTCACCAGTATCATATCGACCATCCACTTTAGGTCCGAAAAGGAGTTCGGGATGATCATCAGTAAGGTTCACAGTGTCTGAATGATTTACTGATCCAATGGTTAAGGCCTTTGTGCCTATGTCAGGTTCAATGGCCAGTTCTTTAATTACCTATGAACGATACCCGTCTCTGTTCATCAACTCTATAAGTGGGATGGGAATTTTTATTTTTGCCAATTCCCCCTCAAGGCTAAAGGGTGTAGGAGCTCTGCCTTGGCTCATAAGTTCTGGTTTGTCCACCATATTCTTCTGGCTGGAAGTACTTGGTGGGTCAATAGGTGAGACCTCGGGCTGTGATGGCCTTTTCAGAATGGTGATGTTTTTCTTCACGGGAGTATCATCCTTACTCTTCTCAGGAATCTTCTCAGCAGTAGTCTTCTCAGGAGTCTTCTCGGTAGATGGTTCAGGGGTCTTCTTGGTCTCGGTTACCTTCTATGTTTCAGTCATCTTTTTTGGAGAACTCCCTTCTGTCTTCTTACTCCGCAGATTGTAATGCCGATGTACCTCCAGAATAGCATTTTCAAAGGCCTGTTGTTCTGCATCTTCGGCTTCTTCAGTTACCTTGGTTTGATTTAGAAGAAAAATTTCCTGCTCTTCTTGGGTAAGGAAAATAGCTTCATTGTCATGAATGCCCATGAGATTGATATGAGTGTCCTCCAATTCCTCAATCACTTCATTCCCTTCATCAGCATAGTTTTCCTGTAGAGGAGGTCTGATCTGCTGATCTGGACCCCTCTGTTCTCTTTGGTCCCTAGGGTCTCTCTGTCTGATTTGAGGAGGGTTTCTACTGAAGTTAGGATTTCAGACTTGAGGAGTTGGTGGATCATCTCTCGGAGGATTTCTTTCTGACACAGTAAGTCTTTCCATAATTCTTTCCACTGCTCTGGCCAAAGAATCCAATTTGGAATCTGTGGTCAACGTGGAAGGTTCTTCCTTGATCGTGACTCTTCTTTATCTCCTCTGACGTGCCCTTTTCGCCAACAGATTGGCCTCCACACTTATAGCAATTTTCTGCATGTCCTCCAGGGTGGTAGAATTTCTTTCTCTTAGCTGGTATGACATGTCGGCATCAAATCCATCAGGGAAATTAATCAATGCTAGACCCCGTGGAGGTTTGATTTCAGTTGGGATTGCATTGTACAGGTTGTTGAAACGAGTGCAGTAATCTTGTACCGTCTCACCTTGATTTCTTCTTATATTATCGTATTCTGACAATATCTGGAGAGGATTTTTATTTACCTCCCATCTGTCAAGAAAACTTCTTTGGAATGCGACAAGGTCAAGGACTAAGGTAGCTGGTAAAGCTTTGAACCATTTCTTGACGTCACCTGTCAAACTTTGGGCAAACAATCGCATCTGAACGTCAACCTCATCAACTTCTTTCAAGTCAAAATAATCGTTCATTTTGTCAACATGTTGTTGGGCATTTAAAGGTCCTGTTGCATCGAACTGTGGAAGTCTTTATTGATAGTCTTGGGGCATGGCATGTAATGGCGCAGCCAACACCAAAGGAGCATAGCGAGCTTCCATGATGGGTGGAGGAGGTGGGACGACAACCTGGATGTTCGGTGAGGTAGAGACTGAAGACGAGGATGAGGAGGGACTGGATGATACTGAGGGAGTGATTTGTGGTTTGGTCGTAGGAGACAAAACTTCGGGGGTTCAGGGTTGCAACACAGTTGGGTCAAATACGATTCCATTCAAAAAACTATCTGACCATGTTCTAACCAGGCTTTGTTTTGGAAAAGTATCGAGGTCAGGGTTTTGAGAGATAACTGGTTTTCCTGAAAAAGATAGAGACTTATGAAGGGGAATATGACTTGCTGAACCTTCAGCAAGGGTCTTTCTCCTGAGTAACTGCTCTGGATTGTCTGTTACTTTCGTAGGTTTTGGATCTAGATGAGATCGAGTGTAAACTTTCTTAGAAGCCAAAACTCTTTTTGGGTTTTTTATATATATATTTTTAATTTTGCGAGTTAGAAAATAATATGTACAAAGTTTGATCAACCTCTAAACATTACTTTCTTCTCAAAATCAAACGTTCTTTTTAGGGGAACGAAAGTGTGAAATTATCAATTTTTAGTTCTTCCCCAGTGGAGTCGACATTATGTTAGCACTTGGTAAATTTCCTAAAGGTTGAAACAGAAAAAATCTACAAAAGGTAACTTTATCCAACCACTTTTAAAGCTGGGATATAGCCCTTCCAGCTTCAGAGAGGGATCTCTCTATATGATTTAGCTTTGTTTTTAACTTTAGATGTTAGGCTAGTTAAAGAAATAGGTAGGTTTTGTTGTAAAAGAGTTTTTTGAATTGGTTGAGACCATCCATTGGGCTATGGGGTCTGTGTTTAAATAAAATAGCAAATACAACCAAAAACATGAAGGAAGATTTCCACAGGGCGAGATAATATACTCACTGGATCTTTTATTAGATTAAATGATGGACAGAAGAAAATATGAGAAAGATACTTTCAACTAAGAAGCAGTTAAGAATTCCTTAATTGAAAACATCAGAAGATAAACATTAAAATCTTTTGGGTCAGAAACACGGTATCCAAGATAAATCCTGCAACATTTGTTACTCTTAAAGATTAGTTTCAGAAAACAAAATGATCACAAAGCAAGAATAACATTCAACATTAGAGAATAAACATCACCAGTGAATACACGCAAGAATCCTGTAAAAGTGCCTCCTTTTATTAATGGCAGATCTCTTCAAAAATGATACAGTTTGATAGCCTCAGGGTGTGAAGATCAACAACCCTCAATACTTCGAAAGGTGAAGTATTTATAATTCAAATTACAAACGTTCCTATCATAACTGATCAGGACGTGCTCATTCTATTTTTAGTCTAACTAATTTAACTAATCAAAACTGCTTGATGACTTTGTACAACTGCATGCGGAATTTCTGGGGTAGGCCATTGGCGAGGTTCCTGCACAACCTCTTCTGACTGGACAGGTAACTAGACCTGGACAACTCATCTGCTAATCGAGCAAATCGTAGAGTTCCTCCCATATGAGATGACTAGGCACAGTGACTTTGAGTAGTCTCCGATACACTTCGTCCATTTCCGTATATTTGGTGAATGTGGGCTTAGTGAGGAATATGTATCGAATCTCATGTTGGATGCTGATGTGAAATTGAAGAGCGTCTAGGAATTCTTTGCAAGTGATGCTCCCTTGTATACCAGCAAACTTTGAACTGTCCTTAGACACTTCAGACAGTCTCTTTTTGTAATCTGGGAGTGTCTGTTGTAGGAAAATCTGCCTGCGGACAAGTAGATCGACCTCTAAGGTTTGAACTTAACCCTAGACAGAAAAGTGCTTATCATGGACACTGAATTTATTTCGAATCTATCTAAG
>JZKD02S2083710.1:260530-274555 GCA_000966675.3 Picea glauca | reverse complement strand
TTTTTTTTTTTTCTTTTCTCTTTTTATTTTCTTTTTTCTTTTCCCAAATTATTTGCAGAATGAAAAATCATTTGTCAATAAAAAATACTAGAGACAGATAATATCTCAGTCACCAGTTGATTCCCATAATTTATGGGGTGATAACACTAAGCAAGTGAGAATAAGAGATGAAATTGACCAGTTGTTGATGTATATTCTTCGTAATGAATTTGTCAAAACTGATGCAGACTGACTGACTTGAAAAAAAACAAATCAACAGGAACCCTAACATGACCTCTACCACAAACTTGTCATTATCTAACCCTAAGATTTGACTCAGAAGAGAATAGACCCACTGAACCTTGATGACCATGACGTCCATGCTGGCAGGAAATGATTGATTTTCTAAATGATGTTCAGGCTTGACTATGGTCTGCAGAAATAAGGTTTTAACTTTGGGTGGGCGTTCTCTGTAAATCATGATCATCTTTTGTTCCTCGAAGGGCTCTGACACTGCAGGGGAGAAGTATGGTGCATTGAGGGTGTGATGGAGTGATGGACCATCTACTTTACACAGAACTTCTGAGCCTAATTTGTTTAGGATGACTCTTTATTTTTGAGAATATCTTTCTACACACCAGCTCACGAACTCTGGGAATGGAAATATTGTTTCTATGACATAAGGGATGATGGAGGTTTGAGCCACTTCAAGAAAATGTATGTGGGTTCCAACATTGTTTAATAAATTCGATTTAGACACAGAAATGGGCGAGACTGTCATCTTAGTGTCGAATATGTCAAAATCTCTATCAATTAGAGCTTCTTCCCCAGAGGAGGTCTCTTTCTCACACATGGTCAAAACAACAGGAAGGGAAGCCATGGAAAAGAATGCCTGCTAAGCAGAATGAGACGCAAGTCTGGTTCGGTTCTGAGCTTTGAAATTTGCAAAGAAGCTTTGCGCCAACTTTCCAAACATTCAAATTCTTCAAAGTGTCATAGAATAATGTCGTGGGTCCCCCTTTTATTGGTACCTATTGACATTGGGGGTTGGAGAAAACAGTTTTTGGGTGGACCGCTTTTCACCCTGATGTGTCTCTACTGGTGCCATGTGCCCATGATTTAAACTAGGGTATTTTTCCCTGACCTGCCTTCCATCGGTTAATCCTCATGTTATTTTGATCACCGATATGTTTCTTAGCCATTGATCCGGGCTACTTTAAGATCTACGGTCCATGTTTGCCGGACGACTTTGGCATTGAAGGTTGGAGAAAGTGGTTTCGTCCATATTGCTTTTTCCCCCAATGTGCTCCTATGGATGCTATGCGTCCCCTGATGAAATTGTGATGGTTTTCCCCGGCCTCCCCTCGATTACTTAACTTCTGCGCTAGTTAAATCTCCGATACGTGTTTCAGTCGTTGATCCAGGCTGCTTTTGAGATTGATGGTCCGCTGAATTCTCCTTTTTGCATTTCCACTAATTTTTCTATACGTCACCATATATGGCCTACTCCTCTAATTTTTCACACCTTGGAGGCTATACGATCCCTCACTAGAATTCTAAAACTCAGAAATGATCTGAAAATTGTTATAGCGATAACAGATCATAGGATCATCTATCGGAGTGCTCAAGGGTCAGGACTAAACAAAGGCTCCGACGAGAGAATATTTGAGGGGCATGATGGATTAAATCAATCCTGGAGTGTTGATATGGAATCTGATCCAATGCTAGTCATTGATCTATCTTGACTGAAAACCAACATTTAGTAAGGCTTCGATGGCGCCAAGATGACATCAGATGGGTTCTGTGTACACATGGCAACTTTGTATTGATCTGACAGGTGGCCTACTGGTAGTGACTTCATGCATAAATCATTGGAGACACGTGTCCATTTAACGTCACTTGTGTAGGAGAAGAATCGTGATGGATCATGGGTCATTGATCTCACTTTCCTTTACCAGATATAGACTTTCCTTCGAAAGTATGCCCATTGGAACTATCTAGAGCTAGGACCCATGAGGAACAATGACTAACGAACTTTGAAGACTGCCAATCTGGAGCTACGGGTAAGATCGGATCTGAGCCATTGATCGAATCTGTAATAATATGAGATCTAGGTCGTTGAATGGGGTGTTGGAGATGGACTGGGAGCCAACAATCTAGCTCAAACACGGGTGAAAATTTGGCTAAGGAAACTATGTCGTGCTGAAACTAGCATGGACCCGTGGAAACATTTTATTCACCTATGATGATGCTAATGTGGTAGAAAGGTAGGACATGTGTCACTCAACTTTAAGACAATTTCATGTGTATCCAGTGGGTTCCACTTTTCCATGTGGCAACCACTGGTTGGCTCTGAAAATGATCTGCTGGCGGGCTGACACAAAACCTAAACATGACACTTTGATACTTGAGGGAGGATATAGGCCATTGATCAATCCTACTTGAGAAAGTTTAGAGAGAAAATCTAAACTATCCATCAAGGGTGCCCATCAGAATCATCGGGTTCTGGGTTGAAAAAAGGTCTCCGATGAGGGGAATCCAATCTTGAATCTTGATCGTTGATCTGGAGATGCAAAGGGAGGTTCGACCATGCATGAGATTCATCGATCTGGCTCGACCAATAACCCAAAAATGGATGAGGAAAAGACCATCATGTTGAATTCATCCTAAACATGTGGCGACTTTTCATTAGTCCACTATGGAACTGAGGTGGAAGGAAGGCGTGACATGTGTCACCCACTTTTGATATTTCATCTTGTGTATCTGGCAGGTTCCACCTATCCATGTGGAAACCTCTGATTGGATCTAAAAATTATTCGTTGGTGAGCTGACGTGACACCTGGCTGGCAGGGTCTGATACCTGGGAGCATATTTGGACCATTGATCAGTCCTTCTTGAAAAAGTTTTGAGGGAAGATATGAACTATCCATCACAGGTGCCCCATTAGAGTGATTAGGGTATGGTGTTCCCTCATGACTCCAATGAGGGAACTCTGAGGGAAAACCTCAACCGTCAATTTGGAGCCACTAGGGGAAGTACGACGATGCACGAGAGCCATCGATCTAGCTGCGGTTGAAAGAAAAATTTGGCTAAGGAAAAGAACGTCATGATGACATCACCATGGAAACACGGTTCCTCTTTATTGGTCCACATTGTAAATGATGTGGCAGGGGAGAAAAACACATGTCACCCATATTTTAGATTTTTACCTATGCATGTGGTGGGTTCCCCATGTCCACGTGGAAGCCTCTAGTTGGGTCTGATGGGGCTCTACTGGCAAGATGACATGACATATTCTCGGGTAGCTGTGAGATCTAATATCATATATTGACCATCCATCAAGGGGTGCATATTCTTAAATATGGGCCATTGATCGGCGGTGTCCCATCGGAGTGATCAGGGCTTGAGCTTCAAATGAGACTCTGAAGAGGAGACTCCAAAAAAGAACGCCATTCGTTGATCTTCCTTGACCGCATCTGTTTGATCTTTTGGGGTCACAAAATGTTGGTGCTTGGTTTCTTGGCCACATTCTCATGATAATCCCCTTGGGCTATTTGTGCTTAATCTCTTTTGGGGCACGATAAGCCCCCTTTTGACCTCCGATAAGTGCTTGAGGGCTTAAATATTTCCTTAGGCACAAAAGGGCATTGATTTCTTGTTGTTTTTTCATTCTTCCTTTGGATCATTGGACTCTTGATTGTTGAGAGGCTTTGGAAACTCAAATTCTGCCACTAACTCGCCCAATATCGGCCTGGCTACTTCATTGAATCCTCATTTCTTTGATAGGAACAAAATCGGTACTAACATTGGCTCTCGTGGGGACAACATACCCCTTTGGTCTATTGAGAATTGTTGACCAAGTTCCTTCTTTTGTTGGTGATCCGGATAATTCTAAGAATGAAATGAGACAAAAACAAAAATATAGAAGAGAACACATAAATACAATGAAACCCAAATTCTATTAATGAATACGAGAGAAAAACACTGTAGAACACAAATTGACAGAATTGGGTAGCTTGTCTCTGAAATGAAAGAGATGTTGGATACACTTCATTCGCAAAAATATTTACATCACACTCCATTGCATGCTTAAAGGGCCTGCTTCACCTCAATTATGTATGAGAGAGTGAGAGGAGAACAATTCCCATGATGCATGTGGGATAAATTAATCTAAGTTTATAAAATTCCATAGGCATGTAAAACACTAGGAATTATCGGGTGGTCACCCATCCCAGTACTACTCTAGCCCGAGTGTGCTTAACTGTGGAGTTTTAATGGGATCCGATGCATTAACACTATGTTGTAGGAATGCACATAATACCACTAGGAAATCATTACATGATGTCTGTAATTAACAAATGAATATGGTATTACATTCCATTCCCAATCAAAAGGGTGAATATCATGGTTTATCAAAACCATAGGCTCAAGATGTTGTTTCAATGGAAAAGGTGGTTGACCATTAAGACCCACCTGGATCATTTCTCTGCCCTTAGGAAGAAATGGTCCCCATTTATCAAGTTCCCTTGGGATATAGGGAAGATTTTACTGAATCTAAACCTTGGTGAGTCACTTTCCTTGTTGAAGTAAATGTCCTCCTTGTACATTTTTTGTGGAAGGATGTCATGAACCTGTTGGAGGTGTTGGATCCATTCAATAGATCTGGCTGCATGATCTACCTTGGTCTGAGTGTGGGAGGACTTTGTCAGTGAATATGTAGCAAGAAGAGTTATATCAATGGGGGATAATGGTTGGAACACCAAGCACACCTGAAATGAGACATGACCAATAGAGATATGGTGAACATGTGGAAGGTTTTCATTCTCTTCGTGCTCCTCTACAGTCTCATCGACCTGCTTCTGTTGGATAGAAACTTCTTGGGCCAAGGTTGTAGTGGTTGTAGTGACCTTCTGTTCACCATATGAATGGATCGTGAAGAGGGAAAAATTTGTGGTCTGAGAGATTACTTTGTGACATTGTTTTTCTAATATCATTGAAGTTGCAACAGTCATAGGACATGCGACACTGTTGGCTGACACAAAAGTCGTGTCCCTGGATAAACCATCTGATGGTGTATGACTAGGGGTGTGGCATCATTGACAACTTCAATATCTTGAAAACCTTGGCTAAGATCATGTTCTTCTGACTCCCACTGCCAACAATGAAATGAAGTGGGGTCCCCTTTACCCACATTTGTGAGTGGAAGAGGCGCTCCCCCTTCTCAAGCTCCTTTGGTTCTTCCGGTTGTATTGTTGTGGCTGCAATGGTAAAAATGGGTTCTACCTCAATGGTCGATTTCCATTTATTATGCTTTGAATCAGAGTCCAAGTCAGGTTCTGATTCTTTTACTTTGAGCTCGACCACCAATGAATTTTTTGAGTGACATTCATCAGTGTTGTACCACGGGATGTTGTAGAACTCACACCACTTTCCAGTGTCTTTCTTATAATTCCCATAATACTTTTTTTCTTGTATCTTGGACTAACTCTCATGAGGTTTGCCTTCCTTTCCTTGTCTTTCATTTTGTGATTTAGGGTTTCCTTTTCCATGAATCTGTTGTGGCATATTTTCAAACCCAAACTCTCGCTTACTCTGTTGCTTGAATTTCTGCTCAATTTTCACTGCATATTGATAAGTAGATCCTAGTGAGGAAATTTCCAAGAAATCCATCTCTATTTGGATGTACATGTGCATACCAGTGTGATACTTCTAAGACATGTACTTCTCAGAGTCTTTAAAACCCAACTTTGAGCACAAGGTATAAAATATTTTAGTGTACTATGGTACCGTTTGATCTCTTTTATGATGCAGAGCCGTTCATGTCATGTACTGGTCACCATAGTTTCCGATAGGGTAGAAATTGTCCTTTAGGGCATCTACAAAGGCCACCCAAGTGGGTTCTCTTTTGAATGGTGTATATTCATCCATGATGTACCTCTCCCAGTAACCTTCCCACCAATCTCTGACATGGGAAAGGGATTTAAGGAGCACAAAGGTGATATTTTTACTATCAGAAATTTTTTGGATGGAGTAATAAACTTCTAGCAGATTCAACCATTTCTCTAGAGTATCTGTATCTATCTGGCCTTGAAATAAGGGGATATCAAAATTGACTTGTACCTTGAAGGGTGTTGCACGTCCGAAATGGTTTCTTTTCAAAGATGCCTTAACTGTTGCCTATAGATTTTAACCTTGTACAATATTTTAATGCAAACATATTTTCAATAAAACAACAAAAAAGATACAATGGAAAATGTTGGATCATGTTGTCATTGATTCCAATGGTTTGATTGATTGATGTCAAAGGATTGATTTCAAGTGATTAAATGATTGATTGATGTAAATCAATTGATTGATAGGCTTGATTGATTGATGATTTATGAACAATGTATATGTATTGTCCTTGATGTGAATGATATATGTCAATTGGAAACCAATCGATGAAGATGTTATCATTGATATGATGGATAGATAAAGATGGATCAATGAGTTGTCATTGATACATGATGAATATGGATTCTTTGATATATGATGCATAGTTTGTTTGATGTAAATATGACTCATTCATTTCTTGCCATGGTACAAATGGATGAACTCCAAAGTGGTCCCCTTATGGTGAAATCCCTCACAGGAAGATGCTTTGTGGTTAAGTTATGGTTGAGAGAACCCATTATTGTATGTGGAATAAAGAGAAGAAGATCAATTATTTTTTTGGTGAAACTATCCTAGATGGATAGTGCTTGTCATGCCAATTTCGGTGGTATGTGGAATATCACATAACTCCTCACGGTTTGAGAGTTATGACCATACGAAGTTGAAGGACCCCCATATGATGGCTTGAAGCCCCATAATGTCAAAAGAAGTCAAAGTGCTTGAGAAGAAGAAATCATTATTTAAATGATAACGTAAAGTGACAAAGTCAAGGTGGATTATTTAAATAATAAAGAGAAGTGACAAAATCAAGAAGGAATATTTAAATGATAAAGTATTGAAGAACTTTCTATTTATGGAAAGTGGTTAATCCTAAAATAAGGAAAATAGTTTAAATGACCTAGAAATGGGTTAAGTGACCTAGAAATGGGTTAAGTGACCTAGAGGATGAAAGTATAAATAAAATAGCAATGGTCTCCTGTAAATCATCCTTTTTGTGGATCAATGGAGAGCTTCTTGTGAGATTATCGTTTGGAGTATTAATGGAGAGATTCTTGTGAGAGAATCTTTGGTGTGGATCTCTTGAGAATGATTGAAGATCTATTCTGAGAAAGAGAGCACGAGGAGGATCTCATGGATGCATCAAAGTTTCAGAAATATCAGAGATACTAACGAAAAAAGTTTCAGAGCTTCAGAAACACTAGTTTCTGAGGTGTACGAGGGTTGTAATGGGATAGGGCATGTACATACATGGGTTGTATGAGGACAGGGCATGTACAGTGGATAAAATCATGGAGATTTGTGTTTAAGATGATAACTGGTTGTTGAAGACTGAAGCAAGTTCCATATATGGATTCTATGGACTCAGATCTGTCACTAAGACACTAGTATGGGTACATTATTGTATTGATGGTTACTATTGCTTGTTGTGTTGTGAATGCTTAGGGAATTCTTGGTATGGTTGCTATTGTGTGATTTATGCTGGATGATGGAGTGAGTAGTACTCTTGTGATTCGGTAGTGATATGATTTCTATGGTATAATAGTTTATTATACATGAATGAGTTAGGATTCATATTGATTGGTTGTGGAGCATGAGTAAGCTATTGGAGAGCTTGGATGTGTTGTGACTGGATGGTGGTCAGTTTGGACAGTGGAAGATAGAAGAAATTATTCTTGCAGGTTGTAGAGGATCTGAGTATGTGATGAAAAAGATAAACCCTAATAGCTCATAAGTCATATGCAGGTTGTTGTATATATTGGTCGCTTACATATGCGGGTTGTAATGAGCCAGGGTGCATACACACGCAGGTTGCACTACTGAAAGGTCACGTACCTTTTGCAGATTGATATCTATTGAGGATTGTTTCCTCATCTTAGTTGGTGTTGAGGATGTAAGTTGAGTCTTGCATTATAGAGATGGTGCTCTTGTAGAGTTGTACTCTATTCAGTTGTTGTTGAAAAATGCCAAGGATTGTAGTCCGTAAAAATAAATAAAATTGTACATACATCTTGTGTTCTTTATGTTCCTTGTGGTGATGAATTATTGATGACCTATGTTGCTGATATATGATGCTAATATATGTTCACATCTAAATGGTTATAAATGACAACAATGAGTAATGAGTAAAAGTTAACTAATGAGTTTTGTGTAAGAGGGATTTTTTGGTAAAAAGAGCCCCACACTCATTCATCCCCCCTCTAAGTGTGGTAGATGTGTCCAACAATTGGTATCAGAGGAGGCCTTCACTAAAATCCTTAACAAGCTTGAAGGAGATCCATAGACACACAAATGGATGATGAAGTTCCAATCCTTGATGAGGAAAACTATTCTACTTGGAGAATGGAGATGAGATTACATTTGAAGACAATGGGAGCAACGATTTGGAATGCAGGCATTGGTGGATCAGTTCCTTTGAAGAACAAGTCAAAGTTTGCAGCTCAAAGGGAAGGAGAGAAGAATGATGCATTTTCTCTCAAGACCATTCTTAGTGGACTCTCAAGCCCCATCAAAGAGAGCATAGGACAATAAACTTCCACCAAGGATATATGGATAAATCTAGAGGAGACATATCAAATCAAGAAGGAGAAGGAAGATATTGAAGACCACTCCATCAAGACTATCAAAGGTAAAGCATCGTTCAAAACTCTTGAATGCATTATTTCTAAATGTGATCTTGAAAACATTTCAAATGAAGACAAAGAATCAAGTGATGATGTTAGCACCAATGAAGATCTTGAATACATTTCAAATGAAGGCAAAGAATCATGTGATAATGTTGGAAAAAAGGAAGATCTTGAAGATACTTCAAATAAAGGTAAAGAATCCTCAAAAGACCCTTGATTTCAATGATTCAAAATTTGATGATGTTGAATTTTTCTCAAGGGAAGAAGAAGATCTAGAAACAACTTGTGTAACATTTGATCGTAGTTATCCAATGGAAAGAATAGAAGAAAGAACTTCAAAAGGAAGTTGAAGAGGGTTTATATAGATATAGCAGTGATCATTTTTATACACAGTATAACTATCTTTCAGATAACACTAAGACGTTTCCTAGGAGGAATCAAAGGCACATCTTGAAGTTAAAGGAAATGCTCAAAGAACAAGAAGAGAGCAATAAGACTCAATCAAAAGAAAAGGAAGAATAGATCACAAGACTAAAAAATGGAAAAGAAGATATGAATGTAGATGATGAGATTAGCAAAAGTTTTGAAACTATTTTCCATATCAAGACCCAAATTGAAGAAACCAAAAGGATAGAGGAACTATTGAATAATCAAATAAAAGAAAAGGACGATTCATGTTGTAAGTTAGAAGCTGAAATTGTTGATCTTAGAAATAAAGTGGAGAAGTCAAATAAATTCTTGAATAGCTCACTAATCTCAGATGAGATCTTGGAAACTCAAAAGTCACCATATGATAAATCAGGTCTTGGATACAAAAATGAAGCTACACATGTTGAAGCAAGCACCTCAAAGAAGCATGAGGTAAGTCCATCAAATAAGGAAGACAATGTTGAAAAACAACCATCTACACAAGGCAAAGCAAATTTCAAAAGAACAAAGCAAGGAAGACATCAAGAAGCTATTCTAGGGACACCAAAGCAAAGGTATGAAAGTATTTTTCATGGGAATTGTTATTCATGTAATGGATATGGACACAAAGATTTTGAATGTAGATCTTATGAAAGGAGATATAATGGAAGATTTTATACCACCATGAGGTGTTGGAGATGTGATCAAGTAGGACACATTTTTGTTCACTGTAACACCATTAGATGCTACAGTTGTAGTGGATTTGGCCACAAATCCCAGGAGTGATGGAACACAAGAAGAAAGTCCATGATGAAGACTTCAAATAGCATGGCTAGAAGAAGGAATGAAGTAAGAAAGGGATACATGAAAAGATGGATGCTTAGAGCTCAAGTTCTGAGGAGCAGGGACATCTACAGAAGTGGGTGAAGAAGACAGAGCAACTAGATCAGAATGAAAGACTGGAGGGGAGTTCAAGTGTGATATCCATAGAAGAATACATGTGTGACATTGGTATCAGTCCCGTACATACGTGGGATGACCTTGAATAGGTTGCGTACATACGCACTTTGTTGTGCAGCAGGTCGCATGTATGTGGAAAAGCCTTCTGAAAAAGGCAATGCACATGGTTTTCATCTTGATGCAATGATATAACTTTGTGATGCAGGGGCTGACATTGTTTGTTGCAGGTTATGACACTGCTTGTTGTAGGCTTAAATGTTCACCTTTTGGATTATGTAAAATAAAATATCAGGTTCATGGCACTAACCTGTGAGTATGGATTGATGCATTTTTGGTTGAAGAACAATGTTGGTTATAAAAATGGAGTTATGTCACCTTGGTCATGTAATGTATCTTGATTGGAAGCTTACTTGTTGAAAAAATTGATACATTCTTTTGGCATATGGATGGGCTACATATTGGGACATGTAGTTGGTCAGTTGATAGGATGATCATGTTAAGGAGTCATGACTTGTTCTATGATTGGTACACTCCTAGTACTTTGGTAGAGACACCAACTAGCAGTCTAATTGACACATGTTTTATGGAGGATTTGGCATACAAAGATGGGATTCATCATTTTGTGGTATTGATGCATGGTGATGTTTGGTACACTCATATATGGCATATGCTTGATTTTTATTACTTGATTAACACAACAATTGGTATTTGTTTGATACATGGTTATGGTACTTGGTTCATGATGGAGACATATCATGAGTGATATGAAACTTGTTTGGCCTGGTGATGGATGCACATGGTTGGCATATTGGTAGATGCACATGGTTGGCATATTGGTGGATGCACATGGATTGGCATATTGGTAGATGCACATGTTGACATATTGGTAGAGGCATGTGGTTGATACATTCCATGGATGATATATTTTGGCACATTGTATGATGTTGATGTACATGGGAGTTGTGCATTGTGGGCACATTTCGGTACATGATGTACTTGGTTGATATATTGTTTATGATTCTCTATTTTATTGTTGACATATATTTTGTTTCATGATGGTATGGCACAAGTTTGATGCATAAATAGGTCCAAGTATCGTCATAGAGAGAATGGTTGATCTATGATCCGGTTGAAGATAAGGGGAGCCATACCCATAGGGGGAGTCATTCTTCTTCCATGATTTTAGGAGGAGATATTTATCAGATGCATAACTAGAAAAAATCCCTATATTTGAAGAAAGAGAACAGAGGCATAATTCCAATGGGAGCAATGGTCACAGGGGGAGTATGAGCGTTGTATCTTCAACATTGCATCAGAGTGATATCCCTTGTTCAAAAGGGGGGAGATTATTTAGAGGAATATCAAAGGAATTCAGTCAGGGGGAGCAGCCCCAAGGAGAGAAGACCCTTTGCCATTGATGTCAAAGGGGGAGATATAGTCACATTGATATGATTGATGTTTAATGGGGAGAGATAGTCATAAATGATGGGGAGAGATAGTGACATTGATATGATTGATGACTATGGATGTAGAGCATGCCTTGTCTACATATTTGTCAACAATAATTGGTGATTGGTGTTGACATCAATGTTGGTATTTCCATCAATGCCAAAGGGGGAGATTGTTGGATCATGTTTCCATTGATGCCAATGGTTTGATTGATTGATGTCAAGTGATTAAATGATTGATTGATGTAAATGGATTGATGGATAGGATTGATTGATTGATGATTAATGAACAATGTATATGTATTGTCCTTGATGAGAATGATAGATGTCAAGTGGAAACTAATCGATGAAGATGTTATCATTGATATGATGCATAGATGAAGATGGATCAATGAGTTGTCATTGATACATGATGAAGATGGATTCTTTGATATATGATGCATAGTTTGTTTGATGTAAATATGACTCATTATTTTCTTGTCATGGTACAAATGGATGAACTCCAAAGTGCTCCCCTTATGGTGAAAGCTCTCATGGGAAGACGCTTTGTGGTTAAGTTATGGTTGAGAGAACCCATTCTTGTATGTGGAATAAATATAAGAAGATCAGTGATTTTGTTGGTGAAACTATCCTAGATGGATAGTTCTTTTCATGCCATTTCCGGTGGTATGTGGAATATCACATAACTCCTCACGGTTTGAGAGTTATGGCCCTACAAAGTTGAAGGACCGCCATATGATGGCTTGAAGCCCCATAAGGTCAAAATAAGTCAAAGTGCTTGAGAAGAAGAAATTATTATTTAAATGATAAATTAAAGTGACAAGGTGGATTATTTAAATAATAAAGAGAAGTGACAAAATCAAGAAGGAATATTTAAATCATAAAGTATTGGAGAACTTTCTATTTATGGAAAGTGGTTAACCCTAAAATAAGGAAAATAGGTTAAATGACCTAGAAATGGGTTAAGTGACCTAGAAATGGGTTAAGTGACCTAGAGGATGAAAGTATAAATAAGATAGAAATGGCCTCTTGTAAATCATCCTTTTTGTGGATCAATGGAGAGCTTCTTGTGAGATTATCTTTTGGAGTATTAATGGAGAGCTTCTTGTGAGAGAATATTTGGTGTGGATCTCTTGAGCATGATTGAAGATCTATTATGAGAAAGAGAGTGTGAGGAGGATCTCATGGATGCATCAAAGTTTCGTAAATATCAGAGATATTGATGGAAAAAGTCTCGGAGATTCAGAAACCCTAGTTTCTGAGGTGTATGCGGGCTGTAATGGGCCAGGGTGCATACATACGTGGGTTGTATGAGGACAAGGCATGTACAGTGGATAAAATCATGGAGATTTGTGTTTGAGCTAATGACTAGTTGTTGAAGACTGAAGAAATTTCCATATCTGGATTCTATGGACTCAAATCTGTCACTGAGACGCTGGTATGGGTAGATTATTGTATTGATGGTTACTATTGCTTATTGTGTTGTGAATGCTTAGGGCATTCTTGGTATGGATTCTATGGTGTGATTTATGCTGGATGATGGAGTGAGCAATACTCTTGTGATTCGTTAGTGATATGATTGTTACCGTATACTATTTGCTTATACATGATTGAGTTAGGATTCATATTGATTGGTTCTGGAGCATGAGTAAGCTATTGGAGAGCTTGGATGTGTTGTGACTGGCTAGTGGTTAGTTTGGATAGTGGAAGTTAGAAGAAATTATTCTTGTAGTTTGTAGAGGATCTAAGTATGTGATGAAAAAGATAATCCCTACTAACTTAGAAGGCATACACAGGTTGTTGTATATATTTGTCGCGTACATATGCGGGCTATAGTTAGCTAGGGTACTGTTGATGAGCGAAATTGACCGTCCGTCAACTAGGAGAGTGGAACTGGTCCGGGGTTGTCTAAATAACCCAAGCCGTTTGGAATGGACCACCCTGACGAGTTTAACGGCTCCGTTGGCCGCTCTAAGGTCTCCTAAGAAAACCAAAGAGAAAACTGATCTGAGTTAAGTAATCTAACTAAACTAAATAAAACAAACTAAACTATAATTGAATACAAGAAACTAACTAAAACAAAGGAAACTAGAAACTAATAAAACAAAGAAAAGGAACTAATATACTAAATATAAACTATTCTTAACTATTCTATCTACAAACTACAAATTACTCTTATAATAACTCAAATCAACTATCTAATTTTCAGCTATAATATTTCTTATTCACAAATGTACGCTATAAACAACCAACAGATTTAATTAAAACCTGCAAAACTCGTGTATTCACTGCCTTAGGACAGCCAAGGATAACTCTTTTTGATTTTTATATTTTATGAAAAAGAAATAAAGAAAACTACTGAAATTAAACGATCTAATATATTTACTGAATTTAAACAATCTAATATAAATCTAATTGAGATTATATCTAAATTAAACTACTTAATTGAAACA
>JZKD02S2083710.1:232484-244752 GCA_000966675.3 Picea glauca | reverse complement strand
TAATCAACACATTAATCGGCCAACTCAAATCGGTGTACAACCATATCAACGTGCCATCCATCCAATGTAGAACCAACACCATATGTTATATTCATGCGCCAAGTGTACAGTTCAATCTAACATGAAACCCAACACTAACCAATGATCCATTGTGTCAATAAAAAGTTTTAAACCAATGCTAATTCAATCGTGCCATTGTATAGTTTGAAACTTTGATCATTCAATGTAAAATCGAACTTACAAAACATTTCACCAAGCATCGATTATAAAATTGAAATCCAAAAGATTCATCAATGCACCTTTGTGAAAATCAAACCCATTGTCATTTCTTCTCAAATCAAACTTATAATATTACCRATGCATTTGTTGCACATTCAAATGTTTATATTTCAAAGTTTTTAGAACTTGCAACCAAAAATCTCATATAATCAATAAGTCAAGAGCTCATAGCAAGAAGGATCAAAGCATATAAGACCAAAATCAATCACAACCTTTATAGAGTCAAAGGTAACCAGTAAATCTTCATGCTCAATGGCTTAGTAATTAAATAGATCCGAATGCGCGATCAAGGTAAGAGTAGGCCAGAGGACATAAGTTTGAAAGAATCTTTAGCAGTCATGTGATAAACCAATGGTCAAGTGTCTTTTAGAAAAATCAATAAAATACGACGACAGTCTAAACAACGAAATAGGTGTTTTCACACTTTCAGTTGTGAAAACTGAAATGAAACCAAATTGCAATTGTCGCAGAAATGAAACAAATGTCTAGTTTCACAATGCGACGATGATTTGTCGTTTAAAAGACAAGAGGTGTAGGCAGTTTTTTTTTTTTTTAAGAGCAATTAAAAAAAATGAGTTGGCTTCCAACAGGTACTTACACACACAGGCTGCACTACTGACAAGTCCCGTACCTGTTGCAGATTGATATCTATTGAGGATTGTTTCCTCATCTCAGTTGTTGTTGAGGATGTAATTTGAGTCTTGCATTATAGAGCTGGTGCTCTTGTAGAGTTGTACTCTATTCAGTTGTTGTTGAAAACCCCAAGGATTGTAGCTCGTAATAAAAAAAAAATTGTACATACATCTTGTGTTCTTTATGTTCCTTGTGGTGATGGATTATTGATGATCTATGTTGTTGATATATGTTCACATATAACTAGTTATAAATGACAACAATGAGTAATGAGAAAAAGTTAAATAATGAGTTCTTTGTAAGAGGGAAGTTTTGGTAAAAAGATCCCCACAGTCATTAACCCCCCCTCTAAGTGTGGTAGGTGTGTCCAAAAATTGGTATCAGAGTAGGACTTCACCACAAGCCTTAACAATCTTGAAGGAGATCCATAGACACACAAATGGATGATGAAGTTCCAATCCTTGATGAGGAAAACTATTCTACTTGGAGAATAGAGATGAGATTACATTTGAAGACAATGGGAACAACAATTTGGAAGGAATCCATTGGTGGATCAGTTCCTTTGAAGAACAAGTCAAATTTTGCAGCTCAAAGGGAAGGAAAGAAGATTGATGCATTGGCCCTCAAGACCATTCTTAGTGGACTCTCAAGCCCTATTAAAGAGAGCATAGGACAATGCAATTCCGCCAAGGATCTATGGCTAAAGCTAGAGGCGACATATCAAAGCAATAAGGAAATGGAATATATTGAAGACACTCCATCAAGACTATCAAAGGTAAAGAATCGTTAAAAACCCTTGAATGCATTATTTCTAAATGTGATATTGAAAACATTTCAAATGAAGATAATGAATCAAGTGATGAGGTTAGCACAAATGAAGATCTTGAAGACATTTCAAATTAAGGCAAAGAATCATGTGATAATGTTGGCAAAAAGGAAGATCTTGAAGATACTTCAAATAAAGGTAAAGAATCCTCAAAGACTCTTGATTTCAATGATTCAAAATGTGATGATGTTGAATTTTTCTCAAGTGAAGAATAAGATCTAGAAACAACTTGTGTAAAGTCTGATGGTAGTTATCCCATGGAAAGAATAGAAGAAAATGTATTAGAACTTCAAAAGGAATTTGAAGAGGGTTTATATAGATATAGAAGTGATCATTTTTATACACACTATAACTATATTTCAGATAACACTAAGAAGTTTCTTAGGAGGAATCAAAGGCACATCTTGAAGTTAAAGGAAATGCTCAAATAACAAGAAGAGATCAATAAGACTCAATCATAAGAAAAGGAAGAAGAGATCACAAGACTAAAAAATGGAAAAGAAGATATGAATGTAGATGATGAGATTAGCACAAGTTTCGAAACTATTGTCCATCTCAAGACCCAAATTGAAGAAGCCAAAAGTATAGAGGAACTATTGAAGAATCAAATAAAAGAAAAGGACGAGTCATGTTGTAAGTTAGAAGCTGAAATTGTTGATCTTAGAAAGAAAGTGGAGAAGTCAAATAAATTCTTGAATAGCTCACTAATCTTGGATGAGATATTGGAAACTCAAAGATCACCATATGATAAATCAGGTCTTGGATACAAAAAGGAAGCTACACATGCTAAAACAAGAACCTCAAAGAAGCATGAGGTAAGTCCATCAAAGAAGGAAGACAATGTTGAAAAACAACCATCTACACAAGGCAAAGAAAATTTCAAAAGAACAAAGCAAGGAAGACATCAAGAAGCTATTCTTGGGAGACCAAAGAAAATGTATGAAAGTATTTTTCATGGGCACTGTTATTCATGTAATGGATATGGTCACAAAGGTTTTGAATGTAGATCTTATGAAAGGATATATAATGGAATAATTTATAACACCATGAGGTGTTGGAGATGTGATCAAGTAGGACACATTGTTGTTCACTGTAACACCATTAGATGCTACAGTTGTAGTGGATTTGGCCATAAATCCCAGGAGTGCTGGAACACAAGAAGAAAGTCCATGATGAGGACTTCAAACAACATGGCTAGAAGAAGGAATGAAGTAAGAAAGGGAGACATCTTTGAAAATATGGATGCTCAGAGCTCAAGTTCTGAGGAGCAGGAACATCTACAGAAGTGGGTGAAGAAGACAGAGTAGCCAAATCAGAATGAAAGACTGAAGGGGAGTTAAAGTGTCCTATCCACATAGGCATACATGTGTGACATTGGTATCAGTTGCGTACATACGTGTTCTGACCTTGAATAGGTCACGTACATACACACTCTGTTGTGAAACAGGTCGCGTAAATGTGGAAAATCCTTGGGAAAAAGACAATGCACATGGTTTGCAGCTTGATGCAATGATATGACTCTATGATGCAAGAGATGATAGAGTTTTTTGTAGGTTCTAACACTGCTTGTTGTAGGCTTAAATGTTCATATTTTGGATTATGTAAAATAAAATCTCTGGTGCATGGCACTAACCTATGAGTATGGATTGATGCATTTTCGGTTGAAGAACAATGTTGGTTATAACAATGGAGTTATGGAACCTTGGTCATGTAATGTATCTTGATTGGAAGATTACTTGTTGAAAAACTTGATACATGCTTTTGGCATATGGATGGGATACATATTGGGACATGTAGTTGGTGAGTCGATGAGATGATAATGTTGAGGAGTCATGACTTGATCTATGATTGGTACACTCCCAGTAGTTTGGTAGAGGCACCTACTAGAAGTCTGATTGACACATGTTTTATGGAGGATTTGGCATACAAAGATGGGATTCATCATTTTGTGGTATTGATGCATGGTGATGTTTGGTACACTCATATATGGAATATGCTTGATTGTTATTACTTGATTAACACAACAATTGGTATTTGTTTGATACATGGTTATGGTACTTGGTTCATGATGGATACATATCATGAGTGATATTACACTTGTTTTCCATGTTGATGGATGCACATGGTTGGCATATTGGTAGATGCACATGGTTGGCATATTGGTGGATGCACATGGATTGGCATATTGGTAGATGCACATGTTGGCATATTGGTAGAGGCATGTGGTTGATACATTCCATGGATGATATCATTTGGCACATTGTATGATGTTGATGTACATGGTTGATGTACATGGGTGTTGTGCATTGTGGGCACATTTTTGTACATGATGTACTTGGTTAATATATTGTTCATGATTCTCTATTTTATTGTTGAAATATCTTTTGTTTCATGATGGTATGGCATAAGTTTGATGCATAAATAGGTCCAAGGATCGTCATAGAGAGAATGGTTGATCTATGATCCAGTTGAATATAGGGGGAGACATACCAATAGGGGGAGTCATTCTTCTTCCATGATTATAGGAGGAGATATTTATCATATTCATACCTAGAAAAGATCCCTACATTTGAAGAAAGAGCACAGAGGCATAATTCCAAGGGGAGCAATGGTCACAGGGGGAGTATGAGTGTTGTATATTAAACATTGCATCAGAGTGATATCCCTTGTTCAAAAGGGGAGAGATTATGTAGAGGAATATCAAAGGCATTCAGTCAGGGGGAGCAGCCCCAAGGAGAGAAGACGCTTTGTCATTGATGTCAAAAGGGGAGAGATAGTCACATTGATGTGATTGATGTTTAATGGGGAGAGATAGTCATAAATGATGGGGAGAGATAGTCACATTGATATGATTGATGACTATTGATGTAGAGCATGCCTTGTCTACATGTTTTTCAACAATAATTGGTAATTGGTGTTGACATCAATGTCGGTATTTCCATCAATGCCAAAGGGGGAGATTGTTGGATCATGTTGTTATTGATGCCAATGGTTTGATTGATTGATGTCAAAGGATTGATGTCAAGTGATTAAATGATTGATTTATGTAAATGGATTGATTGATAGGATTGATTGATTGATGATTTATGAACAATGTATATGTATTGTCCTTGATGAGAATGATAGATGTCAAGTGGAAACCAATCGATGAAGATGTTATCATTGATATGATGCATAGATGAAGATGGATCAATGAGTTGTCATTGATACATGATGAAGATGGATTCTTTGATATATGATGCATAGTTTGTTTGATGTAAAGATGACTCATTATTTTCTTGTCATGGTACAAATGGATGAACTCCAAAGTGGTCCCCTTATGGTG
Organism: Picea glauca; assembly: GCA_000966675.3. Classification (NCBI taxonomy): domain Eukaryota; kingdom Viridiplantae; phylum Streptophyta; class Pinopsida; order Pinales; family Pinaceae; genus Picea; species Picea glauca. The sequence goes on along the minus strand of JZKD02S2083710.1, from coordinate 239,689 downwards.
AAATCCCTCATGGGAAGACACTTTGCGGTTAAGTTATGGTTGAGAGAACCGATGATTTTATGTGGAATAAAGAGAATAAGATCAGTAATTTTGTTGGTGAAACTATCCTAGATGGATAGTTCTTGTCATGCCATTTCCGGTGGTATGTGGAATATCACATAACTCCTCACGGTTTGAGAGTTATGGCCCTATGGAGTGAAGGACCACCATATGATGGCTTGAAGCCCGATAAGGTCAAAAGAAGTCAAAGTTCTTGAGAAGAATAAATCATTATTTAAATGATGAAGTAAAGTGACAAAGTCAAGGTGGATTATTTAAATAATAAAGAGAAGTGACAAAATCAAGAAGGAATATTTAAATGATAAAGTATTGGAGAAATTTCTAATTATGGAAATTGGTTAACCCTAAAATAAGGAAAATAGGTTAAATGACCTAGAAATGGGTTAAGTGACCTAGAAATGGGTTAAGTGACCTAGAGGATGAAAGTATAAATAAGATAGAAATGGTCTCTTGTAAATCATCCTTTTCGTGGATCAATGGAGAGCTTCTTGTGAGATTATCTTTTGGAGTATTAATGGAGAGCTTCTTGTGAGAGAATATTTGGTGTGGATATCTTGAGCATGATTGAAGATCTATTCTGAGAAAGAGAGCATGAGGAGGATATCACAGATGCATCAAAGTTTCGGTAATATCAGAGATCTTGATGAAAAAAGTCTCAGAGCTTCAGAAACCCTAGTTTCTGAGGTGTACAGAGGTTGTAATGGGCCGAGAGCGTACATACACAGGCTGTATGAGGACACGGTGCATACAATGAATGAAATCATGGAGATTTGTGCTTGAGCTTATGATTGGATATTGAATACTGAAGCAAGTTTCAGATCTGGATTCTTGGACTCAAATCTGTCACTGAGACACTAATATGTGTACATTATTGTATTGATGGTTACTATTTCTTGTTGTGTTGTGAATTCTTAGGGAATTCCTGGTATGGCTACTATGGTGTGATTTATGTTGGCTGATGGAGTGAGTAGTACTCTTGTGATTCAATAGTGATATGCCTGCTATGGTATACTAGTTGCTTATACATGATTAAGTTAGCTTTCATATTGATTGGTTGTGGAGCATGAGTAATCTATTGGAGAGATTGGATGTGTTTTGACTGGCTGGTGGTCAGTTTGGACAGTGGAAGACAAAATAAATTCTTCTTGCAGGTTGTAGAGGATCAGAGTATGTGATATCAGAAGGCATATGCAGGTTGTTGTATATATTTTCCACGTACATACATGGGTTGTAGTGAGCCAGGGTGCATACACACACAGGCTGCACTACTGATAGGTCGCGTACATGTTGCAGATTGATATTTGTTGAGGATTGTTGCCTCATCTCAGTTTGTGTTGAGGATGTGAGCTGAGTCTTACATTATAGAGATGGTGCTCTTGTAGAGTTGTACTCTATTCAGTTGTTGCTAAAAAACTGCAAGGATTGTAGTCCATAATGAAAATAAAATTGTACATACATATTGTGTTATTTATGTTCCTTGTGGTGATGACTTATTGATGATCTATGTTTCTGATATATGTTGTTGATATATGTTCACATATAACTGGTTATAAATGATAGCAATGGCTAATGAGTAAAAGTTAACTAATGAGTTTTTTGTAAGAGGGAAGTTTTGGTAAAAAGAGCCCCACACTCATTCACCCCCACTCTAAGTGTGGTAGGTTTTGTTAGCACCAGAAGTCACCCTTGGATTGTAGCAGAGGTAAGACTGATACCCATCAGTTTTATATGTCACAAATGAATAAATTGGGGTGCTCGAATGGGTGCAGACCCAGGAGAATATAGCTTTAACTCAGAACACTAGGTCATGCATGCACGAGCAGGTGAGGTCTTGATATAAATTCAGTCAGGAAGTTGAGTTTAAAGCGAGAAGAGGGAAGATTTGGTGAGAATGATGAATAAGACTGCTATGGGCATCAGGCCTTCCAACAACTTGGAGAAGAAAAACACGACACTGAGATGTGCCCAGATGACACAGTTACAACAACATAATTATCAAACCTTCATCACAATGCTACTGTAACAACTTGACTGGATCCTCCAATTCTGAGTTACTTAGTGTAAGAGGGAAAAAATAACACAATAAACTTCTTAAAACTGGTGATAATATTTCTATGATCAAACATACATCACAACAACACAAAAACCCTCGACTGGATCCTCCAACTCTGAGTGTTTTAACACAACTGTTTATAGAAATATGAAAATAAGATGACTTTCATTAAACAAGAAGTCTCAAATACAGATGCATAACCAGAGGAACCAGTGCTTCATCAAAGCTTTACAATACGAGATCCTAGCTCAACCATCGACCCTTACTAAAATGGAAAAAATGCCTACATATACTCAAAAAAATGTGCTTGAGTCTTTGCATTGAAGGCATTACGTTTGCATGCTTTCTGATAGACTGTGCATACATTCTTCTATCAGAAGCGAGCTCTATCAGATGCTATCATGTTTCTGCAACTGAGATGACTTGTTGACAGTCCCTTCTTGGGCTTTCCATTTATGGTGGAAACGATGTTCAACTACCACCAACCAACCTTAATAACTGCTTCGTCGGGATTGAGAAAACCTGAGTCAACACTGCACCTGTGGAGCTTGGCGGCCTTTGCATTCTTCCATCTAGATCTAAGTCAGGTGTTCGTGGGGAGGCCTAACAACAGACTTGGAAATAGTAGGGTGGACAACGTGGATGAGAAGAAGAAACTGAGGATAGTGTGGGGGCCACATAAATGAGAGCTGAGGTGTAATGAAATGAAGGTGATGTGGAGTGAGGTGGCATAGGTTGTGGGAGATGAGAAAGGGATGAGGTACTAATGGGATTATGAGTGGAAGATAGATGGAGGGAGAAGAAATGATGAGGGGTGACCACTTGTCGTCCCAGGATAGGACACTATGTGCACATACACATATCGGGGCTGCGAAAAGTGGTTTGGGACTTCCTCGCTTTTGGGCTCGATGTGTGTCTTTGGATGACACATAGCACTTTCAAAAACCATGGTTGTTTTCCCCGACCCGCTCTAGCCTTTTTATCCTTTGCACATGTTGAATCTCTGATATGATCGATGACCGTCGATTTGAGGTGCACCAATCTTGACCGCCCATTTTTTGTGTGTGTCTTATCACATCGCGCCAAAAGGTCACATCGCACCTCTGACTTAGGATATAATCCGCATTGTGGGTTTTTATCCCCTTTCTTTGACTTTTACCACCTAGAGGCCAAAACCAAGGAAAAACATCTCCCCTGTAGGAATATGTGATAACAGGTGTGTCCAACAGAAAATACACACATTACATAGATATGTTTCCCTTGGAAACCCAAATCGGGAAAACCAACATATTTTATATTCATTAACAATGATACATTGTTTATAATACAATATACATATAAGAGCTAGGGGCATCCATAACCCTAACCTAATGACCTGGATTAGTCAACAACCATAATTCCTTAATTGGAAATAGAAAACCATCGACAAAAACCATGTGCTGAAAAACCTCCCAACAATGGACAAGAAAATCGAGGTGACACCAAGAGAACTTCTCAGTGCTTACAAATTTTGTTAATGAATTTTCAACATTCTTCAAAGTTTCCACCTTCATTAGTAGCATTTTCTTTTCTTCAACCATGTCTCTCACAAAGTGATATTGAATATCAATATGATTTGTCTTTGAATGATAAGTCGGGTTCTTTGCCAAAAAAAATGCACTCTTACTATCACAATCTATCCCTACATCTTGTTGTACCAACCTAATACCTGAACACAATCTTTGTAACCATACTTATTCCTTAATTGCATGAGTGGCTACCATGTATTCAAATTTTGTAGTTGAAAGTGCCACTACAACCTGTCTTTTGATCATCCAGATGATTTCTCCTCCAAATAGGTTAAACACATACTCGCTTGTAGATCTCCTATGATCCATATCTCCAGCCCAGTCTGCATCCAAAAAGCCATATATGTACAACACTCTATCCAATCCTGGTCTTCCTTGGTAGCACAATCCATAGCTATCAGTGACACACAAATACCTAAAAACCCTTTTTACGGTTGTCCAATGCTCCTTCCCTAGTTTTGACATATACCTGCTCAAAACTCCCATTGCATGTGCAATGTCCGGTCTAGTACAAACCATTGCATACATCAAACTACCATCTACAATCACACATGAAACATGAGACATGTCCTCCTCCTCTTCCTGTGTCTTAGGACACTGATCCGTAGATAACTTTACACCAACAAGAATAGGGACCTTGACTAGTTTACATTCCTACATATTAAACCTCTGCAATATTGTCTCTACATATTTTCTCTGATTTAACTAGAGTTTCCTCTTTTTTCGATATCTTTTAATTTCCATTCCCAAAATTAAATTTGAATCATCAAGGTCCCTGATGTAAAATTTAGAGGACAACTGAGTTTTCACATCCTAGATAATCTCCTTGTTGTTTCCTATCAACAACATTTCATCCACAAACAAGACCAAATAAATCAAATGATCACCAATTAATTTAAAATACACATAGTGATCCTCTTTACTTCTTGTGAAGCCAAGTCCCAGCATATAAGTATCAAATTTTTGATACCACATCCTTGGTGATTGTTTTAAACCATACAAGGACTTTTTCATCTTTCATACCATCTCCTTCTTTCCCTTCACAACAAACCTTTCTGCCTGCTTCATATAGATTTCTTCTTCCAGATCCCCATGTAGGAATGTTGTCCTCACATCCATCTATTCTACTTCAAAATCAAATGCAGCAGCAATAGATAACATAAATATTATAGAATTTAACTTGGCAACAAGAGAAAAAATATCACCAAAATCAATTCCCTCAACCTAGGAATAACCCTCTGCTATTGATTGAGCTTTGTATTTGTCCACTTTTCCTTCTACATCCATATTCTTTTTAAATTACCATTTGCTATCAATGGGATTTCCTCTAGTCTGAAACTCAACTAGATCCCAAGCCTCATTCCTATCCAAGGCTGCCATTTCTTCATCCATGGCCTTTTTCGAGAGCTTTCCATCCTATGAATTTACTACCTCCCTCACAGTTCTAGGATCATCATCAGTAATAGAGAAAGACAAATTTGAACAAAAATCAGATGGAGTATACCTTTCTGATAGCCTTCTTTCTTGAACTGATCTCCTCAATACTAGAGTACGAGGATCTTCTTCTTCTGATTCGTGTTCTTCTGGAGAGTCTGATTCATTATCCTTTAAATCAAACTCAGTTTTCTCTGGTTCTTGCTTACTTGGTAGGAATTCATGTTTAACAACATCCTTCATTTCTCTAAATACTACATATCATCTATACACAACCTTCTTATTTTCTGCATTCCAAAGCTTATAACCTTTGAGACCATATTTATACTTAATAAAGATACACTTTTTAGCCTTCTTATATAGCTTACTCTTGTTTTCCTTTGGAACATGAACATAGGACTCACAGCCAAATACCTTGAGATGTGTGAGAGAAGGTTTCTTACCATTCCATACCTCATGTGGAGTCTTGTCATACAACGTTTATGAGGGTGATCTGTTGACCAGGTAACATGTAGTACCCACTGCCTCTACCAAGAATTCTTTCACTAACCTGACATGACTGAGAATTCACCTTGATTTTTCCATCAGCGTGTCGTTCATCCTTTCTGCAATTCCATTCTTCAGAGGTGTATATGGAGTAGTCTTCTATATTTCTATACCACACTTCTTACAAAATTCTTCAAATTCATTCCCATGGAATTCTCTACCATTATCTTTCCTCAACACCTTAATTCTTTTCTCTATTTGATTCTCAACAAGAGCCTTAAACTCTTTAAACCTCTCAAAGACTTCAGATTTATTCCTAAGGAAATATATCAAAGTATTCCTCGAGAAGTCATCTATAAATGAGACATAGTACACAAATTTTCCCAATGATGGAATCGACACAGGTCTAGACACATCATTGTGAACTAGCTGTAAAATTCCTTCTTCCCTCTTTTCACTAGAGGGAAATCTTACCCGATTATGCTTCCCATATACACAATGTTCATAGAAATCAAAATCTAGAGAGCAGTTAGACATACCTTCAACCATACATTTACCATGTAGTAGTCAAAGACCCTTCTCTCCGATATGCCCTGGTATTTCATGCCACAACATAACATTTTATCCAGATACTATAGGAGTTATTTTTCTTTCAAATGAAATATCATGAACAATGGAACTATTACACCCATCACTAATAGTTCTTCCTTGTAGCTTATACAAAGTTCCAAACCGAACTCCCTTTAGTAGCACCATTTCTCCTCGAACCATCCTGCACGTTTCCTTTCCAAATATTTTTTTTACCCCTGCATCGTCCATTTTGATTAGATATATCAAATTTATGTCCAATCTTAGGATGTTGAGAACACCAGGTAGTGTTCTAATCCTTCCATCTATGAGCCTCAACTTGAGTTTTCTTCGACCTATGATTCTAGTTGTTGATTCATCACCTAGAAAAAAATTACCTCCATCATACCTTTCATATTCACAGAACCACTCCCTGTGGGGATTCATATGAAAGGATGCACCTGAGTAAACCAATCATGCCTCATGATATGCATGTGTTCTTGAAGAAGCCAAGTACACATCCCCTCCTTCTTCCTTGCAGGTATTTTCCTCTGTAGAAGGAGATTCTTCAGATCCCTTTTTTTTCTCAACTTTGGATCTACACTGCTTCTTGTAGTGCCCTTCTTTTCCACATCTCCAACATACCTTTACAAACTTTCTGGGAGACTTAGATCTTCCTTTAGACTTAGATCTCCCACTTGAGGACTTAGATCTATTTATTTCCTCAGAGTGTCCTCTTGAAAATAATGCATATGTTCTCTTTCCTTCCATGTTCTTCCATCTCATCTCCTCCGACAACAAGGATGAGACCACTTCTGTTAAGCCCTAATATTGGCTCATTACCCCTTAATTGGGGCATATTAGATTAGTAATGCTATTTTATTTATGTTAGATTTAGGCCATTAGTTGTAATTTAGATTACTAATGTTATTTTAATTATGTCGGCTTTAAACCATTATTTGTAATTATACCTCCTAGTCTCCTATATATACCAAGGAGACATTTTCATTTTGAATCATCTTGTACTTGAACATTTA
>JZKD02S2083710.1:220594-232474 GCA_000966675.3 Picea glauca | reverse complement strand
ATGGTTGAGGTATGTTCCATGGTTATCTCTTTCTGTTATTTGCTACATACACACATATAAACACATCTAAAGGGTAGATCAACAAAGTGTTTGACGAAATACCTCACTCAGAAAAGTTTTAAAAGACACCAAAACAGTGATGATCCTTGCATAATGGCTTGGGATCATTACACAGAGAGGTTGTCCTCAATAAAAACTAGCTCAAGACCCAAATCTCTATACCCTGACCTCGTCGGGGACCTGCTCTGATAAATGACAAGGACTAGACTGCTCTAATACCACTAATACGGATTATGTTGAGAATGAAATGAGACAAAAACAAAATATATAGCATAGAACACATAAATACAGTGACACCCAACTTATATTAATGAATAAGAGAGAAAAACATTGTAGAACACAAACTGGCAGAATGGTGTAGCTTATCTCTGAAAAGAAAGAGATGTTGGTTGCGCTTCATTCGCAACAAGATTTACATCACACTCCATTGCATGCTTAAAGGGCCTCCTTCACCTCAATTATATATGAGAGAGTTATAGGAGAACAATTCCCATGATGCATATGGGATAAATTAATCTAAGTTTATAAAATTCCATAGGCATGTAAAACACTAGGACTTCACAAGCCGTCACCCATCCCAGTACTACTCTATCCCGAGAGTGCTTAACTACATAGTTCTAATGGGATCCAGTGCATTAATGGTATGTTGTAGGCATGTACATAATACCATTATGAAATCATTACATAATGTTTGTAATTAACAAATGAATATGGTATTACATTCCATTCCTCATCAAAAGGGTGAATATCATGGTTTATCAAAACCATAGTCTCAAAATGTTGATTTAATGGAAAAGGTGGTTGGCCACCAAGATCCGCTTGGATCATTCCTTCCCCGTTAGGAAGAAATGGTCCCCATTGCGTCAAGTTCTCTCAGGAGATGGGGAAACTTCTGCTGAATCTAAACCTTGGTGAGCCGCTTGCCTTGTTGAAGTAGATGTCCTTCTTGTATGTTTCATGTGGAAGGATGTCATGAACCTATTAGAGGTGTTGGATCAGTTCAATAGATCTGGCTACACGAACTACCTTGGTCTAAGTGTGGGAGGATTTTTTCGATGAAGATGCATCAAGAAGAGCTATATCAATGGGGGCTAATGGTTGGAACCCCAAGCACACTTTAAATGAGCCATGGCCAATAGAGCTATGGTGAACATGCGGAAGACTCTCATTCTCTTCGTGCTCCTCTACAATCTCATTGACCTTCTTCTGATGTAGTGGTCATAGTGGCCTCTTGTTCACCGTCTGACTAGTTCATGAAGAGGGAAAATTTTGTGGTCTAAGAGATTACTTTGTGAAATTGTTTTTTCGAGATTAATGAAGTGGTAGTAGTCAAAGATACCTCTAATACCCTGTAGAGATGACCTCCAAAAGTAACAATGCCATTGCAGGGCCGAGACTCATAGATAATGTGGTGTTTCCACATATATGGTTGTCCTAAAAGAAAATCATAGACTTCAAGTGGGGCAACATCACACACTACTTCATCCTTGAAGGGTTTGATGTCAAAGGACAAGAGGCGCTACTGGTTGACATGGATGTATCTTCCCTGACTCAACCATATGATGGTGTATGATTGGGGGTGTGGCATCATTAGTAACTTCAATCTCTTAAAAACCTTGACTAAGATTAGGTTCTTTTGACTCTCGATGTCAACAATGAAATGTAGTGGGGTCCCATTTACCCACATATATGAGTGGAAGAGGTGCTCCTCTGGTTCTTCTGGTTGTATTGTTGTGGTCGTAATGGTAGTAATGGGTTAGGAATTGATGATATGTTTCTATTTATTGTGATTTGAATCAAATTCCGAGTAAGGTTCTGATTCTTTTTCTTTGAGCTCAACCACCAATGATGGTTTCGATCAAAAATTGTCAGTGTTGTGCTAGGGGATTTTGTGGAACTCACACCACTTTCCGGTGTCTTTCTTAAACTTCACATTACCCTTATTTGCTTCCGTCTTGGGCTAGATTTCTTAAGGTTTGCCTTCCTTGTTGATTTTTCCTTCATTTTGTGAGTTAGGGTTGCCTTTTCCATGCTTCTATTGTGGCATATTTTCAAACCTGAACTCTTGCTTACTTTGTTGCTTGAATTTCTTCTTTATTTTGACTGCATATCGATAAGAAACACCTAGTGAGGAGATGCCCAAGAAATCCATATTTGTTTGGATGTACCTATTCATACCACTGCAGTACTTCAAAACTATGTGTCTCTCGAAATCCTTGATACTCAGCTTTGATCGCAAGGTATGAAATATTTTAGTGTACTATGGTACCATCTGACATATTTTCTGACACAAATTTTTCCATCTCATGTACTAGTCATCATAGTTTCTAACAAGGTAGAACTCCTCCTTTAAGGCATCTACAAAGGCCACCCAAGTGGGTTCTCTCTCGAATGGTGTAGATCCATCCATGGTGTACCTCTCCCAATAACCTTCCCACCAAGTTCTGACATAGGGAAGGTCTTTAAGGAGCACGAAGGTGATCTTTTCACTATCGAAAAAACTTTGGATAGAGTAATAAACTTCTAGTAAATTCAACTAGTTTTCTAGAGCAGATGCATCTATATAGCCTTCAAATAAGGGGATATCAAAATTGAATTGTACCTTGAAGGGTGCAACACCTTCACAATGAATGCTTGTAGAAGATGCCTCTATTGTTTCCATCGTTAGTCTTGGAAGGATCTGATCGAATTTTTCCATCATCTCATTCCTATATCGCATGAGGGATTCCTTGAGCAACGTCTTGAAAGAATATCCTACTCCTTCAACTATCTTTTCTTCCACCATGGGAGGTCGCTTGGGCTGGAAAGAGAGGTTGTCCTAAAAAAAAACTAGCTCGAGACCTAACTCTCTATACCTTGACCTCGTCAGGGACATTCCTTTAGAAACGATAAGGATCAAACTGATTTGATACCAGTAATCTAGATTATTTTGAGTACGAAATGAGACAAAAAAAAAGTATAGCAGAGAACACATAAACACAGTATTTCCCAAATTCTATTAATGAATAAGAGAGAAAAACATTATAGAACATAAAGTGGAAGAATAGTGTAGCTTATCTCTAAAAATAAAGAGATGTTGGCTACACTTCATTCGCAACAATCTTTACATCACACTCCATTGCATGCTTAAAGGACCTCCTTCACCTCAATTATATATGAGAGAGTGAGAGGAGAAAAATTCCCATGATGCATGTGGGATACATTAATCTCATTCTCTTCCAATGGTCCTCGTGACCTAGCTTGAACCCTAGTCGGTCTGGCTGTCTGGCTTGCTTTGTCTTGCTTGGGTGGTGCCATCATGGTGAGTATCAACTGGCTACTAGACTCAAACGGTTCCTGTGGTCTCCATGAAATTTCTATGTTTTATTTTGCCTCTATCGCTCTCTGGTTTCTCTGTCTTCGTGAATAGACTATGGGCTCCCACGTTCATTTATTGTATGGCTTTCCCATGAATGTTGTCGAGAACGCTTCCTTGGTTATGGGTTAAATTCACCATAACTGTGGGTTCAATGTATCTGCAACGGTTTCATACTAGTCATTACTCTTGCATTGTAGTCTCCAGTTGGCGCGACTAATGTGATGTCCCATAAGTCCTTGCCCTCCTTTAATTCCACCTAGTGTTGTCCTGTCGTACTATTTTTTGCCGACTTTCCTTTTCCCGCTTGTTTTCCTTTGCATATAACTATTGTCCTTTCCTTTGTCTAATACGTGTTGCTAACTTCATGTGGCCTTTCTATCTCTGGCATACTGCACTCTCCTTAGTTTTGTTTCCTTTTTGTTCCCTTATCGATTTTTTTTTTATTTTTTTTACTGTGCGGTGGGTGGTTGACTGTCCTTGTACAACTTTAGTCATCTCCTATTGATCATTCCTCTAAGTTCTACACCTGCTAAATCTCTTAATTTTACAGCTCCTCTGTCTATGACATATTTTACTTCATGTGGTCCTAACCAATGCATTCTAAGCTTTCCCGGGTGCCGAATTGATTTGTTGTCATACATCAATACTATATCTCCTTCCGTGAACATTTTCTTCTTGATGTGTCGATCGTGCCAAACTTTGTCTCTTGCTTACTACACTTGTTGATGGAATCCTACTAAGATTCGATCTTCCTCCATGGTCAATAGCTGATTCCGTCTCTCTTGTACTGCACCTCATTTTCTCATTTGTGTGATAGCTGCTATGCGCAATATGGGTAGTAAAAATTCTAATGGTACTACTGCTTCTTGGTCGTAAACTAGTTAAATGGCGTGTGCCCTGTCAACTTTTTACATGTAGTCATGTCTACCCATAACACTGCTAGTATTTTGAGGTCCCAATCATCTATGTTTATGTTAAAAATCTTTGTCATTGTGTTCTATAGAATCTCGTTGAAGGCTTCGACTATGCCATTTTCCTGTGGATGATACGGTGTGCTCTTCTGATGATGGAATTCAAATTCTTCAGTCATCGTGTGGATGGTGTTGTTTATGAAGTGTGTGCCTTGGTCACTCATAAAAACTCTTGGGCACCTGAATCAAGTGATTACTTGTTTAGATAAAAAGTGCATTTTTGTTTCTGCACTGCAATCTTTTACTGGTGTGGTTTCTGCCCATCTTGTTAAATATTCCGTCACAGTGACAATGTACCTAGCCCATGTTCTTTTTTCTGGTAGGTTGATTGGTCCCAAAACATCTATTGCCCACTTGTCAAATTCCTGTAATGTTATTTGTGGTCATAATGGCATCTCATCCCTTCTATTGGGTTTTCCTACCCTTTGACAAACATCGCATATTTGACAGTACTCCTTCGAGTCTTTGTGAATCGTTGCCCACCATAGTCATGCGCGCAATACCTTCTGCGCAGTCACTTTACCTGCATAGTGCCCTCCTTCTATTCCCTCATGGGCTTCTAGTAAAATTCTTCGTCTCTCATGCTCTAGCATATATCTTCGTAAAATGCTATATGCACCCATTTTGTATAGGTGTCCCACAATTAGTTGATAGTCGGCCGCACGAACTACCAAGTTCTTGTTCTACACGGTGCCATATTCTTGTGGCGCAGTACTTGTACTCAAGTAATGAATGACATATACGAAGTATTCATAAACAAATTGTACTAAGAATAACTGTGCATCTGTAAATTTGTCTTCTAAGTTCATAGGTTCTTCTCCATTTGTGACCCTCGACAGGTGGTCAGGTCCTGCATTCAATTTCCCTAGTTTAACTATTAATTCAATGTCAAATTCTTAGAATAGTAGTAACCATCAACAGATTCTCCCCCCCAACACTAGTTTTTTGACTAGGTATTTCAGGGCTGAGTGATCTGTGAACATCTTAAAGTGTTTTCCCAATAAGTAATGCTTGAACTTCTACAGTGCATATACCATAGCTAGGCCTTCTTGTTCTATCGTTTTATAGTTCTGTTTTGAGTCTGATAACTTTCTGCTTGAGAAATCTATTGGGTGATCCAAGTATCCTATTCCTGGATGTGCTAAGATAGCTCCTTGTCCTATCGATGATGCATATACATGCACATGGAATGTCTTTTCCCAGTCTGGAAATACTAATATCAGCGCGGTAACCATTTCTTCCTTCAAAGTATCTAGACCGTGTTGACACTCGTCGTTCCACTGAAACTTTGTATCCTTCCTTAACAACTTTTCCATGGGTGTTGTAATCTATGCATAGACTTTGATGAATTTCCTGTAGTATCATGTGTGTCCTAACTTTGCTCTTAGCTGACACACTATTTTTTGTGCTGGTAAGTTAACAATGACTGCGATCTTTATCGGATCAACCAATAATCCTTGTTTGCTTACTATATGGCCCAATAGTATCATAAACGATGTTCCAAATATTCATTTATTGATGTTCAATGATATCTAGCACTATCTACATCATTCTAACATCAACTGTAAAACTTCCACATGGTTTTCCAACAGGCTATATACTATCCAATCATGTAGGTATACTTCAAGAAACTGATGAATGAATTCCTTAAATGTTACGATGACCACTCTAGAAAATATTGTTGGTGCGTTCTTCAGTCCAAATGACATGATTGTGTACTGATAAGATCCCCATTCTGTCACGAATGTGGTCTTGTGTCTATCTTCCTGCGCTATCTTAATCTGATGGTAGTCTGAAAATCCATCAGTGAATGAGTAGGCTTCATGTCCTCCCACATTCTCTAACACTTCATCTATGAACGGTGTAGGGAACGGGTCATGTAGGCATGCATCATTCAACTTCCTCAAGTTGACGCATATCTTGATCCCTCTTCCTTGTTTCTTGTCCTGTACTACCATCAGGATTATCCATTCTGACTACTCAACTAGTTCTATGATGCCAGCTTCAAGCATCCTATCGATGTCATCTTTAAATTTTTGTTTATATATGGGGTTCAGTCTATAGGGTCATTGTCTAATAGGTCTTGCTTCAAGTCTGAGTGGTATCTTCATTTCTCCCAGTTCTCCAGCTATACCCTTCATCTCTATGAAGGCTGTGGGAAAGAGGTCACTGTATTCGCACAATAACTCTGTGATGCTTTCTACTGTTTTCTCATCCCAGTAATCTCCAATGCTAGCCATTTTGGGCTGCTCAGTTGTCCCGATGTTAAATTTCTTTACCTTGATTGGCGTGGAAATGGATTTTGATTCTATAGGTGGTCCTTCCACATCTCTTTCTCCCTTTACTTATTCAATTTGGATATCGCGTGGGTCATCTTTGCCCAAGTTTTCCTCCTGTACATGGTAACATGATAGTAGTTCCTTGACTGCCTACTTATTATGTTGTTTCTCTTTTGTGATAAGTTCTATTTCTATTTCTTTGATGAATATCGCTCCTCTGATCCGTTTAAGGGTTGCATCTATGTTGGGGTTCTCATGCTTGAATAAGAAAGTGATTGTGAAGTTCTATTGCAATGTCCTCCATGTTGTAGTTCCTTTGGACAATTCCTGATCTGTATACCAATTCACTGGTATGCCTTCTAGAGTATGTATGAAGTGATGAGGCCCTTCCTCTGGTGGTGTCATTTTCCACAACGTTCTACACACCTCCAAGTGTTCCGCTGGTGCTCCGTGTCCTTCATATTTTTTCTATGTATTTTTTTTCTATTCTGTGCCAAACCTTATGCGCAGTAACCTCTTACATTGATACCAGTCTATGATTATCTCTTTGTGTGCGCCGCACCATATTGTCGGTGTGGCCTTTAGTGCTAAGTCAAGTGATAATAGTCTTAGGTTCTCCAACACTACATCTATGTACTGTGTCAAGAATGTTTCCAAATCATTTATTCCGTGTAAACTAGGTGGTTCTCTGATTTATGTGCCTATCCATCTTACTCTGTGGTCTATTCTTGCACATCTTTGCATGGATACTTTGTGTAGCCTCTACTGCCAGTTCTCTAAACCAGTGTCTGAGTATGTTGCACATGAAATAATGCTCCACCAATTGAGTATCCCATCTGCAGTTGGGTTTACGTAATCCTCATGACGCCCAGTTGTTCTGTACAACTGGTTGAGTTCCTCTAAGTCTAGCCAAGTAGGTTCTACAAACCTCTCCCCTCCTGATGGGTCTAACGGTGCGATGAACCTATATTCTCCGGACTCAAATGTAATTTTCCTGGTCTTCAAATTGAATATGGCCTGGTTGTCAAACACCCAATCTAGACCAAGCAATGCTAGGCAAGGTGTTGTGTCGTCCACTATTTCAATAACTTTGAAATCTTCTTTAGTGTGCACTCCATCAAGATCTACTATCAATCCTTTCAGTCTACCTATTGGTAGGATTCTGTGTTGGTTTGCTAGTTTCAATTGGATGTTTGAATATCCCAATGTTGGCTCTCCCATGCATTGCCATGTCATTTTTGGTAATACATTCACCTCAGATCCTAGATCTAGTATGATGTCTCCCATATTGAAATCCCCAATGTTAGCATTCAGTCGAAATTCTCTACTTGTTCTTCTTTCTGTGTGTAGGTGATAAATAGTTTTAGGTTCTAGCTTTCCTTTTGTCTCGTTGCTACACTTTTCTAGTATATTTTGTAATATTTTCATAGATGATGGATCGCTCAATACTTTTACACATTATTTCAAAAATTATTTGATTGTACTTACTTGTCCCATGGGTTGCATCTCGTTGGTATGGTCCAATGAGATCGGCATATCATATTCAGGTGCTTCCTTATGCGGTTGCGCATTTGAAGTCGACGTTGTGTCCTCCTAAAATTCTTGCCTGGCTTCCTTAAAGGTCCCCTTTTCTTTTTGCGCGTCAAAATTCTTTCTTGTTTCAGTGTTCTTCTTTACCCATTCGTTCTACACTGGTTCCTGTCAAACTACGTAAGTGCCTGTTTTAGCTCCTCCGTGAGTAACTATGTTGATATTCCATCCTTCATCCCTTGCTTCGGATGAAATCCAATGAGCATTCTGATTGTTTTGGTTCCTCTTTTACTGAATCTTTACTAGTAGTGTCAGACATTCCTTTGTATCATGGTCCGATGCACAACAATACATACAAGTTGTTGGTGGAAGTGGACATTCCGGTGCATAATGTCTCGGTTGCTAACAATTGTGACATGTGACTGGTCCTCGACCTTTTCCTCCTCCTCCTTTGGCTTGTCCTCCTCCTCAGTAACCTGCTCGATCACCTCTAGGCACGTTATACTGTGGTGCTTGATTATACTATGTGGTATTGTATTGAGGTTGTGTCGGGTTGTACTGCGGTTGCGTGTTATTGTATGGTTGATGTGCAGTGTTGTATGGAGTTGGGGCCTAATTGAACTGTGGAACTGCTTGCCCAATCATCATTTCATCCTGTACCCTATATGCATCTGATGTTCTTTCCTGCATCAGCTCCATAGTTCTGCAATCTTTATCATCGTGTCCCACTGACTTGCAAAAGGTGCAATATGAACTCTTTGGAACTGTCTGGTAATTTTGCATCATCGTGTAGTGATAAGGGTCATGACCTGGTTTCTTGCATATTTAGCACCATAATCCTCCCATTGGTAATGGATTTGGCATTCCTTCTGCCATATACTGCACGAATGTTTGACATTCGTTCTTGTGGTGTCCTTTCGTCCTGCATGTGGTACATGAAACAAATTATTGTTTGTCCTTTTTCTTATTCTGGTTCAGATGGAACGTGATATTATTCAAATACTCCTTCAGTTCTTCGATAGATGGGCTCGTCTGCTGGTACTGGTTCTCTTCTAGTTACAAGGTTGCATGCAGATCCTCTGCCTGTGTCTGAAACTTCTATTGTCGTAAAGGATATTTTAAGGGTGGTAGTAGTGAGTTGACAAATAGGTGTCGATGTTGCATATCGGTCATAAGGTATTTTAGCTTTTCCTTTAGGCGCTTGAATCTCTGATCAATCTCCCATATAGACTCTCCTGGTTTCTGTCTTATTTTGATCATCTCGTTCATGTACTGATCCTCTGAAATCGACTTCTGGAACTCATTAATCAGTAACTTCTTAATGTCTTCTAGTGTCCTTGTCGTCCCAGGTGCATTGTTGGTGTCTAGACTCATGTACCAGTCTAGTGCGTGATCTCTTAGTGTAATAGCTAGCTACGCCAGTTTGGTATCTTCATCAATGATCTATTTTTCTTCCCAGATCTTTGCACAAATGAACAAATTCTTTTCAGGGTCTTCTGCTTCTTCTCCTCAAAATTATGGTAACCTGATGGTAGGATTGTGTCCTACCATTCTGAATACTGAACTACTACCTCCTCTGCCTGGTGTAGATACTTGACTAGTACTTCCTAAACTAGCTTCTCTAGTTGTTGTTCCTTGTGTAGATGTGCTTTCTGCTGTCAGACTTCCTCCGAACTTTGGTTGTCTAAACGATGGTGTTCTCTTTGGTGTATTAGTCACACATGGGTTTGTGGGTTCCACACTGACATTAATATGGATAGGATGATTTCCTTCTCCTCCTATTCTGGGACCTCTCATTTTTCTCTCAAATGTTGGGTGCAGGATTTCCTCAATCTACTCCATAGCCTGAAGATCATATACCTCTTCCTCATCACTTGCCAAGCCTTCCCTCGTGGCTACAACTCTTTTCTTAGTATTCACCTTATATTGTTAGGGTACTCTGCTACGCATCTTCCCTTTTGACACCAAGATCCACTTGATCTGGTCGTCATCCATCATGATCGAGTCCAAGGGCTCCTCCTCCTTATTTACTTTATCCTTTCCTCCTTCCATTTATCCCCTCTCTGTTAGTGCTTCCCCCCCTTCCCCCATGCACGTAGGGAAGTTTAGCTGTTTGATTCCATTATCATTACACCTTTTTTATATAACAATATCTTAATATAAGTATACAGTGATCGAATGTACCTTCCTCGAGGTCCGCATAGAAAATATTTCTCTGCTATGCTTTATGACTTTGTTGTGTCAACTGCAAACTCTGTTATGAACCCTGCAACAATACTGTCAAGCCAGAAGTCTACTGCATGGGTGAATTTGTTGTTCACCTGCTGTAACTTCTAAATCTGTACTGGGGTCCAATCTAGCTGTTGAATCCAGTTTGTCGCATGGTTATCCTTCAACCTTAGTATCCACTCCTATAGTAGATGCGGAAAATCACAGAAAAAGACTTTGTGTAAATCTGTAAACACGTATTTGTCCAGATATTTGCGAGGTGTGATTCTAGGGTTTGTATTGTCTTTCTATGCAAACTATAGCTCTTTGGTTTTTGATTTCTTCTTTGGTGGGGATCCATAGTCTCAACATCCCCTTATAATGGCTCATTTCTCTCTTCTTTTCTTTTCTTGTTTCCCACTCCTCCTGACTCATCTACTCAATCCTCCTCTTGTTCCTTCCAATGGAAACGAAACCATTTGTTGGTTACTGATTACTACCCTATCATCTGAGTTATTGATCCAGGGTTCATGTGTTTTGGGTTTACAACAAAGCCTCTGAAACTATTGGCCTTCCTGGTGAACCAGAAGGAAACACAACACACAAAATGCGCTATGCAGTCTCACCCGAGATAGCTTAAATGGGTGGTTGTAAGACTTAGGTATTTACAGCCTAGGATTGAGTATGGGATAGGGGTTTATTATTCAAAGCTAGCTATTACAAATGGTGATTGAAATCTACTATTATTTGCGAGAATGCACTGTCTTCACAGTTTATTCCCTTAACACACCATCGTATTCCATAACAATATAATAACTCATTAATTAATCAAAACAATTAACTATTGAAAGAAAGTAAATATATACATGCATTCATCACATTACACATATATTATCGTGGTTCACCCCCCCGGGGTATGTCCATAAATATTTGGCTCTTGGTTGTTTTATTATGGTAGTTCTGCATCTTCAGCACCGCGCGCTTACAATTCCCTTCAGACGAGTAAGATCTATATGAGGTGAACTAGATTGCACCAAGATCCATAGCCTACAATCTAATCCTCATATCTTCCTTCTCTCCTTTGTTCTATCTCAACAACTTACAAAATAGTTCATAGCGACATTACATATCGTATCGGCTCGTACAGAACTAGTATGAACAATGAAAAAGTGAAATAATCAGGAACCAACCTTTTACAAAAAAAAAAGGGGAACCCGCTATTATACCTATGTATCTATATTTATATCTATCAGAGCTTCAACTTTTTACAATGTATTACAAAAACCCTAAACCTACTGATGTTAGGTCTTCCTCCCATGCGTGCATGTTTTTCTGCCTTCCAGCTGTCACTTTCCTTGTGCACACTTTCTTGCATGCGTGCGTGCTGTGTTTCCATCCAGCTGTTACTTCCGTTTCTGCACACTTTCTTTCCCCAAGATCATCCTTCCTTCCACTTCGGCCTTTCTTCTTTCCA
>JZKD02S2083710.1:207255-220544 GCA_000966675.3 Picea glauca | reverse complement strand
AGTGATTTACAATTATGTAGAAGATAAATGAGAAAATTTATTTCTATAATAAATTATTGTAATATGCCATTTTTAAGGTCATGATAGTTTTAAGGTGACCACTATTTGAGTGTGGCTTGTCATTGGATTTAGATGGAGATAATTCAAGACCTACGTCCATATTGTTGGTTGTGAGTGAGACTAGCAACAACCACTTTATAAAAGTGGTCGATATACGTTGATCGACGCCATTAGTTTGGAAAAGTGAATAAATGGTGTCGATCGGCTGTCCACTTCGGCCTGCTGCCAACAACTTCATTTGCAACAATCTTTACATCACACTCCATTGCATGCTTAAAGGACCTCCTTCACCTCAATTATATATGAGAGAGTGAGAGGAGAAAAATTCCCATGATGCATGTGGGATAAAGTAAGCATGTGGGATAAATTAATCTAAGTTTATAAAATTCCATAGGCATGTAAAACACTAGGACATCTTGGGTGGTTACCCATCCTAACACTACTCTATCTCGAGCACACTTAAGTACGAAGTTCTAATGGGATCCGATGCATTAACACTATGTTGTAGGCATGTACATAAGACCACTAGGAAATCATTACATGATGTATGTAATTAACAAATGAAGATGGTATTACATTCCATTCCCCATTAAAAGGGTGAATATCATGGTTTATCAAAACCATTGGATCGAAATGTTTATTCAATGGAAAAGGTGGTTGGCCACTGAGATCCACCTGGATCAGTTGGGTTATGGTGTCTTCCTAAAAAATATATCTCCTTCATACCTAAAAACGGATTTGATATGTGACACAAAAACGCTCAACAACTTACAACATTAGTAGCCTGCCTACTTGTTGAAGGAATGTACGGTGAATGAAGTAAAATTAAAAATCCATCAACATAAATGAAATGAAATTATTTATGTACAGGGTAAGAAACTATTGCAGTGATCAGTACTACAAGAAGTTCTTGAGGAACCTCTCATTTACAAGAGCCCTAAACAATTCTCCATTCAATCGAGATAAATCATAAGTGTTGTTATCTTTGACTACAACCACGTAGAAGGGTCTAAACCAAATATTATCAAACTTTCCATGTTTCCCTTTAGCTTCCCTTTGAGCATCCCATTTCTGGACCAAATCCTCTGTCATGAAATTTCTTTCCTTGGTCCTTTTATCAAATAATTTTTTTATTCTTGCTTGGTGAACTTGGGACTTTATATGAACTTGTTCTCTTACTTGTTGAACTTGAATCAACTGATTAATTCTTATATGCATGTCATTTGAATATGCCTCCTCATCTTGTAGTAATTTCACCACGAGGAGGCTAATTTGAATGGGGGAAATGGCTTCCAACACATACACCAGCTGAAAAGGGGAAGTTTCAATGGCCCTCTTAATGCTAAATCTGTCTTCCCAAACAACATATTTCATGTGAGAATCACATGCCTTCTTGTTTTGAGATAACATTTTATTTATAATCTTGATCAGGTTCTTATTGGAAGATTCATCCAAATTGTTTCCATGTTGATAGTAAGCATTAGAGTGTCCCATATCTATGTTATAGTCCTAACAAAACTTAACCAATTTGGTAGATTTTAAAGCCAGGGAATAATCAACAATGATCTTTCTTGGGAACCTAAATATGGCCAAGATATTTTCCTATAGGAACTTTATGATGACTGTATCAGTGGTTGCCCTTATAGGTATGACCTCTATCGATTTTCATGAAATACTATGTGGCTATCAAAATCCATTTGTGTTGTCCACTTGAATTTGGATTAATCTCACCAGTGAATTCTAATCCCCACTGCTAAAAATGTGTCTCAAATTTGATTGGTTTTAGTGGGAGGGGCAACAAATTTTTCTTTCCTACAAAAATTTGACATTCTACACATGCTCGAACCAATAAATTTTTATCAGGAAATAAAGAGGGCTAGTAATAACTACTCTAAGGATCTTGTATGAAGTGGCTCTCTAAGAATGGTGACCCACACACACACCCTTATGAAACTCAATTATTATTCCCTCGATTTCTTCTTCAGTAAGGCAATTTAGTAGGATTCCCCCGGGTCCTTCCAAAATAAATTTCCCCCCAAAATGCAATACTTTACAACTTTAAGCTTAATAGACCTATCCTTGGCCTTATCCCACGTTGGTGAACAACTAAAAATTTTCAAATAAAATATAATGTCTCTACAACAATCAAACTAAGAAAATTTGGCACCTACCTCTAAGGATGGTTCTTGTGTTTCATCCTCTTTAGACTCTATGCCTACGATGTTTGTTGAAAACACATTCAGGTCTAAAACTTTGCAGTTAGATTTAGCCAATAGCTTGAATGGTCCTTTCCCTTTTACTAGCTTTGTGGGATTGATCTCCATGTCATACTCCTGAATATTAGCAATTCATTTACCTCATCTTCCCTCACTATTGGGATGTGTGAGAATGTCCTCTCTAGTACTAGTAGGTACATAAGCCAATATCTTAGAGTGAATTATATAATATTTGAAAGCCTTTAATGCTTTGATTAATGCATAATATTTCTTTTCCATGCTACTATATTTCAGTTCAACATCTCTCAGGGATTTTTTGAAAAAGGTTATGGGATGCTCTTGGTATTTTTCATTTTTTAGAAGCAACACAATAGCTATCATGTGTGTTGATGGAAAAGAGAAAATAAGGAAATCCTTGTCATAATTTGGGATTATAAGAATTGGATATTCTCCCAAGGATTCCTTGATCTACTGGAAATATTCTTTGGCTTCAGCTGTCCACTTGACTTCATGGTCCTTTTTCAACATGTCAGTAATATGCTTCACCATTTCAGTGAAATTGGGGAAAAACCTTCTCATAAAGCCTATTCTACCCAACAAAGATTGTGCTTCTTCCTTTTTCCTTGGATGAGCGATTTATTTGATTGCCTCTACCCTTTCCAGATCTATCTTCACCCCTTATTTAGATATTATATGGCCAACAATTTTCCTTCTTCCATAAAAAAATAAGACTTTTTTGGGTTCAAGGACAACCCAAATTTCCTACACTTCACAAAGGTCTACCTTAAATGATTGATGTGATCTTCATATGTCTTGGAGAAAACAATCATGTCATAAAGGTATATGACAATGAACTTGTCTCTCTCAACTACAAAAGCAATTTCCATAGATCTCTGAAAAGTTTCTCCTGCATTTATTAAACCAAAAGGCATTTTGTCATACATGAAATTCCCCCATGGTGTTCTCAGAACTTTATTTTCTCTATCATCTAGGTGCATGTCTACTTGGTTGTATCCTAAAAAACCATCCATCATGAATATTATATTTTCTCCCACCACTTTCTACAGAGTATGATCCATCTTGGGAAGGGGGTAGTTATTTTTTAATGAACATTTATTCAGGTTCCTAAAGTCCACACATAGTCTTATTTACCTAGTTTTCTTTCTTACTAGAACTAAATTATAAAACCATTCAGAGTACCTTAAGGGAATAATAATCTAGGCATATAATAATTTCCTCACCTCTTTCTCAATGGTACACAAAATAAGAGGATAAAATTTCCCGAGTTTCTTCTTTAAACACTTAGTACCAATTTTGAGAGGTATTCAATATTGGATGATACTGGTATCATAATTTTTGAGGTCCTCGTATCTTCATGCAAAAATACCCATGTAATATTTGAACACATGAACATACTTTTCCCTATAATCATTGGGAATATTTTTGGACAAATTAATATATTTAGGATCTTTTTCAGTCCCAATATTATATTCCTCAATGCTATCATCTTTGGGGATGACAATTGGTTTGAAAGGTACATTGTTTCTATCAAACAACTATTCTAAAGGCACCAGTCCTTTGGGAATGAAGCTATTCTTAAGCTGCAATACTTTATGCTCATCCATGTAATTGCTAAATTTAGGGATCTCTTCAACTTCCTCCCCAATCTACTGTTTAGTGGATTCTTCATCATCTGCATCAATATGAGTACTTGCAAACTCATCTATCACTTCCATGAACCTTTTGATTTGTTGATCATCCTCAAAAACTTTCCAATATTTGATATTATCAGGAATGGAAGGTATGTATCTCATATTGATCTCATATTTAATTTGAGTTGTGTCTAGTACCTTAAAGGTACTTGAATCTACTGCTAAGGAATTAACTAGATGATTAAACTCTCTCAAAACAATAGAAATATTGAAAGATTCATAAAAAATTATCAATGAAATCCCATACCTGATTTCTATACGCCCTCATTCTTGGATGACTTGTTTGATAGGAACCTTTTACTTGTTTCACAACTAGCTCTGAATCTCCAAATACCACTAGCTTGGCAATTTGCATCTTTCTTGCTACCTTGAGGGCTAAGATCAAGGCTTCATATTCAACCACGTTATTTGTGGCCTTGAACTCAAGCTTGTAGGAAAAATCAATTTCGTTTTTTGTGGGAGAGATGAGAACTATACCGGCCCAAACCCCTTCTTTTGAGTATGCACCATAAAAAAACATTTTCCATATGCCATCTACTTATTCCACAAGGCTTACAAGAGGATCTGCAAGAATTGGGGTTCCATTGTACTATTCATTTATAGATAGGATACAGCATCCTAGATCTTCCTCAGCAACATATATGGGATGATTCACAAGATTTTTCTCATCATTGACCACATAAGAAAACTTTAGCTCTTGGTACATCCTTCTGAGCTCTCCTCCAAAAACCGGTATAGTGGCATATGTCACATCCATCTGCATAGTGCCTCCCATTTTTTCTGCCCATGTTCTGGATAGAAGCATGCCATAATTGGTTGGTACATCAACCACCACCACATCCATCATAATTCTCTTAAAATGTAGCTAGCCTAGGGTGACAACCATATCTTTAATCAACCCATAACACTTCACTTTCTTGGCATAAAATGAATAAAGGTCATGATAGGGTCTGGTTATTTCCAACCCCAACTTTTCCATGACTACTTTGAGTATCTGATTGTGTGATTCTCCTTAATAGAGCATACAATTGTGAAACATTTTATCACGAATATTCAAGGTCACATAGGGGTGCAATAGATTCCTATTTTTCATTAATATGAGGACCAAAAAATATGGTAGGGGACTCATCTTGTACATTCAAAGTATTAGGAGGATTTGTTGATCCCTTCCCTTGCATAATTTTCTCAATTTTTTTATGGTATGAGGGGTTTTAGCCAACTTCACCAAAGGCACGAGAATAGTGATCTTAGACCATTCATGTTCAACATTGAAAGGTGAAACTAATTCCTCAATTTCTTTAGCTTCTTTTTCTCTTTTTATAGGCTCCAACACTTCATAAACCTTAGGGATGTTTGGCACCTATTTAGATTTATCTTTGGACAAGTTTGGAACATATTTCTTAGCCTAAGGTTGACTATATGCAACAACTTCTTTCTACCAAGGTCTAAGATCATACATCATATGCATACCATCCTGTAGTGCATCAACACAAAATATGTAGTGAACTGAGGATATAGCTCCTTTGTTGTGCTAAGGATCACACACCAATTTCCTAGGATTTAGTAACCCTTCATAGTCATATTGAGTTATATGTATGGAATCATTATTATCTTGAAGTAGGTGTATTTATTTTGGTGTATTCATCATATCCCTCATCCACTACTTATTCAATAAGGTTGTTATCATTGTTGGTTTTTATAGGGGTATGAATGGGTTGTTCTTCATTTCTTCTCTCCCTTCTCATGAGCTATGGATTAGTAGGTCTCTTGTTTTTATTAGCATTAGGATTACTTATGCCTCCCTCTTGGGGGGATTTGTTTTTATTACTAAGCTCTATCTCAAATATGGACATTTTGTTTGTCATATTCCTGATCGGTCTAGACATCTCATGCATATTTGCTTTTTGCAGGTCTCTACTTGGATCATAAGTACCACAATCTTCCCTGACCTTTTTTCGTTTCTTCCTAATCCTATTTTTTTTTCATTTTACTTGATGAAATCATATTCCCTTCGATTTATATTGCATCCTCTTGTATTACTAGTCGAATTAGGTATATTATTTCTCTCAGAATCATGGAAAAATCAACATAAAATGCCCCAACATATGTCACTTTGGTTGTTGATTGTGATGGATTTATATATGTAGGGATATTGTTGTAGAGATTATTAAACCTCCTAATGAAATCATCAAAATTTTCATTGGCTCTCTTCTTGAGTGAGCCAAATTCATTTAGGTATTATAGGCTATCCCTTTTATCTCCCCATTTTCTCATAAATGAAACTTCTAGAGCTGGACAAATATCAATTGAAGCAACATGTAAATCTCTGAACCATTTTCTAACATCTCCCCCCAAGGTTTGGACAAATATCTTCATGAATACGTCATTGTGCTCTACAAACTGGTCATCTGTAAAGTCTTAGAAAGCACTCATATGCTCTTCAGTTGAGCGGATTTGATCTCTATCAAGTTTGGCAGATATTTCATGTAATTCTCAGGGAGGTAATGGGTAATTTGGGGTAGATTCACTCTTAGGATTCACTCTTAGTAGTGCCATGTATGTTTATATATTTATGTCAGCTTTGAGATCTAGGGGAATAGATGTCTTAGATGTTTGAACATCTAGTGAGCATAGTTATACAATTACACCTGGATGCCCATTTTTCAATAATTGTTTCATGCCATTAGAGATTACCACCTTACTGGGGTTCCCTATGATACCCTTTAACTCAAATTCCTTTCCTTCCAATGAAAATTTCATGAAAAGTTATTGAAAATTAAAATCCATGGTTCCCAATGATGGTAACCATTGGACCCCTAGTACAACATCAATACCACTCGATGGGTATAGAAATCATTGGGCTATTCATTACATATTCCCCCATAGTAAGATTGATCTTATGGAATTTTCCTAAGCAATTGATAGTTCCTCAATTTTCAATCATTACTTGAAACTCTGGCGCTATATATATAAATATATTGAGAGCTTTGGCAAATTTGCAGTGAATGAAATTATTAGTACTACCAGAATCAATTAGCACTATTACCTTTTCCTTTTTGATATATCCTTCGATCTTGAGGGTTTGAGGAGTGACAATTCTATCCAATGCATGACATGATATGCTGGGAGTCATATCTTTAAAAGAAATCTCTTCTACATCTTCATCTTGAGATGGTTCTTGTTCTCCTTCCTCTTCACAATCTATGTAGAATAATTTCTTCTCACCACAGTTATGTCCCTGACTGTACTCACTATCAAAATTAAATCATAAAACTTTTGATTTTATTTCCTCCAATTGTTGAGGTGTTAACCTTGTAGGTTGATGTGGTTTAGAATAAGGAACATTATTATCTTGATAGATGTTAGGGGTGGTCCTTCTAGTAACCATAGACATATTTTTACTTTCAACATTTCTCGCCATGCTGAATGAATTCTCCAATGATTTGGGTTCCCAAAGGAGAACCTCATGTTGAATGTTATTTTTTAAAGTTCCTATGAAAACATCAATCAGGTTCTCATCTAGAATATCGGTTACCTTTGTATTCAATCTTTGGAAGTTCTCAATGTGCTCCATAATTGAACCCTTTTGCTTGAGATTTATCAACTGGTTGAAGAAGGTATTTGTCCTTGTATCCTCATAGTGTGCTATCATTTATTCCATTTAAATTGTCCAAGTGACAAGTTATTTGCAAGAAAAAATCCATCGATACCACACAAACTAATTAGTTTCTAAATATAAGGACACAATTTGTACCTTTTGTTTTTGAGGCACATCATGTAGATCAAAGAACTGCTCCATATGGAGTATCCATGTGATTGGATCCTTGCCATCAATATTTCTCATATCGATCTTAGGAAAGTGGTTGGTATTCAACCCAAAGTTGTAGTTTCTCCAGTAAATATTCATCTTCCTTTTGTCTCATCATGAATTTCATGGGATACATTGTCACTTTCAGGTGGCCTTGTTATCGGAAAAATCGGTAGGTGTGGAAACTAATAGATCCACCTAGATCTAGAACAAAACAAGATAGGACACGAATCTTTCCCTAAGTTGTAGTCATTGAATCTACTAAAGAGAAGGAATAAGTGACATACCTTGATATCGCTTCCTTAGGTCTCTGTTGTTCCCGCTTTGCTTCGGTGCTTTTGTGAAGTCAAGTCCAATACAACACAGACAAACCAAAGTGAATATAGCAAAGTATATTCAATGTCAACTTATGCATATGATCAAGGAATTGCACAATAAAGTAAGAGTGACTTTATGGGAAAGGGACATGCCATTGTATTATATTAAATGAAAGTAGAAGATACAATTTGATCGCCTTGATGTTGCAAGCTTCCTTTTAGTGACCCTTGTTTCCAACACACCCACTTGCTCTGCACTTGCATGAAGAAGATCCAATTCCTCTTGATAGACCAAATAGAGCCTTCATGATTCTGTCCAAACAGGGTTCTTCACACAATTCTTTCACCAATTCTTCATTCAATCGTGCTTAACCTTTTCCATGAGAAACCTTTCAATATATAGGAGAAGGAGAGATTGTTACATGGATGAGGATGATCCCATCAAATATGATAAGTCAATATAATGACAACCATGCGAATGCCAACTCATCTTCTAGAAGATCCCCTTCTAGAACCCTCGAGACCTCTTCTCCTTTCCAAGCTTAAAAATAGGTTCGCACCCTATATATGGAGTAGACTGCGAGAAGTTCGCACCCTAAGTGTGGGTGGCCTATGAGAATGAAGGATTCTCATACCCTAGACCATAGGTAGCCTGCGAATTCATCTTAAAATATGTTTTTGGAAGAAGACAGGAGCCACTTTTCTCAAGCAAAAAGTCCTTATTGGGAGCTTGAATACATCACTGTTGAGACACCACCAGAGTGACCAAAATCAAGTGTAACATAATGCTGCCCAAAGTAGGAGGCCGGAATTTGTGACAGCCGAAATACTTTGTAAACTGTGTTTGTGTGTCAGAGACCAAGAGTGCACCTAATCGAAAACCTGCAAACAACCAAGCATCTGCAGGATATAATACCAACTCTAAGGTAGGCATTCCCATACTCAGATCACTAATAAATGAAATCATAAATGTAGGTCATGGCCACCAATCATACACCGTGGATCCATGTTGTTAAAATGTTGCATAGACACCAGGAATACACTGTGGATCTATGTGAGAAGACTTAAATTAAGACAAAATAGCCACATGACATACAAAGTGGATCTATGTGCTGATGCAAAACATACATACTCCATTGTAGCCTGGATCAAAAAGATGAGACCCAGGGTCTTCAATCCCGTCACCTGAAAGCACAAATCTAGCCATGCGATTACATGTGCTGAAGTTGAACATGGTAGAAACCATTTGATTACTGGTCATTGATGAAACCGTTAACAAGTGTGGGGGAAATCACCATTGATGTCAATGAATCCCAAGGTACACTAGTAAAATACAATGAATGTGAATAAATGAGATGAGGTCAAACACTCAATGGATTTTCTCGATCAGGGATCAATGATGCGAACCCTTGTCAAAAGAGAAGAAACCTGCCATTGAGGTATGCAAGTTCCAAGGTACCAGATGATTTCTAGGTCTTGTTTCTAGATAATGAGTTGGATTCGACGGAACAAGACTCATCACAGGAGGGCCTTGATGTATCCCCCATCAATGACATGAAATAAGTAATAGATTTTGAGGGTGAAACAGAGTATGAATATAGGTTGAAACGGACACAGGAAAGGCCGACATAGTAAGAATGAACAACTGCAGATGGTTGACTCAATAGAGACCTTGGATGAACTTCTCTTGAACATATGAATGACACGACCAAGGACTTGGCAACACTGACTCAAAGATGACCTAGGATATGACCTTGTAGCAAGTCGAATGAGAGACAAATGGATTTCCCAAACCGGCTTCAAATGATGAATAGTGATCCTTTTCCGCCATGTTGTTCTTGTCTATATTTTATCAGGATGTGCCTATGGTTGGGTGGAAATGGGCACCCCTTCTAGTAGTCACTTCACATTTTCCAATTCTGATAAGTATTTTCATACTCTGTGTAATACACTAGATGTGTCATGTTCAAGAGCAACGCTTACTGCCATTAATATGAATACGAAAACCTATCCCTTTCCCAAAATTTCCCCCACCATTTCTGGCGAGTACCTCTTTATTTTTACGCAAGCTTGAGGAGGATAACATATGCTTGTTGATGTAAGCTCATCCTTCGGACGAGTCCCTCGGATTATATTTAATGAACCCTAGGAAGGAGTGGCTCGATCCCATTGCAGGTCTTTCGATGTTTGTTTAACGAGTCCAAAGATAGAAAACTCAGGGATTTTTCATGTTTTGAGAGTCTGAAAAACACTTAAAGAGAACTCTCTCGGTTCCTTTTTCATAAAATAGTTCGACAGGACTAAGAAAGTGATAAACTATCACCCATCAAACATTTTGTCCAGATATTTTTACGAGCGTGAACATAGCAAGGTCACTCGGCTTTCATTTTTATGGAGTGCGAAAAGAGCTTAAAGGTTACTCCTTTGCGTTCGTCATTTTCATGTGACCATGACGAGTACAAAAAGATGAGAAAAGTATACTCAGTTACATTCTCATGTATTTTTGAGCACGAGAACAAATGAATATTGAGCTCGAGGTTTTTCTAAAAACTCTAAAAAGAAGTCGTACATGCGACAAAAAGAAAAAAACATCCGTACTCCTTCATGCGGACTTCAATGTTGCTATATTTGCAAAAAATCACATAGGACTATTAGGCATTAGGTTTTATAGAAAAAACAATATAAAAATCAACAAAAATGCTAAAAAGTGAATAAATATGGGTAAAAAGGGATTTTACCATTTTCATTGTGATTTTGCCAAAACTTTGCCCAATACACCTCATTTTCCCCTCAATTTCGTTGCTCGATCACGGGAGGCACAAGCGACCATTTGGCGAACTGTCTCTGCCAATGCGGTAAGCTCTTGATCTTCTACCTTTTCCATGGTTTATATTTAGTTTTCATTGGCAATTTTCAGAGTTTTAGGTTCATTTTAGGGCCACAACTTGTGCCCAAGCGTTCTCGTAGGCTGGCCATGCAGGACCTGTGAGAATCTAGAATTCTCGCAAGCAGCCTTAGGGGCACTTGCGAGAATCTTGCACTTTTCTAAAGGGGCACCTGCGGGGGCCGAAAAATGAAATTTAAATTTGTCTATTTCTCAATAAAAATTATACCAAGGTTTGAAATATGTTGCTGACCCTTCTCTTATGGTTCTTGTGCAGGTATTTGACCATCATGATGCTGGAGTGGCGAGAAAGAGAACATGAGGAGGAGGATGCCATTGCCAGGAATGACCCAGGTACTATCATTGCTCTCCGAGACTGTGGGCTCTTGAAATTCTTAAGGATTCTGGGCATGAGGGCCCAACTCAGATTGTTGGAATACTTGGTTTATATGTGGGACATGGACCAACAATTGTTTCATGTGGGAGTCCACACATTGACCTTAGATATCGAGGATATCTAATTTCTGATAGGGTTATCACAGCGTGGGTACCATGCTAGCTTGACCGGTGGCTGAGGTGGTGGACTCCCTATGAGTGAGTATTGTTGCCAGTACTATGTTCCTGAGGCAGAACGAAGCAAGGGCAAGGTTGCTATTTGGGGGGTCCAAGACTTGACCCTGCGAACCATTTTGTTCACTATAGCACACATGGCTGGGAGCGTGACTCCACACATGGCTCTCTAGAGCTACTTCCAATATGCCATAGAGTGCACAGAGCCTCGAGTCTTCAACTAGTCAGATAAGTTCTCCATAGTATGAAGAGGCAATTGACGAAGTGCAGAAGGGGAAACTTGAAGTAGTTTGGGTACAGATCACTTTTGGTGTCCTTCTTCCTCGAGAGGGTCCCATTACTGAGATTATAGGTTGATTGGGGTTTACCGGCCCCATAGGATTCAAGGATGTTGAGGTGGTTCACCCTCATGGCTCGTCATGTAGTTGGGCCTATAATCAAGTACAATGATTCATTTTTCGACTGGTTAAGGCCTCAGATGTTGATGATTGACAAATACACATATGCTGGTTTGGATTTCCAAGGGGATTCTGATTGGGTAAGAAGTACACATTTTGTTCTTTTTAAATGTTTTTGTAATTTTTATCATATAAAATGTTTTTATGTTTGTCCAAGAACTAATAAAAAAAATCTTTTTGATGACACAGATGTGGTGCCATATCGACCTCTAGGAACGTCTCCTATTCAACGACGAGGAGAGGAAGCTCCAGTGGCATGATGGGATGCCGAAGAATACGAGGCAGTGGAGCAGAACTTGGAGGGGTTGACCGCTGACATCCCAGATATCGCTATTGGGGAGATCTGTAGATGTTATCAGCACCATACTATGGGCATGTCAGAGTCTATTAGTCGACTGCTTCATATGGTGGCCCAACAGTTGTGTGTTATTGTGAGTGTCACCCATGACGCTATTTTGTAGAAGATATGAGCTTCACATTTTGAGATTTTGGTCCTTGGACAAAAAAATTTTGTAAAAACTTTTGATCGTTATATACATATATACTGTTTCTACCGGCTTATCTTGTGTTGTGTGATACATGTGATGTGATTGGTTTATAAATGGCCCAAATGTCTATCTAATACATAGTTAGCTAATGCATTAGTCAATGTATTTAGACATCTAGGAATGTGTTGATACTCAATATAATCAAAATAATGTTCCAAGAGGCGAATTCGTAAATATACTTGTAATAAAGTAGGACTTCGAATAGCATAGACATTACTTAGTTGTAGTACTACTAGATGCAAATCAATTCATACAACCAGGTGGCGGATACTGAGCGAAATAGAATCAATCAACAATTCTATGACGGCGCTATATTCTACAATATTGTTGGTTGCAAGACCGAGACACACACCTCGTAGAGTGATAAGTTTGTTTGTAGGGGCATAAATTGCCCAAGCAACAAAAGCAAGGTTCTAGGTACTAAGGCTAGTGCCATCAGTGAAGACAATGTGTGGTAGTGAAGACTCCAACATCTGGAAACCAAGCATAATGTAATATAAGCGGTCGAGGGCAGAGACCAAATAACGAAAAAAAATGCATACCACAGTAACACACAAAAAGTATGGTACAATAAAATAAAAGCACTCATGCACAAGTGATCTGTTAAGCCCTAATATTGGCTCATTACCCCTTAATTGGGGCATATTAGATTAGTAATTCTATTTTATTTATGTTAGATTTAGGCCATTAGTTGTAATTTAGATTAGTAATGTTAT
>JZKD02S2083710.1:141990-188475 GCA_000966675.3 Picea glauca | reverse complement strand
GTTTATTGCCAAAGAATGAGTCTCTAGCAATCTCAACAGCATAACAATACAAAGAATTCCTTGAAGAAATGGTGGTCATTCATGGCTTTTTATAACCAAACATTGAGTTATTATGAAACCTCTTTTGAATGTGAAGAGGGGCTCTTTAGGGCAGAATTAGGTCTTTGACCAGCCCCCCCACGTGGATTGAGCTCTGATTTGGTGTCAAATCGACTTGGGAACCGATCCATTAGTGGTTAGGAGGCCGACCAGTTTCATAAATGCGCCGTTTGGTAGGCGCGCGGGTTTTTTACCCCACAGCCGTGCATATGCGCTCCCTGTACGAAGATGTTACGCGCGCGCGCGCGCACCCAGTGGGTGCAAAGCGCCTTGTAATTTTTTGGCCATTTTGTATAGTTTTGACCCTTTTGTTGTGCTGTGGAATTAACCTTGTGCCATGAATGACTGTTTTTCTATGTTGATGATGCGGAGTTCTTGTCGCCCTGTGCAGACGAAATTTCAGTGATAACAATTGGAAACCTAGTCAGTGAGAGCCGTCGGGTAAATAAATTCATCTTTAAGAAGTTTCTCGACTTCAATATTGATAGCGACCACTTTACGTGGGTGGACCAGACAAAGGCATTGATGGACAGGTTTAGCATCTGGGTATGTCTTAATCTCATGTATCACAACATCGGGGTCAATACCTAGCATTTCTTCATAGCTCCAGGTGAAGACGTCACAAAATTATTTGAAAAGCGACTTGTAGGTGACAATTTCGTCAGGGGAACATGAAGCTCTGATATGCACATTTTAGATAATTCTAGGTGTTATGGATATTGTTATAACCCTAAATTGCACCTCATATTCTTACCTGGCATCAGGCCAACTCATGTCCCTTCTTTGCCAAAACTCTGCTGAACAAACTCTTTTGAAAATCCTCTTCTATAAAGGCCCACGTGCCCTAACCCATTACTGCCCACGTGTACACGCTGGCTGACTCAAAATAGCCCGCGTGTACCTAATAAAGCATGAAAAGAGGAAATTTGCTGACGAAACAAAAAGCTATGGGTGAGTTAACTGAAACTCCCGGCCATGCATGGCCGAGGGTTCGTCCAAATACCTAGCTCCTTCTAGGCTATAAAAGAAGGGGTAGGGGTATAATTTGAAGAGAAAACGGTATAGAGAAGAAACTCTTCCCATTTATGTAATCCATTGTCCCAACCCTTTATCCTTTCCTCATGCCAAAGGAGATTTAACGCAAAGCAATTGAAGGACAGAAGAAGAGGAGCCCAGGATCAGATTCAAGGAGCAGTGGCCGGTCTCAGCTTTTTGTAAGTTGATTCACTTTCAGTAATAAAATAATACTTTTCTCGTCCCAATACATGAATTGTCTATAGTTTGATTAATTTATGCTTGATTTCTAACCCTTGAGTATAGAAGTAGCATGCATGCATAGTTGGTGTTTGTCTTGAGTGCAGGTCATCTTTGGAAGGAGCAACGCAAACAAGTAGTCAAGCACAACAGAGGATCTACATCAAACACCGATTACAAGGTAGGTGGTCCTTTTCCTTGCAATTACTGTGAAATAGGGGTTTAAATCTTGGGATGTAGGTAAAAAAGGTAGTTTCTATTCGGTCAAATCTCCATGCAAGTCAGACCCTAATTTGCTAGTCTGTAGGGTGTTTTTTCCCAACAACAGAATTGGCGACCATACTGGGGAGAATACTCTTTAGGGTTCTTGGATTTATTTAAGTTTTTGGGTAGTTTAATGATTAGGTTTTTTGTTTTTCTTTGTTTGTCTTTTTCTGTAAGGTCTGAGCTAGCAGGGAGTCTGGTTTTCCATACCAGCTTTCCCTGACTTTTGCTTAACTGTAGTTTTCGGGACACACAGAGGTACACGCGACCTGCAGAAGTCCTGCACGTGTGTACCCGCGCCCTATTCTCTTATAGCCCACGTGTGAATGCTAGCTATAGAGATAGCAGTAGCGTGTAGGATTTCAGAGAACCTTAGAGGTAGTCCTCCTCTTCCCTGTCAGAATTATACTTTCTCAGGGGGTTTTCTGGAATCCTGTCTAAGTCTTGCTGGTTCACAATGCTATCTCAGATTGATTTTTTCGCTTTGTTATTCCTTGCATTATTTGTGTTTTCTATTAGAAAGAGCATCCAAGCCTTCAAGGGACCCTGGTTATCAATACCAGAGGCCTCTTCCTGGTCTAGACTGTCTGTTTTCATTTTTTCCTTAGAATTTAGATATACACGCGGCCTGTACAAGGTCAGCCCGTAGGTACACGCTTTCTGTCTCTGTTCAGCACGCGTTTGCACGCGTGCTATTTTAGTGATAGTCTCCTGCTTGACAGGCTACTTTTTGTTCAGGGTGGGGCATTCATCCCCTCCTTTGATAAGAAGTATTCCTCTCAGGTATTTGAGTCTAGGTTTGAACAGTCAGTAGGTTAGGTCATCTTACCCTTGGCCTTCTTCTTCTTAGTTAAAAGTTGATAGAAAAAATATTTTTTTTTATGGTTTTTAGACAAGCGTGAGAGTCTTTGTTTTTGCCATCTTGTGATTCTTTACTCTCATTCTTTGCGATCTGTGATTTAAGCTAGAATCTATTTTTCTTGGTTTTTTGCTTGTTGGTATTTTCCCGTTTTTGCTTTACTAGCACTTAAATAAATAAAAAATCTCTTTTCATTTTCTTCCTTGGTTGAAAGATGTGTTTCTGCATCATTAGCTAAGGAAAAGTCTTGTGTTTCGTAATTTTTTTTCAGTTCACTTAGATCATAAGTAGCTCGTGGTCGAGTGAAATTCCTTTAAGTTTGCTGTATAAAATCTTAGAAAATTTAAAAAGAAAAAAAGAAAAAGAAATCTTTCTTTGTGAAAAGTTGTTGAAATTTTGCATTTAGTAAAAGTCTTTTGTTTCCAGCTTTTTTCATTCATTTTTTATTTTGTCTTTACACATCATCAGTTTCACCCTCATACCCCTTGACGTAAGTCAAAACTCTAAAAATAATGCTAAATTTAAAATCTAATAGACTTTTATGTTTGTAGGGTTCACAAACTAGTTCAGGACTAGGGCCTTGGATTAGGTTGGAGAGGAAACTCTTCAAGGCCATTTAAAATCAAACATTGGAGTCTGTGATAGGGAGTTTCTAAGCCTAGTTTCATGGAAGTTATCCGGGACCCCCCTCTAACACAAGGGATAAACACGAGGTCGCGTGCGGAAAGGTAGTGGAGATAACCCCTCCAAAGCCGGACCAATCGTAGTGGAGAACACATATAGAGGGCTTGTTTTGGGATTCTGTCGTTTTCATTTGCCATGGGGCTTTGTGGGTATCAAATCCATTCCAAGTCCTCAGTTGTCTTCCAGACCATTTTCTCTCAATACCCTTGATAGTTTTCAGGCTCGATACCCTGCTCATTGTGGTCTACCCGACTTTCAACTGTACCTGCCTGGTGACTGTTCGCGTGCTGGCAACCTAGTTGCCAATATTTGATAGGGACATACACAGGTGACTATGAGGGTATACCGCGGTACCTAGGACAGACATCGGGCCACACTTTGTAGATTATACCCAGAGGGTGCTTCCGTATTCAAGTTTCACTTGCACCGGTAAGTTTCTCTAGTGTTGGCTGTTGTAACTGTTCTTCCAATTAATATAGTGGTTGCTTGTCTTATCTTCTAGGGACTTTTTCTTAGTGTGTGTTACTTTTGTGCATTTAGACTACCTTAGAGTGTCTTGGATATTCTCACACAATGGAGGATCATGAGCTCCACCGGTCACGAAGGCTTCTTGGCCTGCCACCGGTTACATTGGAGCCACCCCCGCGACCTTTAAGGAGGAAACTAGACCAACATGGGCATTTTGAAGCGACCGGGTCACAACTCATTGTGCCCGAACATCACCCAGAGGAATTGAACGCCACTCTTGGCGCGGTTGAAACCCCAACCAATGATTTTTTGGCACCTTTTATTATGCCAGTTTTTCAAGAATGCCAAACAGTGCCTCAGACAGCTATGGAAACAAACGTTGTTACTTCTTCTGGGAATCCTTCAATTCCCACCATAGTTGCTACCACGAGAGAATCATCTCCTAACTTACTGTCGTCGGTCCGAGCCACCATGGTCTCAGCCGCAACTACATCGTACAGTGGATCAAACCCATCTATGGTGGCGGCCACACCCCCCTTCACATGTAGTGCAACCGACCCTCTGTTTTCATATAGTATGCCTAGTTCGGGTACAAGTCCTGCACTAACCTACTCCACTCTACATACTTTGGGTCTGGGGGCAGGGATCTCTAACGCTCCTCTGCAAGGTCAACTTGGGGGCACTCCTGTCCCTTTTAACGCCTTTCCTTATGTAGGAGGTCATATCCCTCCTTCATCCCCTTCACTTGGTGGTCTGCATCAGCAGTCCGTCGGACAGCTTGCACACACTAGTTTATTTGGAGCAGGGAGTCAAGGAACACCTGTGCACAGTATGCCGGTAGGTTCGACACCGGTTTCTTGGAACAGGATGTTTGGTAACAACACTTTATCATCAATCACTTTTCCGTCTGGGGGCAATCCCATTTTTGGACAATCTACTCCTATGCAGGGTACTATTCCTGTGTAGGGGGCACATATAGTCGGACCTTGGAACTCAGGACAAGGATCCGTTCCCTCCTCTGGAATGTCGTTCTAGGGTAATTCTTTCCATAGTCAATGGAACCCTTGATAGACAACTATGCCTCTTCCATCATGACCGGCATGGGGTAATCATTCCCAAAGTCCTTTTAATACAATGCATGCCCAACCATCTATGTCCTATTTCAGAAATTCGTCGATGATGTCTCCACACATGCAAAATCCTTACGCTGGTCAGGGCCATGGTTTCTACCAAAACCCGAGCCAACAACCAAAATTTTCCTGGCAACCTGGTGCCAGTCAAACTCCAGGACCCTTTTTCCCTGGTTATCAACAACAACCCAAATTACCATTCCCGGTGACTTTACACTTGCCAGATTTGACAAGGTTGTTGAATGACCCCATTTGTCACGATCCGTGTTGGCCTCCTATGCCGATGAAATTGCCTTCGGACATTCCAAAGTTTGAAGCCAAACCTAATGAAGATCCAGGGGATCATGTAACTACCTTCCATCTATGGTGTTCATATAACTCATTGAAGGATGACTCCGTACAGCTGCGATTGTTTCAACGTACTCTCATTGGGAATGCCGCGAAATGGTACATCAAGCTCGATCACTCAAGATACTCTTCTTTTGGCGAACTGGCAATGGATTTCCTTAACCATTTCCAGTTACTTGTGAGATACGATGCTGGCATAGAATTCCTCGCTAATTTTGAACAGACAACAGCGGACCATATCTCGGATCACATCTGAGAATGGAGATGCTAGAAGAGTTTAATCAAAGTACTAGTCCCACCAGCATTCTTGCTTGAGTGGTTCCTTAAGTCTTTGGTCCCACAGTTATCCAAAGACATCGCAACCTCTAGAGTTTTCTTTGAAGAAGATGCCATCATGAGGGCTCAACAGTTTGAGCTCATCTATTCTCAGTCTAGTTTATTATACAACATCTTGCCTGATGCACCACATTAAATACTGGATAAAACTAGACAGAGAGCTGGACCACATGCTGATGGTATCGTCAGTTCAGCACAAACTAAGCCCACTGAGCAATGGACAAAGCAGTTGTAATAGTTATCCATACAACACATAGCGGCCAACCAAACTACTGCTTTGGCTTCTCCCCCTACTCAAACGTCAGAGGTACATACAATGCAATCGACTAACCCAAAGGCAACCCAACATCCTGAAGGGAAGAAAAAACAATGAAAGAAGGGTAAGGGGGATAAAAAACCCAACGATAATGCTGGTGGGGACAAAACTGAAAAATGAAAGGCGAGGTATCCGTGCAACTTGTGCATGGAAGACCACCCGACCCATCTATGTCCTCGACTTGTAGAGGCCCAAAATTTTGTCACACAACAACAACAGGTAGTGTTGACTAATCCTTTTCAACATGGGAAAAATTTAACTCAAGCCTCTACAAGCACAGAAGGGGGCAGCCAAGAAAAATTCCCACCTCTGAACAACCCCTCGTCCATGAACGTATACATGGTTAGGGGTGATGCTTTCATATCAACTAGAGCAAATGATTATAGTAAATCAAGAACTTCTGAGAAAGGCAAAGAAGCTGACCTCCCATCTCTTCCTCTACAGATTGAGAAAATGTTGGGAGAAACAATGACATGCATTCCAAAAGGTGCATTTAAAAAGGCTTCTCATAACCCAAACGCAAGGGCCGCCCAGAACTACTCTATGGCAGAGGATTTATTACAACCCCCTTGTGCGATGTCTTCTTTGGAGTTCCTCCAAAGTTTTCCTGCTCAGAGGAAGGCTTTGTTAACCTCTTTAGGCTCTACTGAGACTTGTAATACGGGTACCATCATGTTAGATACAACCGACTTAAAACCTCGTCTGCCTTACCACATAGCGTTTTAGATAGTAGTGGCTTACCCCACAAATTTTTTTACATGGAATATCTTCCGTACAGTGGTCGACAAGGGTGCCTCAACTTGCGTTATGTTGTTGGCATGTTGGAAGGCCATTGGCCAGCCTGTTTTGTCTCCATCACCTACTCTCCTCACTATTTTTTGATGGTCGTTCTTTCTGACCACATGGCATCGTTCCTTCTTTCCCCGTGCAGTAAGGAGGGAAGACTGGGTGTGTTGAAGTAGAGGTAGTCGATGCTCCCCTCGACTATAACCTCTTGTTAGGAAGGAGTTGGACTTGTGCTATGCAAGCTGTGGTTGCTTCAGTTTTCCAGGTCTTGTTGTTTCCACATGAGGGCTAGATAGTGACCATTGATCAATTGTCTTTCTCTAGACCTGACCCAGCTTTGGGGGAATCCACGGTCCCGCTGATTGATAATCCTCAACTGGGTATCATCAATGTAGTAGTTGGTTTGTGCCCATCTTTGATGGGTTCCTTCGATTACCCACCCCTGCAGGGCGATGTCAAATGTATATCTAATTATCATAAGGTTGAGATTTTTCAAGTTTCGTCGTTCCGCACGACTTACTTCAAGGATTCATGGATTCTTCCTTCCCCATCAGCCATGATGGATGAGACAGGGCACCCCAGCATGTCCATGCCCTTGTCAGCAGTTGAAGTAGTGTAATCTCTAGTCTAGCAAGCTTCAGCTAACCCTGATCCAACGCATGCACAAGAGTTAGATCTGCTTCTAGAGCCTAGTTGGGCTCAAGGTTCTCTCACCAACCTCGATTCGTTAGACTTAGTCTTGCCTTCTGATGAACCAATAATCGAATCAATGACTAGTCCGGACAAGCCTTGGGAAGATCTTCATCACAGATCATACTTTCTCCCAGAGTTAAGCCGAATCGAAGTGGGAGAATTCACCGTGACCATGAAGGGAGGTCAGCCGTGTCCTATTAATCTCTTAGCTACATAGGAAATTTATGTTGAGGGTAATATGGTGACTATAGTTGAAACTATACCTATCAACATCTATCGAAATCCTGACATTGTGGAAAATGTCTTCGTCGGAGCCAATTGGTCCCTCGAAGAGATTCAAACCTACACGGATCTTTTCAAATAATTCCGCGACGTTTTTTCCTTGTCTTATGAGGAAATGCCAGGTATCGATCCGAAAATAGTTGAACATGAAATCACAACGTATCCTGATGCCAAGCCTGTTCGACAGAAACTTCATCCAGTCAATCCTAAGAAAGAAACAACCATTAAGATTGAGGTTGAGAAATTGCTAAAGGCTGGTTTCATTTATCCTATCCACTTGACTCAATGGGTATCTAATCTTGTGCCAGTCAATAAAAAACAAGGCACGATTCGTGTATGTACCGACTTCCGTGATTTGAACAAGGCATGTACCAAAGATAATTTTCCAACACCATTCATCGATTAGATCATTGATGAATGTGCTGTTTGTGAAGCCTTTTCTTTCATGGATGGTTTTTCAGGGTATAATCAAATCCAAATCAAACCTGAGGACCAACATAAAACGACATTCATTTGTCTGTGGGGTACATTCTCTTATCGTAAGATGCCTTTTGGTCTTAAAAAAGATGGAGCCACATTCCAACGGGCCATGTCTTTTGCCTTTCATGATCTCAAACATATAGTCGAGGCCTATCTAAATGATTTAGCATCTCGATCTCGCAAGAGAACGGATCATCCCACGCACCTTAGACTTATCTTCGAACGTTATCGCTACTTTAAGATTCACTTGAATCCAAACAAGTGTATCTTCTGCATAACGTCCGGACCTTTGTTAGGTTTCATCATATCAACATCAAGGATCATGGTTGATCCTTTGAAGGTGGAGGCAATAATCCAGTTGCCCCCCCCCACGCACAATTTTACAACTTCAGAGTCTACAAGGTAAGGCGAACTTTTTATGACGCTTCATCGCCAACTATGCTGAACTCACCATGGGTTTTATGCATTTATTGAAGAAAGACATTCCTTTTCTCTGGGATGACACTGCTCAACGCTCTTTCG
Organism: Picea glauca; assembly: GCA_000966675.3. Lineage (NCBI taxonomy): Eukaryota > Viridiplantae > Streptophyta > Pinopsida > Pinales > Pinaceae > Picea > Picea glauca. Next base: position 179,954 of record JZKD02S2083710.1, on the reverse strand, counting down.
ATGCATTAAAACATGCCCTCACAACTGCACCTCTGCTACGACCACCTAATTATAACAAAGAATTCTTATTATATCTGGCTGCCGTAGAGTCTACCATTGGCATGGTTTTAGTTCAGGAAGATGATTTGTTCTCCAAATATGTTATCTATTACCTGAACTGAGGCCTTGTAGGACTGGAACTTAATTATTATCATATAAAAAAACTTGCATTGGCAACAGTTCATGATGTTCAACAGTTCCATCACTATGTTCTATTTTGAAAGACCACCGTCATTTCTGTCGTTAATCCATTCCAGTATATTTTGACGCATTGAGTTATAGGCAGAAAAATTAGTAGATGTATGGTCATCCTCCAAGAGTTTGACTTAGACTTCGTTTCAGCAAAGTCCAAAAATTCTTTGGTCTTTGCAGAACTTATTTCGGAACTTTCGGTTGAGTCAGGTGATGTTGTGCCTGAAGAATTTCCTATCCAGGGAGATATGTTTTTGATCACATCTTCAGATCCCTAATACAGAGATATACTTATCTATCTCCAGACTTTGAAGTGCCCCACTTCTGCTTCTCGTGATGAGCGTCGGTGTATACGCCATCAGGCTAAGAATTATCTCATACTTGATGATACGTTGTATCGGAGAGGTGTAGACTGCATCTTACGTCGATGTCTTACACATGAGGAGGCAATCATCGTGCTCAACGATTTCCATACTGGAGCTTGTGGTGGTCATTTGTCTGGGTTGGCAACAACCCAAAATATTTTACGAGCAGGGTACTTCTGGCCAACACTTATCAAAGATTGTGTAGAATCGGCCAAGAAGTGCCATTGGTGCCAAATCTTCTCTCGGAAGATGAGGGCACATCTTTTTCCTATGTTTCTCGTCATGATAGTTGGTCCCTTCACTAAGTAAGAGATTGATTACACTACATGCAACCCCCCGTCAGCAAGGGGGCACCGCTATATCATCGTAGCTATAGACTACTTCACTAAGTGGGTCGAAGCTATGCCAACATTTAAAGATGATGGAAAAACTGCATCTCTCTTCTTATTCAATCAAATCATAGCACGATTCAGTGTCCCAAGAGAGATTGTCACTGACCATGGCAGTCACTTTCAGAACCAAGTGATGACCAAGTTAACATCAAAGCTTGGGTTATGGCAAAAACATTCATCACCTTACTACCCCGAAGCCAATGGGCAGGTGGAAGCTGTAAAAAAAACTCTTAAGACTATTCTACAGCGAACTATCAACTCAGCCAAGTCAAATTGGCATTTGATGTTATACTCAGCATTATGGGCTTACCAAACATTTGTTGAGACTGCAACTGGGTTTTCACCTTTTCAACTCGTTTATGGGTTGGAGGTAGTCTTTCCCATCGAATGTCAAATCCCATCTCTAAAGTTGGCAGTACAGTTATTGCCAGACACTTCTTCGCTTGAAGAACAGTTAGTACACCTTGAGAAGCTTGATGAGAAGCACCACGATGAGGCCCTGGCCAACGAGGCTCATAGACATAAGGTCAAGTGTCAATATGATAGGTCCGTTCATCCTCATATTTTCTCTAAGGGCGACCTGGTATTGGTCTATGACCAAGATAAGGACCCCCTGGGGGAAAGTAATTTTAAACCCATGTGGTTCGAACCCTTCATCATAAAAGAGGTGTTAAAAAAGGGTGCTTATCGTTTGGTTGATTTTGAGGGGAATGCTTTGGCAGAACCTAGAAATGGGCTCTACCTCAAGAAGTATTACTCATAGGCAGGTCACTGTGGGTAACTTTTTGTAACATATGTATAGTCTTTGTACTATTACTTTTTAAGTTTCTTTCAAAGTATTATGGATGTGTCATTGATGTTATCTTTCGTCAATATGGTAGATGTCAAGTGAGTCCAAAGTGTTCGTGCGGTATGCAGATGATGCTAGTTGACACATGCGGAGGCTTGCTTCTATAGTCTGGGTAATCTTTACACCTTAGGGTCAGTTGTTATCTTCCGGAGGTATATGCTTAGGTGACACCACAAATAATGTCACCGCGTATCGTTCAGTTATCAAGTTGCTTTGTGATGCTTTGTCACTGGGTATCTCTCATCTCCGGGTCTATCTAGACTCTCAACTGGTTGTGTCTCAACTTAAAAGAGTTTACCGGGTTCATCATCCAATCTTACACTGACGATTCCTTAGGGTACGTCTCTTAGAACGAAATTTTGATTATATTACATATTTTCATGTTCCTAGGAGATTAAACCAAGTTACAGATACTCTAGCTAATCAAATTTTAGATTGGCATCTTGCACACACATGAAAGAACATTGACATAAACATGTAAATACATTTTTGCACACAGAATCCATAAGACACAAAAGATAAAAACCATATATAACATCATAAAATAACCAGAGTACAAGATGGATGCAAGCATCTCGAAAATGGGAATAATAATGAGTCACCAGGCTTATTCCCTCAAAAATATATACAAGTAGGTGCTCGTGGAACATCAAAAGTCTAGTGAGTTCAGGGCCTATGGGCCCTGTTATAGTCATCTACAGCATGGGCTAAACGCCTAAACAGTCAGACCCATGTCCAAGGTGCCCCCACTACATGAGGCTACATGGATGGCGGCAGGTCCTCTATCTCTACCATCGGGATTGTGCAAGTGAGCGCAGCGAAGTTTCACTCTACTCATCTAAGGACTCTCTCTGCCTCCCCGGGTGGGAGGTTCCCTGCTACTGTTGCTCCCCCAGCGGCGGCAGCTGCGGCTTCTGTCCATGGACGATGCCTGTTCCATGCGTAATTGACAGGTCGCACGGGTCCCACATCTACATGCAACAAAAGTTTACCCGTCAAATACTCTGGCATACAAAAAAATGATATATATAACAAAAATGACATAAAAATTATATATGCAAACAAAAAAAAACTACAAAGGAGGAGACTTACCCATCTCCCCTTTCTCCTCACCAGGAGGCATGGGTATCTCAGGATCTCTAGAGAAATCTATCCCTACATATGGATAGTCCTCAATCACCAGGATCTGTCGTGACAGCCACCCAAAGAAGACATCATCGAAGGACTCAACGGTCCTTCCACCACTCTGTCGCGGCAATAATACTGCCCATCTACACACTTCAGGGAAAGAGGCATGGTGTCCTTGTACCACAACTTGAGGACTAAAACTTGAAACTCTCTCGAAAAAGAACGAACACAAGATAGTCCCGAACCCGAAGTTCCTTTGTGTCCATTGTCAGCAATCTGTCAATTGCCTCATCATGCACTTGAGCAATTTGGTACTCCAGTCAAAAATTTGTGCATTTATGCACTGGAGGGCATAGTTCAATTGTGCGTGTGAAGCTTGATGCACGGCTTCTGAGCTGGTAATTCACCCAATCAATAACAAAATAATCTGCAGCGCTAGGTTAGTAATCTTGCTAATGGGTACCTGGGAGCCCCCACGGTCAGTCCCATCCTCACAGTGCTCAGCTATCAATTCCGAGATCTTGCTCGGCCCCGCAGGAAAAGTCTGGAAGTTGACTGGTTCCCCTCTCCTAGAGAGGCCAGTCGGAAAGTAAATATCCTCGATGGTGGGCACCAGTGATTGCCTCTCTAACATAAATGCCCCTGCATCAGGGTGTCAGTAGTCAATCAAGGCATTCAGTAGCCTTGGTTGTGCATGCATAAATAGACATAGAAAGAATTTGAGCAAACCAAATTGCATTAACACGGCCACGACATTCGGATCTATAGTAACCAACTCACTGATTGCCTCATGCTCCCTCTCCCTCCAATGGACATACATCCTGCCAACACAACAAGGCAAAGGAGGGTCAATACTTCCTTTTAGGTTGATTTTTCATCATAAAAGGCGTGTACACGCGGGCTGTAGAGGTGACAGTCGCGTGTACATGCGGGCAGACTTTGCTCTGCATGCATGTACACGCGGCCTGTCCAGAGATAGCCCGTGTGTACCTAGGGCCAACCTTTTTAAGGTCAATGCCCACCCAAAAAACCAACTAACAAGAAAAAATGCAGTATTGAATTACTAGATAAGGGAGTTTGTACTTACTTGGTCCAAGCAGAAGTTCGTTTCATCCACTGAAGCTGCCGGAATCACTGTTTTTGGCAAAGGGGGTCTTTTGGCTCCAGAGTCAATTTCTAAATCAGCAATGGTGATAATGAGCTGCCAGCTTCTATTTATAGACTTTTTGGCCTCTTTTTGTCACTTTTTTGGCCTCCCTTATTGTTTTCTTTATACCAAAAACCATTTAGACTGATCCAGGAGCTATACGGGGGGGGACTTGATCGGGTATTGGGACATTGTTTTTTGAGTTTTTGAGAAAATATTGACGATCCTTATAATTTTTTTTTTTTTTTCAACTGGAGAATATAGGTTAGGTTACAAACCCGACTTTTGCATCTCGTTGTCTTTTTCCTCTGCTATAGGATCGATCCCATCAGGTTGGGACACAGAACCATCATATTTTCTTTAGAAGTGTCACAACTTGGCAGTAGAGCTTACCTGAACATGGATGCCCTAGGTAGGTCCTGGTTGCATTATGGTGTCCATGTTGTTTCTTAAAACACTGTAGGCTCGGGAGTCTGTATAGTCTTTTCTGAATATGAGTTTGAGCTTCATTTGCATGACTCTTCTATGCTCTTTGTTTCACCTTCAGACTCCCAAAAAATAACGGGTCTCCTTTTAAGCCCTTTTCAGACCCTCTAAACATGGAAAGATTGTCAAGCAATCTTGTGGCCTTTCACGCTTGTTAAACTAAAATTTGAAGTCACGTCTTTCCGGCGGTAGTTTACCCCTTTTTCGGTCCGAATAGTCAGCTATACGAACAAAGGTATACTCTATGGAACTCCTGTTCTTTAGAAGAGTACTCTCAGGTATAATTTTATCCCTTTTTCGGGCCTGAGGGACTAAACTTACAAAAAAGAAACCCCCACAGATTCCATAGTTAAGATCTTTTCAGACTCCCTAAAATTGAAAAGATCGTCGAGTGACCTTATTCTTTCACACTCATTAAAATTGGTCCAGAAGAATATTCCTGACGTAGTCCATAGTTAATATTTTTTCAGACTCCTTAAAAGTGAAAAAATAACCGAGTGATCTTGTCCTTGTCATACTTGTTAAAATGGTTTTGAATTGACGTCTAATCGGTGCTAGTTTATCCCTTTTTCGAACCGACTAGACTATTGTCGAAAAAGGTACCTTAATGGAGTCTCCTTTTATGCTTTTTCAGACTCTCTAAACATGAAAAACCACCGAGATTACCTTCTCTGGGCTCCTTAAACTTACATCGAAGGACGTTACCATTGTGTGTTCTATCAACCGCATTTGCATACCTTATCTACCAGTCTTGTGACAGTTTGCTTATGCGTCTTAACACCTTTGGCCGCCGGAGGATTTTCCCGAGTGTCATTTTACTAGAACATCAGTCTTGTCCTTGTGCCGTATGTTTGCAATACTCGTTCCTCCATTGTAACGTAATATTCCTTTATTCTTTTTCCAAAATTATCGAAAAGAACAAAAAAATCAAATATACCCCAAAAAGAGGATGGGAAAAGTATTTTCTTTATTGGCAGTATAATGAGTCACCCTTGGATAAAGCACATATGTTCGTTTATTCATCAGACTATGGGATATAGTATGACCTTAGGAATATTTTCTCGCTATACAAAGTTGTGTCCTCCACCATTTGGTTATTCTTCCAAACATATGGAGAGTTTGCGTTGCCTCCTGCTTCGTAGACTTATGATTAACATATATGCTACCTAAGTCTTGTCACTTGTCATGCTATTGTCCAAGGGAAGTTTTGTCACTAATCATGAGTCAACCCCTCTGTAATATGTCTCTTGTCTGCATACTCAGCCATCCTGAATGTCCAATCAAGTCATTGTTCGAAATCACTGAAGCCTTCAGTCTGATCATCAAGTCCATGACTGATGAGCCGTCGAAGACCTCTGGGTAGTACATTTGTACACAAATATTACACTCCTACCCAAGTTTTGAAATATTTTGAATTTGTTTCTTGAGCTCTGAAGACATTATCGCCAACCATCAGGCCGGATCAGCTTCTGGAAGATGGATACTCTATATGTACATCTTTCTAATTTTGAGATGTAGCTCCGCTATGTATTGTTCGCAGCTACTCTTTGTAGTTATTTGACATGGATCTACAGTGTATTTGATTGGTAGCCATGGTTCTATCTTATCCTGAGCATGGGTATGCCCACCTCGGTGAGACATTTGTTATTTTGCAGATGGCACCTCCTGGTTCCTGATTCTTGGGCTCAATCGTTCAGCACATCAGTAAAGATTGGTAATGTATTTCGGCCATCAGATGCTCTTCTGACCTCACACATTAGGGGGCATCTATTATAACCCTAAAGTGCACCTCATATGCTTACCTGGAATCAAGAAAACTCATGTCCCTTCTTTTCCAAAACTCTGCTAAACAAACTCTTTTGAAAATCCTCTTTTGTAAAGGCCCACATACCCTAACCCATTACTGCACATGTGTACACGCTGGATGACTCAAAATAGCCCGCGTGTACCTACTAAAGAACGAAAAGAGGAAAGTTTCCGATGGAACAAAAAGCTATGGGTGAGTTAACTGAAAATCCCAGCCATGCATGGCCAAGGGTTCATCCAAATACCTAGCTCCTTCTAGCCTATAAAAGAAGGGGTAGGGGTACCATTTGAAGAGAAAAAAATATAGTGAAGAAACTCTGCCCATTTATGTAATCCATTGTCCCAACCCTTTAGCCTTTCCTCATGCCGAAGGAGATTTAACACAAAGCAGTTGAAGGACAGAAGAAGAGGATCCCATGATCAGGTTCAAGGAGCGGTGGCCGGTCTCAGCTTTTTGTAAGTTGATTCACTTTCAGTAATAAAAGAATACTTTTCCCGTCCCAATACATGAATTGTCTATAGTTTGATTAATTTATGCTTGATTTCTAACCCTTGAGTATAGAAGTAGCATGCATGCATATTTGGTGTTCGTCTTGAGTGTAGGTCATCTTTGGAAGGAGCAACACAAGCAAGTAGTCAAGCACAACAAAGGATCTACATCAAATGTCGGTTACAAGGTAGGAGGTCCTTTTCCTTGCATTTACTGTGAAAGAGGGGTTTAAATCTTGGGATGTAGGTAAAAAAGGTAGTGTCTATTCGGTCAAATCTGCATGCATGTCAGACCCTAATTTGCTAGTCCATAGGGTGTTTTTTCCCAACAACAGATATGTTGAGGGGGATGGTGGGTGAGATATTACTTAAGTTCCCTTTGGAAAACTCATCGTGTGTAGACTCGGGAATAGTAGAAATGACGACAACGATCGACGGGGTCGAGATCCATTGGTATCTCTCGATGGTGTGTTGTTCCAGGAAGAGGATGGAATGATAATGTCGATCATCCCAAGGGATGTCTTCCATAATAGACATAATCATCTCATCCATTGGAAAAATGAGGCGGAAAGGATTTGGAGATAAATCACCAAGAGAGGGGGTAGAAGGGGTTGCCGATTGAATGGCCTGATCACTGGATTCGACTAGACTCAAAGGCATTTTGTCACCGTAACGGAGATGATCCTCAGGGTTGGGTACCATCCATGGGTCATGAAACGTAGGGGTTTCGTGAATAGAGGTGGATATCATGTTGATCGAGGCGACAAACAGATGTGGAACATCGGGTGGTGGGATGGGGAAGGTACCCATTAACGAGGAGTCTTTAAGAGGACCCACACCGACGTTCTTGTATTAGGGGGGGGTAGTGTATTTGGCAATGAGTGGTATGTTGTTGGTACATGCATCAGAGTTAAAAAAGGCTAATTGGTTGACGGTAATTACCTTGCCTTGATGTGGGAAATGCACGACATGGAAAAGAGTCAACACAACTTCGTGCATGGAATCAATCTAGCTATGACCAAGTAGAAGGTTGTAATCGAGAGGAGCATCAAAGACCTCCACTTCAACTTGGACCATTTTTCCTTCTAATGTAATCGAAAATGAAGGGAGGACATTGTAAGGCTTAAAACTGGAGCCACTAAAGGATTTGAGCGTGTTGTGGGATTCATTCAAAGGAGGAGAGCCAATGGCTTTCCAGCAAGTAATAGACATGACACATATCGAGGCACCCTTGTCGATACCTGTTCTAAATTTTTTTTTGTCAGAGACAATAACTTGTATTTGGAATGTGAGTTGAGGGGGTAACCTTGGAATGTGATCTTCCAAGTAAAAAATTATTAAATTTGTATCCATAGGGTCAATTCCACCAATATATTTCAACAGTGCCTTTCGTTGTATAGGAAAACTCTAGAGGACTTCGAGGGCTGAAATCGTGGACGGTGCTTGGGCCAGATCTTCGACAATACTATATTTTTGGGTAGCACGTGCATGGGGATTGAAAGTCGATTTTCTAACAACATCCTTTGGAGGAGGGCGAAGAAATGTATCGAGGATCGGTTGTTTGAGATGAAGAGGACCGTTGGTAGGTGGAATCGTGGGAGATGGTTGGACCAATGAAGGACGTATCGCATAAACCTTCTCTTTGGAGGAAGAATAATCTTTGGCTCGAGTGGTAATTGTGATGTCATTTTTCTTTGGATCTCCTATACACATTAAGACATAGGATGTATTGGAGGGGGTAGGTTGGTCATGAATGACTAATTGGGCCTGTTGTTGAGAGGGGAAGGATTGTGATAATATGGCCAAAGTGGGTGGTTTTGTGGTCCCTTGAAGGAACTTAGTAACCTCGGCTCGTTGTGGACAATCCTTAGTGTAGTGATCATCACCACAAATAAGACAAGGGTATCGGGTTTTGCGCTTATCCCTATTGTCAACAGGTGGTGTTTTGGTTCTTTCTGCTTGCGAATTATTTTTTTCCTCCTTATTCTTACCCTTTCTCTTTCTGGATTTGTTTATACTGGTGGGGGTAGATTGAACAACATTTACCTCAGAAGTCTTGCTGGTGGGAGGGGTAGGAGACAGAGCATTTTGAAAATTAGAAGAAATGGGTTTGGGGTTGTTGCTAGAGGCTTGTATGGAATGAGGTTGGGCATGGAAAGTGCCAATCACATTGTCAGCTACATGAGAAGTAGCAGGAGTGGTTGAAGTGGCAGAAGTAGAAGGACGAGGCACATCAGGGAGTAAGTCATAAAGAGTACCCATTTGTGAGTAAATGAGGGCAAGGGATTGAGCACGACTAATGGCATGTTCTTCTATGACAACTCCACCCATGGTGATGTCACGACCAATGTCATTCACGAATGATTTCGTGAACCACTCTACCAGCAACTGATCGAGAAGTTCGAGTTTGATGAGATGTCGTCTCCATCGCCACTCATGAATGTGATCAGAGATATGAGTGGCTTTGGTTTGTTTGAAAGAACTCAAAATCTCGGTCCCCTTTTCATAGTGGATCGGTAATTGGTAGTGGGTGAGGAAAGCTATAGAGGAGGTGTTGAAGTCGACGAAGAAACCTCATGGTAATTCTATATACCACTTTGCAGCGGAACTCATGAGGGTTCGCCGAAAAAGGCGTAAATGAATAGAGTCATCCATCAAAGAGTTGGATGAGCACCAAAGGTGAAAAGTCATTACATGATTGTTTGGGTCCTCTCCCCATTTACCATCAAATTTAGGGATGTCAGATGGTATTTTGGCCGGTATGGCGGGCCATTGAGGAGAGTGATGGATCAGATCATTTAAAATCCTCTACAGATCCAGGAGGTCTAGGGTGGCTAAGAAAGGTAATTGTCTATTCACATGAGGGTACTAGTGAATTTGGGGAGGAATTTTCGTCGGCAAACCAGTGGGACCATAAGCAGTCTTCATATAATGCGAGGATCCAGGTAGATTCGGTTGTTGGCGTGGAGGCGAGTAACTCATAGGGTTGTACCCTTTAACTGGGGCGTGGGGTTGAGTGTTTGAGCCCCAAATAGGATTAGACATGCCTGGATATGGTTGGCCTATACTAGGGGTCACAACAGAGTTAGTTTGAGGTTGTTTCCCCCCAGTCGATGGAGGATTATGTTGTATAAGATGATTCCAATATTGGGCCAAGGATGGAGGTATGTTTTGTCCATAGGGTGGGGTCGATGGGGGTTTCTCTCCAATCGGGGGTTGTGTCCTAGATGGGATTTTTCTTGCAAGGGGGGGTTGAGTTGGGCCTCCTTAGTGAAATTGTCCACCAATAGAAATATGGTAATTTGGTGTGAATGACAAAATGGTTCCACTAGGATCAGTGCCTCCGATAGAGGATGAAAGAGGTCCTCTGAAAGGGGGTGGAGGAAGTGTAGGAATGAAACCAGGAAGATGGTGCCTAGAAGGAGTGGAATTGCCAGGAGTCCCAGATGAGATTTGGGTAGGATGAATAGAAGCATTCAATGCATGGTATCCGGGTGGAAGTGTTGGGGTGACTCTGGGAAAAAGTGGTGTGCCAATGGGGGCTTGGCTAGCTATGGTAATCCTGGTGTGAGGACTCATAGTATCTGTGTAATAGACCATTTGTAAAGGGAGAGTCAAGATGTGGTCAACTCGTGGAGCTTCTGTACTAGGAAAATAATAGCAGTAGTAAAAGGTATTGCGTCTGGGTGAGATGTTTCGGGTAGCTCAGGTGAGATAGTGATATCAACACCTACTCCTGAACCAAAGAGATCCTGTCTAAAAACGCCGGTAGTCCAAAAAGGATCTTGACCCTCAGGTCCTATGAAAGGTCCAGTTGGTGATCCAGAAGACTGAACAACTAAGTCTCCAGAAGAATTCACCTGCACAATACGTCTCTCAAAGTCAGGATGAAGTCGAAAGTCCTCTTGAGAATTGGTAATTCAAAACCATTCTAGAGAGTTATTTCTTTCCACTTGTGGAGTGGCAACGTCTTGGACTTCACTCTATTGAGGAGATCCCTCCGGTGAGTTGGTAGGAAAGGGTTGAGAACCTCCCAGATTTTCTGGGGGTAAGCCTTGCATTCTATGTGAACGGCGTGGAGGGTCAATTGTGATCGATATAGAAACTTATGAAGGAAATTCTATGGTCAACTTGGGTAAACAAACATCATGCCCTAGTAAAAAAATCTAGGAAGCCAAACCAAGCAAACGAGACCTTCTAATTCCGAAGTCACTAGTTGGTGATGAAATCCAATGTCGCAACTACGAGACAAGAAGGGGTTGGGCTAAGATGGAAAAGTTACGTTGACGACCTACTTAACAGACTTACACCCTTGTGCAAGATCCCACACATAATCATGGGTATACCCTCCAAGGATCCCAAGTGAGTTTGGCCAACGTCTATTCCAGGTACCGTGAAGACTTGCCCCTTCACAGTCACCTTGTGTAAAACCATAAGAAGATAGGCTACTAAAGTTACCACCAACAACAATAATGCTTGAGGGAACAGTCAACAGTCCGATCCACATGCAAGGGCAGGGTATCTAGCCCGAAATCAGCTTGAGAGGCTTCCACTCATCATTGTGGGTATACCTTCAAGTGACCCCTGTAATACGTGCAATCTCTACACTGATATCAACAAAGAAGGGTGAGTAACTCTGTCAATCTCAATGCGGCCTCGGGTTTGACCCTTGTGTGAGAAGGGCTTCCCAGGACAAAATGCTACAAATGGAATTTGACACTCCTTACCACAAGATGCTATTGTGTCTTTTGTTCTTTGGAGAGTGTATCTCATTGCCTATTCCAAAGCTCTAGCCTAGCTAGTGTTGGTGTAAAAGATTCCTAGAAATAGTTACTAGTTAAATTTTAAAATTGCACAGTATTATTAAAGGTTGCTGTTACTCAAAAAGGAGACAAAAATGAAACCGATGTTGTGTGAGACTCTGACCCAAAAGTGCATAAATAGGAATGAATGATACAAATTTTTTGTTCGATGGCTCCTATTTACAGGAGGGAAAGAGGAGTTTTCTGGAACAACTTGAACTAGGATGTATGATCTTCTTTGAAATGCAATATCAATCAATCATGAACAATGCAAATTCTCTATTCGTTCTATTTCAACAATTGAATGCCAATATTTTTGAATAAAAAGTTGCTTAAAAAAGAGAAAATGTCTTTACTTTTTGTTAGAAACCAAACAACAGGGGTGGAACTAAGAAAAACAAGCAACCAATGAAAAAGAAATATACAACAAAATCTCATACCAATATTTCAATGAAGACAAAAATAACAAATGGACAAAATAAGTCTCTTCAAATGCATGTGGGTAAGATTTTTCCAAGTAGTGAGCAATTGAAAAAGGCAATTAATCCCAACTTTTAAACCAATCATCGGCTCCCAACCACACAAACACTCGGATTTCAAAACCAACGATTATATCCTTGTTAAGAAAAGGTCAAGAGGTAATAGTTGAGAAAGAAAGAACAAGAAGAGCTTTCGATTTCTGAAGACTAATCATCCATGAGATTCGAAGTCAAGAAAACAATCAATCATTGGCTAGAGAAGTTCTTTTCAGACACACAAACAAGTCTGGGCATCTGAGGATACAAAAAACCTTAATCCAAAACCAATTTGCTAATGGGTTCACAGGCAGGAAGTGGTGTACAATGCGAGAATCCAAGATTCTCGCAGGCCAAACACAAGTAGAGTGCGAGAAGTTCGCACTGAATTGCAAAGAAAGATGCAAACTATAGTGGTTCTCACAGGCTACATAAGGGTGCAGTGCGAGAAGGCCTAAAACTAAGCAAAATTTGGAGAAAAGACAAAATTTTTGAAGGAACTTCTAGACCCAGGGAGTCTATCAGGGTCCTCTCAAGGCTCAGAGATTGATGGAAATGAAAAATGGTAAGTTAAGATAAAATGGTCAAGAAAAAACCACCCAAGACCACCAAAAATGGGTTGCTTCCCTAGTGGAGTCACCAATTTTGTTATCGGACAAATTGGTAGGTGTAGACACTAACAGATCTCCCTAGATCCACCTAGTTATAAAACAAAATAAGACCAGACACGACTCTTTCCCTAAGTTGTAGTCATTGAATCTACTAAAGAGAAGGAATAAGTGACATACCTTGATATCGCTTCCTTAGGTCTATGTTGTTCCCGCTTCACTCCAGTGCTCTCGTGAAGTCAATTCCAAGACAACACAAACCAACCAAAGTAAAGATAGCAAAGTATATTCAATGTCAACTTATGCATATGATCAAGGAGTTACACAATAAAGTAAGAGTGACTTTATGGGAAAGGGACATGCCGTTGTATTATATTAAATGAAAGTAGAAGATACAACCTGATCACCTTGATGTTGCAAGCTTCCTTTCAGTGACCCTTGGTTCCAACACACACACTTTTTATACACTTGCATGAAGAAGATCCAATTCCTCTTGATAGACCAAATAGAGCCTTCAAGCTTCTGTCCAAACAAGGTTCTTCACACAATTCTTTCACCAATTCTTCATTCAATCTTGCTTAACCTTTTCCATGAAAAACCTTTCAATATATAGGAGAAGGAGAGATGGTTACATGGATGAGCATGATCCCATCAAATCTTATGAGTCAGTAGAATGACAACCATGCGAATGCCAACTCATTTTCTAGAAGATCCCCTTCTAGAACCCTCGAGACCTCTTCTCTTTTCCAAGCTTAAAAATAGGTTCGCACCCTATAAATGAAGCAGACTGCGAGAAGTTCACACCCTAAGTGTGGTTGGTCTACGAGAATGAAGGATTCTCACACCCTATACCATAGGTAGCCTGCGAACTCATCTTAAAAATATGTTTTTGGAAGAATACAGGAGACACTTTTCTCAGGCAAAAATTCCTTGATGGGAGACTAAATACATCACTATTGAGACACCACCAGAGTGACCAAAATCATGTGTAACAAGTCTCTCTATTATAAACTTTTTCAACCCTTCCATGATCTCATCTTTTAAACTATACATCTTAGTATCCATCATCACTTCCATCTTAGCTTCAGTTGAATCCATATTCCTTTGCAATTCATATTTTGTAAATCATCTATATCCTTACGCATTTATTCACCTTCATCAAGAGTCCAAGTAGGACTGTATGAGGGCTTATTTGGTGTAGAATTTCTCATTTTTGGTGGCATGTTGGCCAAGTATCAATGCAAGGTAGGAATTCCTAATTGGGTTAGGTAGAGGTCCTCGCAGACAAGGGAGTGTTAGGTGTTATAGCTCTCTGGTATACGTGTAGGGTCCAACAATAGTACTCAGCCCAATATCTCAGGGAATTAACTAAGGAGGCTTGACCAAGCCCATATTCATACTATCTGACTACCCAGGTACTAGAGAGTGATCTCCTTGAGTGTTGTTCTCGGTGTACTATAGCAACAAGACGACCAAATGGTTTACTCGGTTGGTCTTAGGATTCTAGGGGGTCTCTAGATATACGATAGGTACGTGGGAGTGAAAATCCATAGTAGTTTTTTCTAATGTGTAACCATTCGAAAGGGGCCTTCCGATATACTCTAGGTACGTGGAAGAACCACACAGTCCCCGAGTTGTAGCGTTGACAAGTAACGACAGCTCCTACGTTTAAAGAAGTCGGAATACGTATGTACCTAAAAAACCCTAAGATTCTCCCAAATTTATGTGAAATTCCTTTTATCCCACTTTATTCCACTTTTTGAATAACCTCAATTGGATCTTCTATTCAAAAGATATGCAAATTTCCCCCAAAAAATGCACCTTTTAAAACCCTGATTTGGAGATTGTTTTGATAGCTAAACTTTCTTCTTCTGTAGCTCTGCAATTTCGACCCTTCTGATGTATTTTAAAATGTATTTTGATGTATTTTGATGTGTCTTCTTTTAAACCCCATAGGTTATACCAATATTGTATTCTCTAATATAATTTTATGATAACTTTCCCAGGATGTGTTGATTTTTTCCTTTTCAGGAGAGCGAACTTGTACAGACTACCACGTGTCATTGTCTTCACTTCAGAAATTTAAATTTATAAAAGTAAAACTTTGATCCATAACCTAACCAATGGAATAGGTATCACTCAATTTGGAGGTCAGTATCTTTATATATAATAGTTTTCCCAAGCACACATGTTTTAGACTGAAATCTGGACCAGCCAAAAACCCTAATTTCCTCATGGAATAAATTTCCGAGTACAATGAATAAAGGGAGAACATTTGTACACACAATATGCCACTATTCCACCTTCATACTGTAAAAATTTCAGAACATGAAACCAATACGAAAACAATTGGGAGAAAAAATTCCAAGAAGACTTGTTTCAAACTAGTTTAAGGACTAGTCAAAAACCCTAACTTGAACAAAATGTATCTCCAAAAATATAATGAACAAATATCTGAAATTTGGACCCAAGTTAGATATATATTTCTCCTCTACACCATGGAAATTCCATATGCATAATCCTTCCATAAAAAAAATTAGTAGCAAAAATTCCAAGACCTGTTTTGAAGAAGCCAGTCCCGACGATTGTCTAGCTTTGATACCAAACGTTAAGAACCAAATATCAAAATAGCATAAAAACCTCAGAATAAGTACTCAACACCTTGAAAAAGAGATAAATTAATATAATACACCTCTTTGAGGGGGAAATCTCTTTACACATCATATGAATTCACAATTACAAGATGATTCCAAATGAAAAGGTATCCTTGGTATATATAGGAGACTAGGAGGTACAATTACAACTAATCGACCCAAGACAACATAAATAAAATAAAAATACTAATGTAATATGCCCCAATTAATGGGTAATGTGCCACGAATAAGGGCTTAACATATCAATTGATAATTCAACAACTTTGACAAATGTAAACATATCAATAAACATATGCATGAAACAGTTAACACCTTTGTACACTCAAATTAGAGGTATCCTCAACATATCATTCAAATACACAAAGAGATGATGAGAAATGATCATTCATTCAAAGGAAATAAATTCTACATTAGGATTAAACATAATGTAGTAACACTAAACACAAGGTATAATCTATTGTTTGAGTTGTTATAAATCATACCTGATACAAGAAAACAAAAATGGGAGGAAGTTATTTACAAGTGTTTGCACCCTTTTCGTCGACTTGGTGAGAAAATCAAGGGTGCTTACATTCCCAGTTGGGTATTGTTGAGCATGACAGCTGTAGAGGAAAGAGTTAGAGAAAACAAAACAAAACTATAAGCGAGAATTAAACTAAAACAAACTAAAATTATGAGCATATGGATAAAGAAATAACAAAGACAACAAGACCAATATCACCAATGTCTTTAGGTTGATCAATTGATGAAATCAAAGCATAATGAAGAAAGGGGACTATGAGTCCCTTCTTCCTCCAATGGAAGGCTCTTGTGGCCTCACAAACTTGCTCTCCTTACAATAAGAAAAATGAAAATGATAGTGAAAGAACTCCAAGCACATCCACTCAATGGAGAGGTGAATGGCTCTATGAAATGGTGCCAATGTGTTATTGTCAAGGAGTGAGTCCTTAAAACAATCTAGGAAGCATAACATTACATGAAATTCCTTGAGAAAATGATGTTTCTTCATGGATTTTTATAGCATTGCATTGGGTGATTATGTAACTCCTTTAAAGTGTGAAAAGGGGCTCTTTAGGGCTTCATTAGGTCTTTGACCAGCCTACCATGCGGATTCAGCTCAAATTTGAAGGTCAAATCGTCTTGGGAGCTGATCCATAAGTGGTTGGGAGGTCGACCAATTCAATAAATGCGTCGTTTAGCAGGTGCGCAGGTTTTTGCGCCAACAGCCGCACATCGTGCGTGTATGCGTGCATGGTACGTTTCTGTTCTGCGCATGTGCGCGTGCACCAAACTTCTGTAAAGCGCCCTTCAATTTTTGGTTACTCTGTATAGTTTTTGACCTTTCTGGAATGATATGAAATTAATTTAGTGCCATGAATGACTTCATTACTGTTTGACGATGCTGAGTTCATGTCGCTATGTGCGGACGAAATTTCAGTGATAACAGATGCCCCCTGATGGATGAGGTTAGGAGCATACGTATAGCCGAAATCCATCAATGTTTCTTCTACTGAGAATGTTGTTGTAAGAGAGAGAAATAGTGGGATCGTTCAGAGCGATCCGTTGGAGAAAAAAGGAACCGGTAGGACCCGACCTTCTGAGAGTTGTGAAAAAATAGAAAACTGTGTACAAACGAGGCGGTCATGCCCCATGCTCGTGTTTATGTAACTCTGAAAAAAGATGACTGAAGTGTTGGTGTAGAAAACTATAGCGCCCTCGGGGGCGGTGATGATAAAGGCAGAAGATAATTTTGCAATGGAACATACTCTGAACAATAGGTAATGATCGCGGTAATAAGTATTGGCGATGGTGCGGGCATTGATGGCCCTACCCAGTTCGGAGGTCCTCGGCAAATGATAACTGCAAATAGTCGCAAAGTAAGACCCACCATAACATGAGAAAGTGTTGGCGTCGAATGTGATGGGGGCCAACGACAACAGGGAGCAATGGTGTGTCACCCTGTGCCGTCCGAGATCTCTCATTAAATGGAGAATGAGAATCAAGATACTGTCGCCCTTCCAGAAAATTGTGCTGATGTCGACAAAAGGGGGACGCGACTCCCAAAAGGAACGGGCTTCGTGGAATCTACTGAGGTGAGGAAGTGGCAGAGGTACATAGACGAAGTCAAGAAGTGGGAATATTCAAGACTGCCCTTGGTTAGAGGATGTATGAGATGAAAAAGTGGCCGCAACCATGTAACAAGGTCGAGTGTTAAGGGAACGACAAGACCAGTGATGAGTTGTGCTAGAGGCGGGACAAGGTGAACAAATTCAGAGGGTAGAGGTAAGTGACCTGTGGAGTACTATGAAGATATGGACGATGCCGGTAGGGGTAGATGATAAGTAATGCTCCAATCAAGGGTGACATGGGTTGCGTGTGTCCAAAAGAAAGCAAGTCGCCAACGGTGACGACAAAAGAGAATGTAATGACTGGAAATAAAGGCGTTTGTACAATAAATAATGAATAATTTTTTGGGGAGAAATGTAGAAATACAGAAAGGGGTGCCCCAGTGTGAAATGCGTGCCCCAGGGAGGGCAGAATTTTCTTGGAAAACTGATGAAGGGTGGGGGCCCCATTGGTGAGTTTCTGTATGAGGTAGGTTAAATGAGGTTAGGTTCGCAGATGGGAAAACTGATTGTGGATGAAATGGAGGGTTCATGATACTATGGAGGTGCAGGTAAAAAATAGAACCGTAAAGAGATAAGATGGGAGTCCAGGTGGGAAAGATAGCAAAATGAGGAGAAAGAGTATGTGGCTGATTCACGACATGATGAAAGGCTATTGGGACTCCCATACCTAAAGGGTAATGAAGAACAGCATGAGTGTCAAAAAGTGCCAATAGGTGCTATGAATGGGACAACTCATGTGGGTAAGAATGCTACCGGGTAACAGTACCGAAAATGCAAATGGAGGTGTGGGTACTACAGAGCCGGGAATGAGGATCCTAAAGGCCAATATCAACGGGTGTGACTGGAAATGTAAATGCAATACAACTGAAGAGACTACATGCCAGTGTTGAATATATACCTGAAGGGATGATGTCGATGACCGATGAGCAAGTACCTGCGCACATAACAACCAAATACCCAAAGTGAACAATATCTGCCAAGAATCAAAGATATGAGCATGTATTAGATAAATGTGACAATGCATGTGTGTACCTGACCATGTTATGAAAAAAAGGTGCCCCGAGGGCTCAGGATGAAAAGTGACCTAGGGACAGCTATGATGTAGGTGGCGGGATGCTGATCCCGTGGCTAAAGACGATTTGAAAAATGGACACCTTGGGCTCTCGAAATGGTGAGTGGAAGTTTGGCAAAAGGGCTATATATAGCTATAGGGCCCATATTGCCAACTCATTTGTACCTGCTACAATAGTGATTGGACGAGTAGATTTCAGAGGAGATTTGGAGATTCAGGGAGGATGAGGCATCCGATCGACGTTCTGCAAGTATCAGGTTAGTGGTCTGATCATCCTGCATAGAAATAGGTTTTTAATTTTTGGGCAGGGCTGGTACGGGGGGCCATATAGGGGTAATTAGGGGATTTTGTCTGGGGTGTGGGCCCACATGCGCGGGAGATTCGGTGGAAGGCGCGCATACATGTGCGCCTATCCACCAAATAGACATGCATGGGTGTGTGAGAGGGGGAATTTAAGGTGTGCCCTAGGGGCGCACCTGTGAGTTGAACAGGCGTGCATCAGTGCACGCCTATGGGTTGGACAGGCATGCACTTGTGCACGCCTGTTCAACTCACATGCGCGCTCAGAAGCGCGCCTGTGCAGTGAACAGGTGCGCATATATGCGCGCCTATATAGTGAACAGGCACGCATATATGCACGCCTATATAGTGAACAGGCGCGCATGTGTGTGCGCCTGTGGGTGAAAAAACCGCGCCTTTGAGGCAAGGTTTAAGGGTAAAAAATGAGTCTGTTTGATGTTGTTGATGGGTATCTGAGCTGATATAGGCCTCTATGTTGATTGCAGGTGACCAGTAGAGACGATGCCAGTGTGGTGGCGAGAGCGAGACTGGGCCCAACTGCGAGAGGCTGCGGCCATTGAGGGGCCTGGGGTGAGGGCGACTTTAGCAACCTACAGGTTGCTAAAGTTATTTGAGTGCCCATTGATACAGGAACAGGAGTACTTACTACAGTTCCTACTCCAGATGTGGAGTCTGGAGCTGCACTACTTCCTCGTGCGAGGAGAGAAGATCCCCTTCACTGTGGTGGAGGATGTTTATTTTTTGACTGGGCTCACCTTTTAGGGAACGCCCCTACCGACAGAGCCGGTACTGCCCAGGACCACGCCGCTGGCCGAGATTGGCCAGAGATATTGCTCGAGCCGAGACTTCATGTCTGGGACTGTCGTGAGCATCAGTGCGATCGACTCCCTAGCTCATCGTTGTATAGCCGCGATGATTGTGCGAGTATACGGGTCACTGGCGACCCAGCGTATTAGTGGTGGCCAGCTGTTGGTGCTAGAGAGAGTATTGGATGGCGAGCAGTTTTCTTGGGGACTGACGCTGCATGCTAGGATGGTGACACAGTTGGACCACTGTCGGTCCACTGATGGAGGAGATTTTTCTTTCGGGTCCATCTTAGTGGCCTGGTTTTTGGAGAGGGTGCTGATGTTTCACCTGAGGGTTCTATTGGAGATGCCAGGGGCACAAGAGCCGCGATTGAGGTGGTGGTCTTCAGTTTTGGTTCGCCATGGTGGTGGCGAAGGTGGCCACTACTTCTCAGCAGATGCGGCATGGATTTGGCGGTAGATGCCGCAGGTAGTACCTCGGTACCCCTATGCTGGGGTTGACTTCCGGGGTGACCCGGACATGGTATTGCCTCCAGGGGAGGTTTTTGATCATCGAGGTACATTTTTTTATTTATGTATGTGTTTTTTGTATGTTGTTTTGTGATATAGCAGTCCATATATGGTATAGATGCTGATACGATTTTTTGTTGTTGTTTTTTGCATGTGCAGATGTGGTATCTCACGAGCTTGAGGTGGAGATGCAGCGAGCGCCATCTTGGCGAGATCCGGGGGGACAACCGCAGGGAGAGAGGTGGTGGCGGGAGGATGTCGCGGGTCGACCAACAAAGCTTGAGAGGGTAGCGAGACGGTGCCATTTCGATGACCCTGGTGCAGGGCCATCACATGCTCCTTTGGCAGTAGCCAGAGTGGACTTTGATGATATACTTCGTTTTCTAGAGACGGTGTTGTAGGACGTGCCTGAGGGCATGTGGACATAGATCCAGGATGAGAGTTTCCTGGAGCAGTGTGTGGGGGTGTCGCCACCATGGCAAGCCATAGTGCGGCGAGCAGCAGTGCTGGCTACGATGATGAGTGGATGCCTGTCGCCTAGGAAGGATGATCCTATGGGTGGTCCACCACCATCGCCTGGGGCAGGTGGTGGTGGGCCACCACCTCCTCCTGAGGGAGGAGCAGGTGGTGGTGCGATAGAGGCACCATGACCTATGGATGATGTATCTCTTTTTGGTTGTATTTAGGCTGGTGAGCCGATTTTTGTATCGAGGGACTGTGCTAGCCTATGGGCACATGTATTTTTTGTATGTAAACATTCGGATGGCCTGATAGGCCTTGATATATATATATGAGTATACATATTTTTGAGATCCTGATGTCGTTTTCATATGTTTTTTGTTGATGATGATGTTTATTCTATCTATATGCTGTGACAGGATTTATGAGATGTGTTATGTATGTGTAGCTTGATGTGATATATGCCAATCTAACACCATGTTAGCTATTTCATCTGTTGTTTGATTCAATTGTCTTGGAATATGTGTAAATGTAATGGAATCAAAATGTCGAGATAACAGTCTAACCTGCAGGTTTTTACGAAAGAGGCACGGATCACGTACACGGTATACATTGTTGAGCTGGAGAATGACTAGTTGTGAGTCGAGGAAGACGCTAAGGTGGCGAATATGATGACGCTGGGTGTCGGCCAGGAGGCCAATGACCGCAGTGTATTCGGCTTGGTTGTTGGTTGCTAGTCCCAAACAGATGCCGCCTGAATGTAGCATTTCATGTGAGGGGGTATATAAAGCCCAAGCTACCGAAGCGAGATTTTGTGTCCAACGGCTGGTGCCATCGGCGTAACCAATGTGGTAGGCTGGTGGAGGAAGCATCTGTCAATAGCACAAAGGATAGTTTAGACGAGAGGTGATGAGAAAAAGATTAAAAATGCTAAAAAAAGAAATAACCTAATGTAGGATGACTACTTCTAAGCATAAAATTTCTTGAGGTATAACCCATTGATGGGTTCTTTGAGCGAGAGGCCTTCGGGGGAGGCCAAGATGTATGCGCCTTTGGTGAGGCAATGTTGGATGATGTAAGGTCCATGCCAAAGTGATTCGAATTTTCCATGGCCAAAGGTATCATGAGCGATATCATAGGCCAGGACGAGGTCGCCTTCGCGGAATGATCGAAGGTTGACATGGCGATCAAAGGTAGCTTTGGATCATTTTTTAGCTGGCTCGTTGTTCTATAATGAAGATCAGCGATCTTCATCCAACGACTTCAAGTTCAGCAAGCACTGCTCCATTGGAGCAGTGTCAGGTAATAGCTCAATTGCGGTGCGTAACGTGGGAATTTCGCACTCGATGGGAAGAGTTGCCTCGACCCCATGGACTAAATGGAATGGAGTGAAACCTATAGTGGTCTTTACTACTGTTCGATAAGCCCATAGCATGGAAAATAACATGTGATTCCAATTGGTTTTATGTTTATTAACCGTGCGCTATAACATGGTCTTGAGGACTTTGTTTACTACCTCGACCTGTCCATTTGACTAAGGGTAATATGGTGAGGCGAACTCGTGAGAGAAGCCTAACCAAGATGAGAGTTCGATGAAAATCTCATTCTCGAAGTGTTTGTCATGATCGGAAACAAGTTGGAGTGGTACTCCAAAACGGGATATGACGTGATTAAAGAAAAAACGCGTTGTCGTGTCAGCGGTGTTGTTGAAAGTGGGCATAGCTTCGGCCCATTTGGTGAAGTAATCAATAGCAACAACAATGTATTTGTGACCATTGCTGGAGGGGGGATTACAAGTCATAAAGTCGATGCCCCATTTACAAAAAGGTCCCACAGTAATGATAGGGTGAAGAAGAGAGGGGGGAGCTCGGGCTTTGTTGGCGTAGAGATGACATTGCTCACATCGTTTCACGGCATGAATGCAATCATGAAACAAGGTAGGCCAAAAGTAACCGGCTCGGATAATATTTTGAGCCGTGGATATACTCGAAAGATGGCCCCCACATGCGCCACTGTGGTAGTCATTTAAGACTCTGTCGGCCTCGTCAATAGTCAAGCAACGACGAAGAATGGTGTCGACGCCCTGTCGATATAGGATGTATCCGATGAGGAGATAGCAGGGGGCCTAGTGGCGAATACGCCAACGATCATCTCATGATAGATGGTGACCGAACTTTTGAGTTCGTAGGTAGATGAGAAGGTCTCCATATCAAGGGTCATCGGAAGCGATGTAAAAGAGATGTTCGTCAGGAAAGTCAGTGTTGACGGGGGCACTGGTGGTGTCAGAGGGGAGGGCCGTGACAAGTTCGGCGAGAACGAGGGCCTTCTTACTTTTAGGTGTTGAGAACTCGAGGTCATACTCCTGAAGGATAACGATCCAACGAGAGAATTTGTCATTAACTTGGCTATGACTGAGAAAATATTGCATAGGGTTGGAATCTGCGATGACCCTGGTGGTGCGAAGCAGAATGTAATGGCGCAGTTTCTGGACTGCGAGAACAACTACAAGAGAAAGTTTCTCCTCATTTTTGTACTTCAAGGGTGGTCCCGAGAGGTTCTTACTAACGTAGTAAATGACATGTTCACGATTTTCATCTCCGAGCTGGACGAGGACACCGGCTACTGATACAGTTGATGCTGATACGTAGAGGATGTAGTCATGATTATAGTCAGATGCACTAATTAAAGGTGCATTTGAAAGTGCTGCTTTAAGATCGTCAAATGACTGTTGGGCATAGTCGTCCCAGTGAAACGGGATGTCGTGACATAGTAAGCGAAGGAAACCATGTGCGTGGATGGCGTAATCTGGGACAAAGCGTCGAAGAAAGTTAGCTTTTCCCTGAAGACTCTGAAGTTGCCGTAAATTTTGGGGAGGTGGAATTTCGGTGATAGCTTTGACTTTGAGGGGGTCCATGGTAATAACACTTTGGGAAACAATAAAACCGAGGAGGCGCCCTGCGGTGACGCAAAACACACACTTGAGAGGGTTCAAGCGGATGTTGTACTGGCGACACCATTGAAAGATGATTCGTAAATCATCAAGATGTTGGGTACGATTTTTGGAGCGATCTGTGAGGTCGTCTAAGTAAGCGAGGATGATTGCAGCCAAATCGTGAAAGATGTATGTCATTGCCCGCTGAAAAGTTGCACCGGTATTTTTTAAGTCGAAAGGCATGACACGATATGCGAAAGTACCCCATGGGGTAATGAATGCGGTTTTATACTGATCGGCTGGGTGAATTTGAATTTGGTTATAGCCAGAGAATCTGTCCATAAAGGAGAGAGCCTCGTGGCCAGCGCAGTCGTTGATAATTTGATCGATGAAAGGCGTTGGAAAGTTATCTTTGGGACATGCGTTATTGAGATCGTGAAAGTCTGTGAAAATGTGGATAGTGCCCTATTTTTTGTCAACGGGTACAAGGTTGGAAACCCATGAAGTGTAAGCGATGGGGTAAATAAACCCGGCTGTACGTAATTTGTCAATTTCGGCTTTGATAGTCGTGGCCTTGGATGGGTGTAGTGGTCGCTGTTTCTGACAAACTGGTATGATGTCAGGCCAGGTGTCGATGCGATGCTCGACAATAGATGGGTTGAGGCCAGGCATCTCTATGTATGACCAGGCGAAAATATCCCTATATTCCTGGAAGAGGGCTTTATATGCGACAATTTCTTGAGGAGTGCAAGCAGCTCCAATGATGATTTCTTCGATGATGTCGTTTTTAATGGAAATGTCAATTTTGATGGTGGGGGAAATGTTGGCCATGTTGCCTTCTTCAAATGTATCAGGGGTAGGAATAGGATTGTTAAACCAATCGATAGGCCCGGATGGGATAAAATCTTTGGTTTCGACCACGTAAATGGGGTTTTGGTTAGGAGGCATGAGGGATTCCTATGGAAGGAAGAGTGCATGATGATGTAGTGCGTCCTAGGGAGAGTCTGGGCGATGTAGCTCTTCTAGTATTTCCTCGTCGTTTTGGAAACGCCGGGAATACAAGGGTTCGTGAGGAGTGATCTCAGTGCTATTGTGATTGCCCCCTGCTGGAGAAGCAAGGGGAGTGGTGCAAGCATATGGTGAGGGTTCACTTGACATGAACCATATATTGAAGTACTGAGGAGTACCCGTGGTGGTTGGGTGGAAATTCTCCGTAGGGGAATGAGCAGGAGAGTTTGGGGGATTGCAGGGTAAATCCTTAGAGATGTCGTTTAAGAACCATGGAGGTGTTGGGAGTGCCTCGGGCTCAAGAGAATTGATATGAAGATCCTCAAGTGACAGGGTAATGTCAAGTATCACCTCTGCAGGTTGGTGAAGCAGGTTCAATTGACGTCGCCTGTACGCAAGGATCATAGGACACTGGTATGTAAAATGAGCTAGTGAATCGCAGAGAGAGCAAGGACATCTCATACGTTCATTGACTGAAGTAGTGACATAGCGAATGTCAGTGATGTTGGACGAGGACATAGCAGGGCGTGGGTTGTTTTGGAAGTTTTGGCGTACGGCTGCTAATGTCTACCAAAAGCACGACAGTGCTGGGAAATGATGGGTGTAGTGGCCATACTCGAAACATATAGCACACACATATTTAGTCCTCAACCCTTTACTACTAGAAGGGTTGGTGGTAGTAGTGGTACTAGTAGTAGTGACAGGTGTTGTGGGAGTTTGATTGGGGGGAATCAAATTCTATAATTCAGGTGGAGATGGGCAATTGTTAGTTTGGTGGCCCTCTTTCTCACATAGTGCGCAGGGTGGTGGGATGTGTGGAGGAAGTGGAGTGGTGGGATCCTTCTTCTTCCTTCTGGCCCTAGCTATGGCAGGGGGGGTAGTGAGTATGGGGGTAGTGGGGGTAAGGACGGGAATCGTCATGGGAAGTCCTTCCTGTGGGGAAGCGATGGTTGAGGGACCATCTCTGGTGGATGTAAATACCAAACTGGGATTGCTAGCACCATATTTGGGAGTGTGAGCGTTGCGGCTACCTGAAAAGCTTTGATACCTGGTGGAGGGTAAAAGAAGGGAATTTGGGTGAGGGGTTGCAGGAGTGTCTACCAAATGGGATTATTCCCTTGAGGGGATGTGGATTCATGGATGGTTGAGGTCGACGAGTGCGTAGGAGGCTCCGACTGGAGTGGTTCTGCGACTACTGAGACGTCAGGACTGACAGAAGCCTCCTGAAGAGGAAGAGCATCCTCGTTGTGAGTTCCGTTAGATGAGATGACACATACTTGATTAGGGGGAAGGAGTGGTGGTGCTCCATGGTACGTCCCTAACAAGGATGGATCTTTAAAAATTCTAGGACCCATTTCAACGAGTGGATATGCGTCCTAGTTGGTGTGGATGAGGGGAAGAATGTTATCGAGATTGGCAGAGGGGTTGGGCTCATAATGTGAGACTTGGTCGATGGTCACAATATTTCCATTGTGGGGGAACATGATTTTTCGAAAGACGAAAGATGCCACTGCCTTCATAGCATACATGTAGCTACGTCCGAACAAGATATTGTAATCGAGTGGGGTGTCAATAACTTCGATATCAATGAGAATGGTTTTTCCTCCGAGTTCAATGGGGACATTTTGGAAGAGCCCTTCAGGAGATGATGGTCATCCGTCATAAGCTCTTAATGTGATAGCAGAGGGTATGAGTTCCGGGGAACCAAGTTTCTGCCATACTGTTTTGGACATGATGCATGTAGATGCACCTTCATCAATGATACATTGATGAACGGTGATGTTCCATATTTTTACTGGTATTTGAATAGCGACCAAGGCGGGAAGACAAGGTTCGCAACTATCAAGATCAAAGGTGATGAGTCGAGTATCTGCAGGGTCGACTACCCCCAAGGAAGAAAGTAGTGATTTCCGCTGCGTAGGACAAGTCTGGAGGACTTCTAATACTGACATGGCAGCTGGGGATTGTGCTAAGTCGTCTACCAAGTTATAGTTGTGGGCGGCCCTACCCTGGGGGTTGTGGACATTCCTGCGCAAGGGGATGCGAGGGATGCGTAATGGTGGTTCGGCGGAAGGGCGAGGGATCACCAACGGGGGTCCCGTCGGTGTAGGGTTTGTCTCTGGAGAGATAGGAGTAGACTCAGTTGGATACTGACGATTACGCATCTACAGAAGAATTTCTTCTTCAATGGTGAAGAGAATTGTACGTTCTGCTGGATTGTTGGGGTTGTGGTATTGACCTACCTGAGGTGGGGGATGTTGCGTGTCCTGTTGGGTATTTATCACCCCTTGATGTGGGATAGGATTTTGCAGCACAGTGGGGGAGGTTGTTGCACATACCGTTGTGGTGCCTGCTGAGGGGCAGTTTGTGCAAGAGAAGAGGGAAGGCTCCCAGAGTCTTTCAACCATTTGAAATCAGCGATCTGGGGGAAATGGTGAGTGTAATGACTGAACTCACCACAAAGGGCATAAGGGAAAATGGTTTTAACATTGTTCCTCCCTTGGCATTTGTTATTATTTCCCCCTTGGGGGTTTTGGTTCCCTTGGTTTTGATTTCCCCCAGTGGGTTGGTGCTGTGGGGGTTGATTCCCGCCTTGATCAGGGTTGTTGTTATTCCTATTCCATCCTTTCTTCTTGGCATTGTTCGATGGGTGAGTTGGGTTGGATGTATTCAACTGTTCAAAATTTTGATATTGTTGAACAGCCGAAGGTTGAACAAAATTTATCCCCGCATGTGGGTGTGGGGGAGCCATGGGTTGTGGAGGACCAGGAAAAGGGAAGTATGGATTTTATGGTGGTACTGATCCATAAGGTACATAGGAAGGCGTAGTGCTTTCACTAGTAGTATAAGCTGATGTTGAGGGAGTACCACTGTTTGTGGGAATAGGTGGATGTATGGGAGGTGCCGGTGGTGGTCCACTGATGGGTGGAGGTATAGCAACAGGATATGGCTGTTGATAAGGGGGTGGGGGGTAATAAGGAGTGCCCCCATATACTGGCGGGTATTGAGGTGTTCCATACAGTAAGGAAAGAATTACAAATTGAAACTTAAATGCAGGGGATGAATCTTTGTTTCTTGTTGCATATAACAATTCACTATGCTCAAAGTTTTTGTGGTCAAACAACTTTGGTTACAAGAAACTCTTCAACTCCCCAAAGTGGTGACCTTGACAATGGCCACGTGCTTTGCCTTTTATCCTTCTCATTCATGTCTTGAAACTGCTTCTTGAAACCACTTTCAGATTCTTGAATATTCTTACTACTTATTGACTTTTAAGAAATTTTTATTTGGTAATATTTGGTTTTCCTTCACCTGGGTGAAATTATGTTATGAGAATATCATGGGAAAGTTGGATACTTTCCAACCAAAATATCATTTCCATTTTTCCCTTTAAATGCCTACAATATTTTTCTGGTGGTCGGATGCTAAAAATCATAACTGCAAAGATCGTGCAACCCAACAGCCATTAGATAGATCTTTGGTAGGTGATCATGACCATTGATTAGAGGATAATCTATCAGAGTGCAAAAGGGTCAGGACTAAACAGAGGCTCCGATGAGAGAAGCTTCAAGGGGCATGATAGATAAAATGAATCCTAGAGCATTGATTTGGAATCTGATCCAATGTTATTCATTGATTGATCTTGATCAAAAACCAACATTCCTTAAGGATTAGATGGCAAAAAGCTAACATTATATGGGTCTCGTGGACACATGGAATCTTGGTATTGATTCGACAAGTGCCCTGTTGGTAGTGACTTCATGCATATGTTACCAGGGACACGTGTCCATTTATCATCACTTGTATAGGAGAGTAATTGCGATGGATCCCAGGTAGTTGATATCACTCTCCTTTACCACACCTAGACCATCTTTTAGAAGTGTGTCCATCAGATCTATCTAGAGCCAAGACCCATGAGGAATTCCAATGAAGGAACTTTGATGACCATTGATATGGAACTATGGGTAAGATTAGACCTAGGTTGTTGATTGGAGCTATAATAAGCTGAGATATGGGTCATTGATCAAAGTAATAGAGATGGAATGGGAGTCTTCTATCTAGTTTGAACACGGGTGAAAATTTGGCTAAGGAAACTATATCATGCTGACGCCATCCTAGACCCGTGGAAACTTTTTATTCGCCTATGATGATGTTGACGTGGCAGACAGGTAGGACATGTTTCACCATAATTTGAGACATTTATCTGTGCATCTGATGGGTTCTGCATGCCCACGTGGAAATCACTAGTTGGCTCTCATAATGCTTTGTTGACGGGTTGACACAACACCTCGCCAGGAGACTTTGATACCTGAGGGCAGATTTGGACCATTGATCGGTCCTACTTGAGAATGGTATGAGAAAATTCATCGAGTTCTAGGTTGCAAACAAGACTCCAACAAGGGGACTCTGAGCTTGAATCTCAACCATTGATCAAGAGATGCAAATGGAGCTCCGACCACGCATGAGAGCCATCGATCTGGTTCGACCAAGAACCCAAAAATGGCTAAGGCAAAGACCATCATGATGATTTCATCTTGAACACGTGGTGAATTTTCATAACTCCACTATGGCATTGAGGTGGTAGGTGTTCAGAAACACAGGTATTCCAACAGAGGCCAAACACCTTTAGTAACCACTAACACAGCCAGATCAAAGATCAACATACTGATATTTTGACATCGTAAAACCCCTACAAGGAAACATCCACGGCCTAACCAATGCATCCACTTGGAGTAGTTTATTAATGCAAAATAAAAAGATTACAGAGAGATTTTACAAGATATTTTCTCACAATTGATCATGGACCAATGACCTTCCATGCTCTCTAAATAGATATCATGGACCGATCGGGTATTAAGCCATAGATCAATGGTCGTTAATATTGAGGAGAATATGAACCGTCATATCACTCTATGTCGGGAACATATCGTGATCATCGGATTTCCTATCCTAACTACAAATTCATACTAATGCATACTAAAGAAACACAGTTTTACCTAATGTAACATTATACCAAGTAGATCTTAACTAACTCCTAAGTGTCTAAATATCCTAACATCCCCCCTTAAGAACAACTTGGGATAGGATTGAAGGATTTACAATAGTGACACAATAGGAGAATCAAGGAGGCATTAGAGCCTATCCCCCCTTAATGACAACTTCATGAACTCCTAACATAGATTGAAGTTTGGAAAACTTTGCTTCTATAACAGACTTTGTGAAAATGTCTACAACTTGATCTTCTGTACGGAAAACAAGCACTTCAATAACTTGATCATGAATGAGATTTCTAATGAATTTTATGTGTAGCTTGATGTGTTTGTTGCATTGATGTTGAACTGGGTCTTTGGCGAGCTTGATGGCACTTTGATTGTCGCACCAATGGTTGGTCAGATGTTGCTGCTGGAATCCAAAATCTGAAAGAATCTGTCAAAGCCATAAGGCTTCCTGACTTGCATTTACCATGGCTCCATACTCTGCTTCTGCTGAATAAAGTGAAATATCCTCTTGCTTCTTACAAGCCCATGTGATAGGTCTTCCACCAAGGCTAAAAACATAACCTACATTAGACTTCTGATCATTAGGGTCATGTTGACGGGCGAAATTGTCTGTCCATCAATTGAGAGAGTGGAACCGATCTGGGGTTGTCTAAATAACCCAAGCCGTTTGGAATGAACCACCATGACGAGTTTAACGGCTCCGTTGGCCGCTCTAAGGTCTCTAAGAGAACCAAAGAGAAAACTAATCTAAACTAACTAATCTAACTAAAACAAATAAAACAAACTAAACTGACTAAAGCTAACTAAAACTAATATACAAGGAACTAAATTAACTAAAAAACAACTAAATAAAAACAACTAATATACTAATCTAATTAACACAAAATACTAAATAAACTAAAACTAATTATAAGAAACTAAATTAACTATTATATACAATCTACTAATTACTATTACACTAACTCTATCTATTCTATATACTATCTACTAATTATAATAACTCAAATCAACTATCTAATTACCAGCTGCAATATTACTTATTCACAAATGTACACTATAAACAACCTACAGATTTAATTAAAACTTGCAAAACTCATGTGTTTTCTGCCCTAAGACAATAAGATATGTTTATTTTTTATTTTTTTATATTTTATGAAAAAGAAATAAAACTACTGAAATTAAACGATCT
This sequence comes from Picea glauca, assembly GCA_000966675.3. Lineage (NCBI taxonomy): Eukaryota > Viridiplantae > Streptophyta > Pinopsida > Pinales > Pinaceae > Picea > Picea glauca. The sequence goes on along the minus strand of JZKD02S2083710.1, from coordinate 149,076 downwards.
AATATAATTATTGAAATTAAACAATCTAATATAAATCTAATTAAAATTATATCTAAATTAAACTCCTAATACAAACAACAAAGAAAAGATTAACTGACCTGGCAACGCTCCTTATTTGTTCTATGTATGATAACTCTGAAGCTGGTCGGAGGAAGTAAACTCACACCGGTTATTCCCAAAGCTTTTCGTAAACGATCAGCTGTGCTACTCTTTGAGTGTTTACGGGACACACAAGACATAAAAAATCATAACAACTATAAGATGTATAAATCTCTGCAATAAGGGAAACCTGCTATGCAAAAACTTATATTTACTAATTCAATCAATGAAGAAGATAAACATGTCATTCACAAACTGAATTAACAATTGTTATGTCTTTTATACAATTGGAAGAAACTAGATATGGATTACAGTGATTTAAATTATATCATTTGCACATGATCTAGATAGCTAAAGTAGTCGTAAATCATAAACAAATTGATATACACAACATGAAACAAGATATTGATATAATGAGAAGCTAAAGTTGTGACAAAACACCAAATCTGCTTCAGTTTGTATTAGAATTCCATATCCTTGTTCTCCCACAAATGAGGATGAGATTATTACAAAAATGATAGGTATATATAAGTCTCTCCACAGGGTAAAACATCCCTGTGGATAATATCAAAATGTTTTACACAATCTGGGAAATATCCCAAAATCAACTAAACTAGGAAATCAAAATGCAAGTAAAATCTTTGAAATATCCCCTAACTGCTCATCAAAGCCACTACCATTTCGAATTGATCTGCAATGGACCAAAAATAACCAATTAGAAAGACATTTCATCAACAGAACAAAAAAAAATTGATCCTACAGACTTAGCTATAGAATCATCTAATTTTGTAGCTAGTCTAAAATAGCATACAGGATCAGATAGCAATCAAATTAAATCTTTTCAAAAGAGTCAAATCCAATTTAATTTTCTTTTAATAAATATCCAAAACGAATCACTATAATTCCAATGAGTTTATCATTCAAATTAACAAAATCGGAAAGGATTGCAATCGAAACAGGGTAAGAATGCTCTGTTTTTAGTTGCCATAAAATCGGGTCAAATCATAACAGGATTGTTTTATATCAAATGAAATCAATGGTGAATCATATCGTATAAGATACGATGTAACACAATCATAATCGAACACCATCAAAATTGATTTGTTACGGCTGTAACAATGCACATAAGATTCATGTTGTTTCAATCAAATACCAATATGGAAAAACTGTTACGATTATTGCCAAATAATCATTCATCAAACTTCGCCATATATTTCAATCATTGAGCGTTTACATAGTCAACATACAAGATCACATAGTGATCGTAACCATCAACAGCAGTGATAACCATAAACTGGGCAACAATCAAATATAGAAACAAATCGTAATCCTGGGCATAATCACTTTTGTTCCCAAATCAAATTTAAACAATATATTTGTTGCAATATGAACCGAGCTGATAACACAGTCAAACAATGTGAATCGATTAGTTGGATATAACAGTTATGACTCATGTCTATTCGCAATTTGGTTATGCCTTAACAAAATGGTATTCGAATTGATCATAGAATATAATAGTTAACCATTATTGCCAACCTTATCGTATAAAATATAACCAATTTCAAATCGAAATATTGACTGTGTTTGAAATTGAAATACCAGAAATGACCTGTATTTAGTAAAGATATTAACAACTTCAATAAGCAACAGAGTAGCCAGTTTAAGCCAAATTAAAACAATCAAATCCATAACACGATCAATCGAATCAAAGCTAAATCCAATCAAAGCTAATCCGGGAAACGAAATTCGATTAATCAAAACAAAATTATGCATATAGTACATTCTTATGTGTCAAAGCAAATCCACACTGTAAATAGAGCTTATGAGTTTATCATATAAACAGGTGATAATCATACCAGTGAGAGTGCTCGAGCTATGCCAATTTTGAATTAACAACCGTTGTAGCCGACTCCACATTTTTAAACAAAATTGAACTTGTTGTTCGCTGTTTCTTATCAGTGGTTGTTGATTTAGCCTTCTGACTGGTGAGCGTTGCAACTTGATCTTCCAGAGCATGAATTCTGGACTGCAACATTGGCACATCAAGGTAATACCTTTATAGCCACGAGCCACACTGATCACATGGTGGAGCAGCTGGTTCGGATAGAACAGGAGGGGATTTTGATGAGTCACCGGGGTTTTCACAAGGCATTTTGATGCCTGGATAATTAAGATCATTTTGCAAGCAAGGTGGTAGGTTTTTGACAAAATCGTATGAGGGTTTGTCACACAGACCTTCAGAATAGGGATACTCACTTGCCAGGTAACTTTCAACCTCCGAGTTAGAATCTTCACTCACCATGAGAAGGTCAGGGTTGACAGGAGGTCTCGGTTTATTTCTTGCCATGCGAGAGATTAATCGGGCGTTCTTCTTACCTTTAGAATTTTCATTAGGTTTGGTTTTAGGATTTTTAGCCATGGGTTTAACAGTTTTGACATCTTTGGTCACAGAATTGGGTAGGTCGATAGGTGAGTCGGGTAGGGGTTTAGGTAGCAGAGCACTGTAAGGCACATGGGGTACTACCTTGCTATCGCTCACCACAGGTTTGTCAACCTATGGTGAGCTTGTGTCCTCAAACTTATTGCGATAAATAAAGTCATTCCAACAGTCTCGATGTAACCCCAAATGACAAACCACAAGCATTTTAATTAACCCAAAGTGAAAAAGGCTGTTATCGGCCTAGTTCTATTTGTATCTTTTAGACATTTTGAACAGACTCCTATGCAACTAATAAGGCACATTAAGCTCATAGCCCATGAAAACCATATGTAGCCGAAGGTGGTACAAGAAAACGAAACCATATCAGCCCTCACAGGTGATGAACTGCTTGGTTATCATCAACAAGTCGTGCCAACGTTGCTTGAGCATATTCGCGGGTAAACCTTTGTCACAGGAGCTCACCCTTCATGACTGGAAGAGCAATGTTGATGGGACATCTTCCACTTTGCAATTTTTTGACCATTTTTGTCCAGTAGCAGGCAGACCGGTAGCTAAACTGAGAAATTGCTCGTCAATTTCTAACTGCACATCCCCAACTTTGGCTCAGCAGCCATCAAAGGTTAATGCAAATTGTCGAGCCACACCAGGGTTAAAGCCATCAAACTTTCATATGAACAGGAGCCAGCCAAACTCCTCAAGGTCACTATAAGCACCGTCGAACATCAACAATGCCTGGCTACCATTGGGTTCAGCCCTTACGACTGGAGCCATGGTGCGGGCGCATGGTAGGGTTCGGATAAACACACAGGAACAAAATCATTTGGGCTAACAACTGAGAACAATGAAAGGGGAGGCAAATTAATGTGTGTGTGCGGGGGTGGTGGGATTATCACCGCCATGCAGCATAGTAATGGCAAGGTACAATGCTGTTCAATCAATCATAATATCGTTTAAACCATATTAATTGGCCAACCCAAAAATTAAGCGGTGGATGGTATACCAATATGCCAATGCATTGTTCAATATGAAATCAAACGCAAAGTTTAATATGAGCCATCAAATAATTCAAACCAATTGTCATTCAACGTTAAATTAAAACCCAAATGTTTAACCAATCGCGCCATTGTATAACTTAAAACTATTTCCATTCAATATGAAATCAAACTCATATGTTACCCATGCGCTTGTTGCATAATGTGTAATCAAAGTTTATAAAACATTATGACAAGAGATAGAATCGATAAGCCAAGAGCTTATAATAATAAGGATCACATCATACAAAAACCAAAATCAACCATGATCCCTATATAATCAAGTATAACTCTTAAATTTGCATGCTCAATGCCTTATCAATCAAATAAAAGTCAAGTTGCRCAATCAAAGCAAGAATAGGCAAATGGTCATAGTTCRAAAAATCATTCCAGCCACTTAATAACAAACCAAAGGTAAGTGCCTTTCAGAACATTAATGAGAAKATCATGACAGTTCAAAAAACRATGGAGGAKTTTTCACGTTTTCAGTCGTGAAAACTAAATCGACCAATTTGCAAGTGTCGCATGAAATGAAAATATCGTCTATTTGCAAAAAGCGATGGAAATTTGAAGTTCAAGAGACATAGGTGTAGGCAGCTTTTAGGGAAATTGAAAAAAAAATGAATTGGCTGCCAACAATGGTGACACACTGGGAGAAGCAGTTATCTCTGTCAATAAAAAAGAATTCAGATTAGGACAGCAGAGAAAAATTCAACTCAAAAACAACAACCAGAAAATCGTACAAACATCATCATTTACCATCTTCTCCGGCGATGTCTTAAAAGATGTAAAATAATAACAGTCTTAAGATCAACAAGTCACGACATTAATGATAAAATCTTCAATACTATTGGCATGGCCACTACTGCCAGCAGGTGTCCATAGCCTCGACAGGGCTGCCATTTAACCCACTCTGACATCTGTATCCTGTCAAGAAGCTCTAGATAAGAGTAAAGGACTTTTAAAGAGGTTTCTTATAATTTTTTACATATTTTCATTTACCCGACATTGCTTCGCTGCCAGCGGGCCTGTTCAGTACCCCGACGAAGTTGTCTTGGTGCCATGCTTGCATTTACCCACTGCCAGTGGACCTATTCAGTATCCCGACGGGTTTACAAACATTTCCCACAACTCTTCATTAACAATTTTATTTCTCTTTTCTTTTATGGATAGCTGAGCGGGGTGATGTTGAAAAAATCTTGATATTTTAACATATTTTTTAGACCTCATCAGAATTTTTTGACACTGTCCTTTATTCAGCTCCAGAAATGTTTTATTTGAAAAACAACTTGCTATGACAGGGAGGCATCTTTTTGAGTCATTCCTTTACGGAAAAGAGATAGCGTAAAAAGATAATAGATGATCATGACAAACTTTGCTCAGAGATTGAAATTAGTAAACTTCTTTCAAACAACAAAATTTTCCAACATAAATATCAGCTCTTAGAAATATATCACTGATGTTTGTACAACCTTTCAGAAGTTATTTCAGCGAAGATATTTTCCCATGGTCTTTGTCTGAATGGCTCAATGCACAAGCATGCATATGTTTCAAAAACACAAAACTGATCAATCCCAATCAAAACCAAAAATAAAAGGAAAGGAAAAATAAAAACAAAATGAAATATTTACATAATATACAAGGGTAGTAATCAAGCGAAGTATCTTTTCAGGGCTTGGCCATTCACCGGATAGGCGTCAAGCTGCCCTTCAAGATTCTGTAATTGAAAGGAACTAGGACCCAACTTTTCAGCAATCAAAAATGGCCCAAGCCACAAATTTTGAAACTTGGTGTGCTCACCCTTTCCTTCCTGTGGTTTGTCCCACTTTAAAACGAGATTGCCTACTTCAAGATTCCTATCAGAAGAAGAATTAGAATCGAACCAAATTTTCATCAGTTGTTGATGTTGGTCTAACTTACGCTTAGCTTGGGTTCTTACTTCTTCTAACTTCATCAAAGCGTTAATACTGCTTTCTAAAGGGGGACAATCTTCTTCTTGAACTTTTTGTGACAAATGGAGCGAAGGAAGAAGAATGTGAGGTGGCAAAATGGCTTCTCTGCCATAAACGAGGAAAAAGGGGGAATTACTTATAGCGGCTTTGGGTGTTACCCTATCATCCCACAGTGCATTAAGCAGTGCATTGTGCCAGTTCTTGTGATTTTCAGCCATGGTTCTCTTGATAATTTTGATCAAGTTCTTGTTTGTTGATTCTACTAAGTCGTTGCCCTGGGGGTAGTAACTAGCAGAATACTTCAGTTTTATTCCTTTATCTAAGGTGAACTCACTCATCTCAAGAGAAGAAAAGTATGAAGTGTTATCAAAGACTAGACAATCAGGGATACCAAAACGAGTGATGATATTCGAGTTTAGAAAAGCGATCACCTGACTTGTGTTAACAGTTCTTAGCGTGGTGGCTTCAGACCATCGAGTAAAGTAATCAGTGGCTGTCGCAATATACTTGTGTTGTTGTGAGGATGGAGGGTTAATAGGACCTATGATATCAAGGCCCCATTGCTGGAAAGGAGAATCGACTGTGACGGGTTGCAAGGGGAAGGCTGGTTTTTGCAATCGCCCTGATGCTTTCTGACAAATGATACACTTACGACACAAGGCATGGGCGTCTCTAAAAAGCGTCGGCCATTGATAACCGGCTCTTAAAACCTTATGAGCAGTGGTGTCACCACTGAAGTGACAACCAGCTTCTCCTGCATGCAACTCTAGCAAGAATTTTTCTGCTTTGTCTTTTTCAAGACAATGCATCAGTACGCCATCGAAATTCTGATGAAACAGTATACCATTAACTAGATGAAAGGAGACGGACTTTAGTCTCAATGCTCTTCTTTTGGCAGGGTCAAGGTGACGGGGCACTGATCCATGTTCAAGACAAAATCTAATATCATCGTACCAAGGACTTACGAGGTTTTGTGCACAACAAATCAAATTCTGATCGCGTTGTTCTAGGTTTGACGTATCACTATCTTCTTGTTGTTCGGTTTCTGAATCAACTACCAACTTACACAACCCTTGGCCTCTCACGATCTATGCTGGGGTGATTTCTAGGTCATACTCTTGCAAGGAAGTGACCCAGTTGGATCTTTTCTCTCCTAACTCCTTTTGCACTAACAAGTTCCTTACGGTAGGGTAAGGAACAATGACCTTCGTCCTTGACTTCAAAAGATAGGACCGGAAATGCTTAACTGCTTTGAAAAAAGCGTAGGCTTGTCGATCAACCACTGGGTAGTTAAGTTCAGCGCCTTTGAAAGAAGAGCTCATAAAGGTGATGGGTACTTCGTTGTTCTCAGAGTTCTTCTGAGTTAGGACCACGGCATAGGAACGATCAGAGGAAAAAGTATAGAGTGTAAAGTCTTGAGAGAAATCAGGACTCATGAGAGACAGAGCCTCTATTATGGCCTTCTTTATAGCATTGAAAGCTTGGTTTTCTGTGGGTCCCCAGTGATATTGGTTGTCTTTCTTAATCAGGTTTTGAAGAGGCCTGACCATTTCGGAAAAGCTGG
>JZKD02S2083710.1:115100-141980 GCA_000966675.3 Picea glauca | reverse complement strand
TTCGGAAAGGAGGTTTGTAGGGTCCTTTACTCGAAGAGGCTTCCTCAGTCGACCTTTTTAAATCTATAACTTGATTAGACAATTTTTGTACAACTTTGGTTAAATTTTCCAAATCCGAGTTTTCGGGTTGTGTTTTGTTTTGTGTAGGTCTGGGGAGAATTTCAATCTTCTTTTTGGAAGAAGAAACAGTCTCAGTTTCGTTGCTAGAAGAGTCCTTAAGGCTAAGTATGTCTTTTTCAATCTGAGTAGCCTCTTCGAAAGCTTCTAACAATGTAGCCTTTTTAGATCTTTTAACCCAAATAGCTATACTTTGATGTAGAGCTTTAGTGTAGTAAGCTATTACAAGACTTTCAGCAGGCATAGAATCTGCAGGGATTCGATTTTTAAGCGTTAGGAATCTTTGATTAAAATCTTTAACTTTTTCTTTCGGGTTCATTTTTAAACCTGAGAGATCCATGACTAAGACTTCCGAAGGCTTGCCATCTCCGAATTTTTCCAAAAATCAAGACTCAAACTTTTCCCAAGACACTATGGTATGGGGATGTTGGGCAAAGTACCAAGTGGACGCATTACCCTCAAAGGTGTAAGGGAACAACCTATAGACAACATCTTCATGTTCAACGTTACGGAGTCTGGTGGCTAACATAAATTTTTTGATATGATCTTCGGCTATTTGTTTTGAATTGGGATCAAACTTAGGAAGCCATTTCTCTGGATGCTTAGGTAAAGGGTGTTGGGCTCAGGTACATCTACTGCATCCTGGTCCAACCAGGGTCTAGTAGGGTTGTTCTGATTTGCCATTGGAGAATTGGGTGTGGAAGGCTGAGAAGGTGGATTGCCTTCGTTAGAAGAGGAATCTCCCTCAGAGGAAGGAGATGAAGGAGGTGGTGAAGGAGGTATCCCAGATCCTCCTGCGGCAGGATTTAAGTTTGGATCTGGAGAATTCATAGCGAGGTCAATGTCACCTAACTATTCTTTGATATCAGAGAAGTCCAAAGGTTGACCCCACGGGCGGTTTGGTTGCCTAAGACTGGCTAAGGCACTGTGTGTTTTAATAAGAGATTGACGAACGATCTCTTGGAGATCACCACTTGTAGGATTAGGGGTTGTTGGCTCAACTATGATCTGTGGATCTTCGGTTGAAGTAGTTGCTATTTGAGGGGGGATATTATCTTGTGAACGGCTTCTAGTCACTATAGGTGTGCGATTAGGTGGGCGAGGAGTCTTGCGACCACCTCGTGCCATTAATTAAGTTCAGGCCCTCCTTCTAGCACCATTTGTTGACGGGCGAAATTGTCCGTCCGTCAATTGAGAGAGTGGAACCGATCCGAGGTTGTCTAAATAACCCAAGCTGTTTGGAATGAACCACCCTGACGAGTTTAACGACTCCATTGGCCGCTCTAAGGTCTCTAAGAGAACCAAAGAGAAAACTAATCTAAACTAACTAATCTAACTAAAACAAATAAAACAAACTAAACTGACTAAAACTAACTAAAAAAAATAAAACAAACTAAACTGACTAAAGCTAACTAAAACAAACAAAACTAAAACTAATATACAAGGAACTAAATTAACTAAAAAACAACTAAATAAAAATAACTAATATACTAATCTAATTAACACAAAATACTAAATAAACTAAAACTAATTATAAGAAACTAAATTAACTATTATATACAATCTACTAATTACTATTACACTAACTCTATATATTCTATATACTATCTACTAATTATAATAACTCAAATCAACTATCTGATTACCGGCTTCAATATTACTTATTCACAAATGTACACTATAAACAGCCTACAGATTTAATTAAAACCTGCAAAACTCATGTGTTTTCTGCCCTAAGACAGTGAGATATGTTTTTTTTTTTTAATTTTTTATATTTTATGAAAAAGAAATAAAACTACTAAAATTAAACGATCTAATATAATTACTGAAATTAAACAATCTAATATAAATCTAATTAAAATTATATCTAAATTAAACTACTAATACAAACAACAAAGAAAAGATTAACTGACCTAGCAACGCTCCTAATTTGTCCTGTGTATGATAACTTTGAAGCTGGTCGGAGGAAGTAAACTCGCACCAGTTATTCCCAAAGATTTTCGTAAATGATCGGCTGTGCTACTCTTTGAGTGTTTACGGAAAAAACAAGACATAAAAAATCATAACAACTATAAGATGTATAAATCTCTGCAATAAGGGAAACCTGTTATGCAAAAACTTATATTTACTAATTCAATCAATGAAGAAGATAAACTTGTCATTCACAAACTGAATTAACAATTGTTATGTCTTTTATATAATTGGAAGAAACTAGATATGGATTACAGTGATTTAAATTATATCATTTTCACATGATCTAGATAGCTAAAGTAGTCGTAAATCATAAAAAAATTGATATACACAACATGAAACAAGATATTGATATACTGAGAAGCTAAAGCTATGACAAAACACCAAATCTGCTTCAGTTTGTATTAGAATTCCATATCCTTGTTCTCCCACGAATGAGGATGAGATTATTACAAAAATGATAGGTATATATAAGTCTCTCCACAGGGCAAAACATCCCTGTGGATAATATCAAAATGTTTTACACAATCTGGGAAATATCTCAAAATCAACAAAACTAGGAAATCAAAATGCAAGTAAAATCTTTGAAATATCCCCTAACTGCTCATCAAAGCCACTTCCATTTCGAATTGATCTGCAATGGACCAAAAATAACCAATTAGAAAGACATTTCATCAACAGAACAATAAAAAATTGATCCTACAGACTTAGCTACAGAATCATTTGATTCTGTAGCTAGTCTAAAATAGCATACAGGATCAGATAGCAATCAAATTAAATCTTTTCAAAAGAGTCAAATCCAATTTAATTTTCTTTTAATAAATATCCAAAACGAATCACTATAATTCCAATGAGTTTATCATTCAAATTAACAAAATCGGAAAAGATTGCATCGAAACAAGGTAAGAATGCTTTGTTTTTAGTTGCCATAAAATCGGGTCAAATCATAACAGGATTGTTTTATATCAAATGAAATCAATGGTGAATCATATTGTATAAGATACAATGTAACACAATCATAATCGAACACCATCAAAATTGATTTGTTACGGCTGTAACAATGCGCATAAGATTCATGTTGTTTCAATCAAATAGCAATATGGAAAAACTGTTACGATTATTGCCAAATAAACATTCATCAAACTTCGCCATATATTTCAATTGTTGAGCGTTTACATAGTCAACAGACAAGATCACATAGTGATCATAACCATCAACACCAGTGATAACCATAAACTGGGCAACAATCAAATATAGAAACAAATCGTAATCCTGGGCATAATCACTTTCGTTCCCAAATCAAATTTAAACAATATATTTGTTGCAATATGAACCGAGCTGATAACACGGTCAAACAATGCGAATCGATTAGTTGGGTATAACAGTGATGACTCATGTCTATTCGCAATTTGGTTATGCCTTAACAAAATGGTATTCGAATTGATCATAGAATATAACAGTTAACCATTATTGCCAACCTTATCGTATAAAATATAACCAATTTCGAATCGAAATATTGACTGTGTTTGAAATTGAAATACTAGAAACGGCCTGTATTTAGTAAAGATATTAACAACTTCAATAAGCAACAGAGTATCCAGTTTAATCCAAATTAAAACAATCAAATCCATAACACGATCAATCGAATCAAAGCTAAATCCAATCAAAGCTAATCCGGGAAACGAAATTCCATTAATCAAAACAAAATTATGCATATAGTACATGCTTATGTGTCAAAGCAAATCCACGCTGTAAACAGAGCTTATGAGTTTATCATATAAACAGGTGATAATCATACCAGTGAGACTGCTCGAGCTATGCCAATTTTGAATTAACAATCGTTGTAGCTGACTCCATGTTCTTAAACAAAATCAAACCTGTTGTTCGCTGTTTCTTATCAGTGGTTGTCGATTTAGCCTTCTGACTGGTGAGCGTTGCAACTTGATCTTCCAGATCATGAATTCTAGACTGTAGCATTGACACATCAAGGTAATACCTTTCTAGCCACGAGCCACACTGATCACATGGTGGAGCAGCTGGTTCAGATAGAACAGGAGGGGATTTTGATGAGTCATCGGGGTTTTCACAAGGTAATTTGATGCCTGGATAATTAATATCATTTTGCAATCAAGGTGGTAGGTTTTTGACAAAATCGTATGAGGGTTTGTCACACAGACCTTCAGAATAGGGATACTCACTTGCCAGGTAACGTTCAACCTCTGAGTCAGAATCTTCACTCACCATGATAGGGTCAGGTTTGACAGGAGGTCTCAGTTTATTTCTTGCCATGCGAGAGATTAATCGGGCATTCTTATTACCTTTAGAATTCGAATTAGGTTTGGTTTTAGCCTTTTTAGCCATGGGTTTAACAGTTTCGACATCTTTGGTCACAGAATTGGGTAGGTCGATAGGTGAGTCAGGTTGGGGTTTAGGTAGCAGAGCACTGTAAGGAACAGGGGGTACTAACTTGCTCTCGCTCACCACATGTTTGGAAACCTGTGGTGGGCTTGAGTCCTCAAACTTATTGCGATAAAGAAAGTCATTCCAACAGTCTCGGTGTAACCCCAAATGACAAACCACAAGCATTTTAATTAACCCAAAGTGAAAAAGGCTGCTATCGGCCTGGTTCCATTTGTATCTTTTAGACATTTTGAACAGACTCCTATGCAAGTAATAAGGCATATTAAGCTCATAGCCCATGAAAACCATAAGTAGTCGAAGGTGGTACAAGAAAGCGAAACCATACCGGCCCTCGCAGGTGATGAACTGCTTGGTTATCATCAGCAAGTCGTGCCAACATTGCTTGAGCATATTCGCGGGTAAACCTTTGTCATAGGAGCTCACTCTTCGTGAATGGAAGAGCAATGTCCATGGGACATCTTCCACTTTGCAATTTTTTGACCATTTCTGTCCAGTAGCAGGCAGACCAGTAGCTAAACTGATAAATTGCTCGTCAATTTCTAACTGCACATCCCCAACTTTGGCTCGGCAGCCATGAAAGGTTAATGCGAATTGCCGAGCCACACCAGGGTTAAAGCCATCAAACTTTCATATGAACAGGAGCCAGTCAAACTCCTCAAGGTCACTGTAAGCACCGTCGAACATCAACAATGCCTGGCTACCATTGGGTTCAGCCCTTACGACTGGAGCCATGGTGTGGGCGCATGGTAGGGTTCGGATAAACACACAGGAACAAAATCATTTGGGCTAACAACTGAGAACAATGAAAGGGGAGGAAAATTAATGTGCGCGTGCGGGGGTGGTGGGATTATCATTGCCATGCAACATAGTAATGGCAAGGTACAACGCTGTTCAATCAATCATAATATCGTTTAAACCATATTAATCGGCCAACCCAAAAATTAAGCGGTGGATGGTATACCAATATGCCAATGCATTGTTCAATACGAAATCAAACCCAAAGTTTAATATAAGCCATCAAATAATTCAAACCAATTGTCATTCAATGTTAAATTAAAACCCAAATGTTTAACCAATCGTGCCATTATATAACTTCAAACTATTTCCATTCAATATGAAATCAAACTCATATGTTACCCATGCGCTTGTTGCATAATGTGTAATCAAAGTTTATAAAACATTGTGACAAGAGATAAAATCGATAAGCCAAGAGCTTATAATAATAAGGATCACATCATACAAAAACCAAAATCAACCATGATCCCTATATAATCAAGTATAACTCTTAAATTTGCATGCTCAATGCCTTATCAATCAAATAAAAGTCAAGTTGCACAATCAAAGCAAGAATAGGCAAATGGTCATAGTTCAAAAAATCATTCCAGCCACTTAATAACAAACCAAAGGTAAGTGCCTTTCAGAACATTAATGAGAATATCATGACAGTTCAAAAAACGATGGAGGATTTTTCACGTTTTCAGTCGTGAAAACTAAATCGACCAATTTGCAAGTGTCGCATGAAATGAAAATATCGTCTATTTGCAAAAAGCGATGGAAATTTGAAGTTAAAGAGACATAGGTGTAGGCATATTTTAGGGCAATTGAAAAAAAAAATGAATTGGCTGCCAACAGGTCATCAAACCAATTTGAATCAATAAAACCAATCAATAAAGGAGTCCCCCCTGAACTATAATGTATCTCGAACTAAATTGTACCACAGACATAGCGAATTGTCGTTTTAGATTCTTTCCAATGGATTTCATGGGGTGTTTTCATATACCGGGCAATAAGACCAACATCAAAGGAAATATTAGGACATGTATGAGTCAAGTATAAGAGGCTACCAACTAATTTATGGTATAAGGTTGCATCAACTTCGGGAGAAGTACAAATGGCAACAAGCTTGACTCCAGACTGGAAGGGAGAAGGGGATGGTGTACAATCGTCCATGTGAAGGAGATGAAGAAGGTCACAAGCATACTTAGATTGGGAAAGAAAAATTCCTTCATTGGTTTGCAAAACTTGGAGGCCAAGGAAATAGTGCAAAAATCCTAAGTCTATCATTTCAAATTTCTTCTTAAGGCTGATTTTCACATGGGTTAGAAATTTTGAGTCACTACCAGTACGGATAAGGTCATAAAAATAAAGGACAAGGATTATGAGATGGATTCCTACTTTTTTAGTATAGACATTAGGATCATAATGGCATCTAGAGAATCCAATGGAAATAATAAATGCATCCATTTTGGCATACCAAGCTGGAGGATCTTTCTTAATACCATAAAGAGATTTCTTACGGTGAAAAACAATGCTAGAGTCATTCTGGACATAGTCAGGGGGATGTTCCATGTATATTTCTTCTTATAAATCTCCATGCAAGAAGGCATATTTAACATCCTTTTGATGGACCTCCCATTTATGTGAGGCAGTAAGGGAAAGAACAAGGAGGATGGAATTCATTTTGGCTACAGGGGAAAATGTTTCATTATAGTCAATTCCTTCAACTTGGGAAAATCCTTTGGAAACTAATCGAGCCTTGTGTCTTTCAACACTTCCATCTGAAGCATACTTAGTTATGTCGAGACCCATTTACATCTAACAAGTTTTCTTCCTTTTGGAAGAGGTACAATATCCCAAGTATCGTTTGTCATTAAAGAATGATACTCTTCATTCATTGGTGTATCCAAATGTGTATGACCTGAAGCTTTTGCAAATGTATCTGGATCATGAGTCTCTGAAACTTGAGCCAAAAGAGAAGAGGGTCACCAGAACTGTGAATGTGTCTAAGGCTGATCTGAAGGATCACTGACAAGATCACCAGCTGCTTCTCGTGTTGAATGGACCCATCTAGGAAGTGATGGAGCTGGAGTTGGTGTTGGTTCAAGTTCAAAGGACTCATCTGGAGGAAGGTGAGTAGGCAGAGATGTATTTTTATCCTCACTTTCATCATATGAAGAAGAAACTAGAACATAAGAAGGAAAAATCGTCGAAGATGGCTCACAGTTTGAAGAAGGCACAAACGTCAAATTAGGCTCACAGGCCAAAGAAGGAAAAAACATCGAATTAGGCTCGTAGGCCAAGATATTTTCATCAAATTTAACATCTCTTCTAATAATAATTTCATTATAATGTGGTTGAATAATTCTATAACCTTTGACATCTTCATAATAACCAAAAAATACACACTTCTCACTTTTAGGCTACAATGCTTTCCTTTTCTCATGAGGAATGTGAGCCCATGCTATACTGCCAAATAAATGGAAGTGACTTACATCTGGTTTAATTTTAGTCCAAGCTTCTTTCCATGTTATATTTGTAAGAGCCTTTGTGGGAGTGTGATTTACTATGTAATTTTCACAATTGATGGATTCTGCCCAATACTTTAGACTTAATCCCTTAGATTGGATCATACAATTAGCCATTTCTTTTAATGTGCGGTTCTTTTTCTCAGCAACACCATTTTGTTGTGGTGTATATGGAACAGTGTGTTGAATTTGGATTCTGTGTGTTGTGCAGTAACTTGTAAAATTATTTTTCACATATTCACCTCCATTATATATTCTTAACCTTTGAATTTGATGTACAGATTGCTTTTATACAAGGGCCTTGTAGGCCAAAAAATTGTCACAAAATTCACTCTCAAGTTTTAAGAAGTAAACCCAAGTAAGTCTGGAAAAGTCATCAATTAAAGTTAAAAAATACTTGCACCCAGAAAAAGAAGGAGAAGAAAGTGGACCACATAAATCACTATAAACAAGATGCAAAGGGCCCAAGGCATGCCAAGAGGCACGTTTGTCAAAATTGTCCTGATGATGTTTTTCGAGAACACAACTGGCACAAACAACATCTCTACATGAAACAAGAGGAATACTAGTCACCATGTATTGATTACATAGTTTCTGCAATGAGTGGTAGTTTAGATGACCAAACCGCTCATGCCAAAGTTTTCTCAAGTCATCGCTATGAGCAACAAAAACTGATGAAAAGGATGATGACCCAAAGTTGTCAAACTTGTACAACCTAGTAATATCATCAACAATTCCAGTTGCAAGAACATGCTTAGGATCTTTTAGATCCTTGATTATAACTTGGTGAGGTGAAAACTCTATGGCTTTACCTTCACCTGAATGAGTGATCTGATATATTGATAGAAGGTTACAAGAAATACTTGGAACACATAATACATCATTGAAATGACTGTTTTCTACTTGAACTGTTCCAGATACGTCAACACTAAGAGATCTATCATCACCAACAAATATTTTCTTGCTGTTACATTTATTTAGAGAATAAAATATGTCTCTATCCTTATCCATATGATAAGATGCTCCAGAATCAATAAGCCACTCATAAGAACAAGAAGTAGAAGTTGTATTGAAGGAGAAACCAGAAGCAAAAAGTTCATGTCCATGAGAAGAAGAAGAAGAAGTAGAATCAATACTGACGTTGTGCTTGTTCATCGTTGCTTCTAAAGCTACCATCTTCTTGAAATATTTGGACTCATCATGACCATCTTTATCACAAAAGTTGCAATGTTTGTCAGTATTCTTATTTTTATATCTAGTTCCTTTGTCACCATTAGGAGTGGAAGTTGTTTGAGTGGGTTTGGGATCCTTATGTTGATTATTGTTGCGGCGAGGATGTTGCTTCTTGGGATTCTTGGGTTTATATTTCTGATGAGCAACTAAAGATTTGTTGGAGGTACTTGTAGTGTTGATCACTCCAAGTTGTACACACTTATCTTTCTCTCTAATCAAAGCATCACAAAATTTATCAAGACCTGGTTTTTGATAAGTTGTCCCTAGAGCCTCTTACATGGCATAAAAGGTAGATACAAACACAGAATATGCACTACCTAGCTTAGAAAGAATAAGATAGATGCAACGATCTTATTCTATATTTATGTTACATTCTTCACGTAAAGTTCTGAGTGTTTTAAACTTAGATAGTTAGTCTTCAATGATAGAAAAATCACCTGGACTTAAATTCAGTACTTGATTTTCTAACTACTGTGCTCCAATAATATTGTGTTTACCAAACACAGATTCAATATTTTCCCAATCTTCTTTAGGTTTATCAATTGATTGAAGGTGGAACCTTAAATCAGGAAAGATGGAAATTTTGATTAATCCACGTGCTTCGTCATCCCTATTATCCCATTTGAATTTCTTATTAGCATCAGTGGGTGTTGTTTCCTTTCCCAAGGTAATCCTGTACAAGACTTTACGTCTTAATAAATCCTCCATATGGGATTTCCATTGGAAGTAGTTGGTGTTGGTAAGAAAAATAATACTTGAAGAAAACATATTAAATATGTAGATCATATGGATTTAAGAACTGAAACTGATGATTTGGATGGAAAGATCTCGAAAAAATTAGGCGGTTGTCACACACCCACTACGACAACCTAGATTTTTCGTTCTTTTTCTTCGAGGAATAGAATCCTTGGGACTTCTATGGGGACTAGCACAGACCCTCTCTTTCCTTATCCTCCTCCAAATGACCACAAGTTGGCCTTAGCACAAGCGCCTTTCGTAACTCGCAAGTCGGGAATCAAGACTCTCGACTCCCCTTTCTCCAAACACCGATACCTGAGATGCTATACCGGTATGGCTCCCTCCTTACTAGCACTAGCTACATGTAACCGTGGGCTAGGCCAAACACTAGCACCACTCGCAACCTCGCCAGTTAAAGTGTTGAGCTCTCATGTTCCTCCTTCATGAACCCCCAAGGACCGAGAGGTCAATGTTGAGTGGACTTTGTCAAAACGGCACACACATGCCACTTGTCAACCCCGCTATACTTTTCCCACAAGCTGTGTCGCCATCGCCTGTCACACGAGACCTCGGCTCTCGACGTTTTGCAGCCTTAGAGATCAATGTGTAGCTTCTTCCTCCTGTGAAACCCTGAGCCACGATAAGTCATCAATGGGTTGACTCTTTCCCAGTGTGACACATGACCACCACCGGTTACCCGCTTCCTAGGCTAAATACTAGCACTACTCGTATCTCGCGACTTCAGGAGTTGGAGTGTTGAGCCCTCATGCTCCTCCTTCGTGAATTCCTGAGATACGATAAGTTAACAATGGGTTGACTCCTTCCCAGGAAACATGTGTTCATCACCTATCACCCGTTCCCACCTTTCTTTGGGTGCTTGTCGTTACGCCACCTATCAACCACATGGTCCCCACTTACGGATGGGTCACATGTTTACACGAGCCCTCAGTGCTTGGAACTTCACGACTTCTGCAATCGAAAAGAAACTCTCTCAAGTCCCGAACCCTCGATAGGCAATACCCATGAAGGTTATGATCCAACGGTCCTCCCGTGCCTTGGATCCAATGGTCACAATCACGTCACAATCTCATGAATCATGAGTTCATGCAGCCCTACCCTTGACCACTTCAAGTCACGAGTCAACGAAATGCTACTCTCCTGCTTATACAAAGGCTAAGATCGACATTCAATAGGGCTTCATCAGATCCTTGGATATACAGTCCTGGATCCCATCACTACTTGCGAAGGATGAAAGGGTCGAGGTGTTAATGCCTACGCTCCTTCTCTATATCCATCAGTCTCGACAGATCTGGGGTATTCCCGAAAGGATCTCTTCCATTCGTTTAGAAGACAAAAGGGTACTCTCTTTCGATATTTGAAACTCATTATCCTTCCTGAGCTTTGTCAACTATGAAGGACTTGAGAGCTTTGCGCTCTTTCTCCTGGACTTAACACCTAGAGGGATCTTCAGCACAACTATTGCGCTCCTTCAACAAGGGGGTTATATTTGCCCTGTAGAGAGCTTGTGCATATCTGCACTACCTCTCCTAAGATTAACAATCTCCATCCTCCAAGGGACTCAAAACGACTAGGTGAGTAAACCTTCGTATATGAAACTATGCCTAAGGTCGTTGAGCTCACAGTTCGTGGCTCTAGCTTAAGACACTACAGAACTCCAGAATTTATGGGAACAAGTCATGTCCGAACCCTATAATTCCTTTCTTGCCTGATTATATGACTCAACAGAAAATAGAAGGGATACAGTATATCCATTAAGAATTCATTCACATTCGTGAAAGCAAGCACAACATACCAATTCATACACCATTACAACTAAATTACACAGGGTCAGAGTTCACTTATCTATTACAGGTTGCTGCCAACCAACTGACTGTGGGTGTTTGTCCTTCCACCTGACCATAGGCTCAGAGGCATTCAATATTAGCACTCTGGCCACCCCCGTGCCAAGCCATGATATCACCAGGGAACTCTCACTCTTCTCAAGGGTTCTTTCTCTGTTTTCAGTTTCTGTTCGAGTCCTATTTTCTGCAACTCATAGATTTCTCGCTCGTTTGTGGCCTCGGCGAGGTTTCTTAGACACCCTTCAACATCAAGCTCGCAACCTTCTATTTGTGATTCACTGGGGAGCTTCATGCCTCTCCCTTGGGAGCTTCCTCCATTATCTGGTGTCTGGTGTCTCCCTCTCTTGATGCCTCTGTGTGTATAATTGCCACCTTCCTTCTGTCAGAAGGAAGCTCAGGTCCACCTGGTCTATTAGACCCTGCGGTACTTTAGGATTACTTCCTGTGGCTAGACCATGCTCCCATTCATGGGGGTGGTTGGTAGTTCAACCACCGGTCCTTGCCTCATTAACTGATTTCTCTCCCCTAGTGATATCATGGCCAATACTTTCAAGGCTTCACCCCCATAGTCAGTTATTGGCAACTCAAACTATAATACATTTACATTTTCCTCATGCATTAGCATGGTAATTCCTATTTTATGATTAATTACAAATTGGGGGAAACAGGGTGTTACAGCGGTTTTAAAAAAAATGGCACTGAAAACGGACTTCAGATGTGAAAGTTATGCCATTTAAAAAAAAGGCATAAATGGTAACCAAATGACCATGTGATGGTGTAATTTGCTTTATGAAATGACCCACTTTTATAAAAAGAAGTGAGGATCACTTTTACAATGAAGTTACTTCATAAAAGAAAAGTTGCATGCACAATAAATAAATCATAAATAAAATATTAAAGCTACTTATAGTGATTCACTTTGATACTTGAAGTGAAATACACTTTACAATGGAGCATGAACTTTTTCAAAAAAAGTAACAAAAAGAGAGACTTGAACTCAAGACCTCTTACTTAATAAGGAAATTTTTAACCAAATGGGCTAGAAAAAAATATTGTATTGTTTAGCAGGAGGATTATTGTTGTTGTTGTTGTTGTTGTTGTTGAGGATGGCCTTGGAGAATGTGCTAAAAAAAACTCTTTTCACACAAGAAAAAAAATTTGCTTCTCGAATTTAAAAATGGCGTATTTCGACTTTATACCTTCGGATTTGACTGAAATGGCCGTATCTTGGGAAAAAATAAAATTTTTCGAGTGAAACGAAAAGTTTTCCTGACTGAAACGAGCGCTCCAGACACAATGGAATAGTCCTATCATCCCAGAAATGTATGAAAATGGAAAAAATGGAGATGAGGAAACTTGGCTTCACGATCTCGATCTACAACAGGAGCGGGTCTTCAAACATACCTTGATACCATGTTCGATAACACAGGTATTCCAACAGAGGACAAACACCTTCAGTAACCACTCACACAACCAGATCAAAGGTCAACACAACGATGTTTTGACGTGGTAAAATGCCTACGGGGAAACATCCACAACCCCAGCCAATGTGGCCACTTGGAGCAGTTTATTAATGAAAAAGAAAAAGATTACAAACAGATTTTACAAGAGAGTTTCTCACAATCGATCATCGGAAAATGACCCTCCATTCTCTTTAAATAGAGATCATGGACCAATCAGGTGTTAGGCCACCAATCAATGGTTGTTAAGATTGAGGAGAATATGAACTGTCAGATCATTCTATGTCAGGAACATATCATGACCATCAGATTTACTAACTACAAATGCATACTAATGCATACTAAAGAAATACACTAAGAAACACACTTTTACCTAATGACACATTAGACCAAGTAGATATTAACTAACTCCTAAGTGTATAAATATCCTAACAGTAGGTGGGTGTGACACATGTCACTCTCTTTTTATATCTTGGCTTGTGTATCTGGCAGGTTCCACCTATCCACATGGCAACCTCTGATTATCTCTAATAGTGCTTTGTCGCTGAGCTGATGTGACACCTAGCCAGGAGGCAATGATACCTAGGAGTAGATATGGGTTGTTGATCAATCCTTATTGAAAAACGTTTGAGAGAAGATATGGATCGTCCATCATAGGTGCCCCATCAAAGTGGTTGAGATATGGTCTTCCATCATGACTCTGATAAGGGAACTATGAGGGAAAACCTCAACCATTGATCTAGAGCCTCCAAGAGAAGTCTGAGGAGGCATGAGATTCGTCAATCTAGCCATAATCAAAAGAAAAATTCAGCTAAGGAAAATACCATCATGCTGACATCATACTGGACACACGGTGCCTCTTCATTGGTCCATTGTGGCACTGATGTGGTAGGGGAGAAGGGTACGTGTCACCCAAATTCAATATTTTTACCTATGCATGCGGTGGGTTCCCCATGTCCACATGGAAACCTCTGGTTAGGTCTGACAAGGAACTGTTGGTAGGATGATGTGACATATTGATAGGGACCCATGAGATCTAATATCAAATATTGACCGTCCAACGAGGGGTGTGTCTTGTTAAATTTATGTCATTGATCAGAGGTGTTCCATCAGAGTGGTTGGGGCCTGAACTTCAAATGAGACTCCGAAGAGGGGACTTTGAAAATGCACGTCATTCGTTGATCTTCCTTTCTTGCATTCATCTCATTTTTTAGGGTCCAAAAATGTTGTCGCTTGGTTTCTTAGCCATGGTATCATGATAGGCCCCCTGGGATATTTGCGCTTAAGATCTTTTGGAGGGCGATAAGCCCCCTTTTGACCGTCGATAAGTGCTCAAGCGATTAATTCTTGCCTTAGGTGCAAAAGGGCATGTATTTCTTTTTATTTATTCATTCTTTCTTAGGATAATTGGACTCTTGACTATTCAAAGGTTGTGGAAACTCAAATTATGCCACAATTTCGACCTGGCTATTTCATCAAATCCTCATTTCTTTGATAGGAACAAAATTGGTACTATAAATATGTAGAGATGCTTGGTAAGGTTCACTTTTTCAATTTTGTTCAATCAATGCATGTTGTAATCCCTAAAACCTTATGTATGTTCCACCTGTTAAGGTTTGAAAATGTAAAATAACAAAAATTAATCAACAAGCAACATATCTTAATATTTATGAGCAAGCATATTGATTATACTCAATTGCCACTTCTTGTGCTTTCTTTGCATGGAGTGTTGGTACCCAAATTTTTGGGTTAAACCTCGCATGTGCACAAATGAAGTTGTATGCACACATTCAAAATTTTGCATGAAGAATGACCATAAATGTGTGTTGGACCAAGTTTTTTCCATTGCGGGCCAAGCTTAAAGTCTACCAAGTGTGCCCCGGTCCGAGTTTTGTCAGTTGCACCAAAAATCAAGAAGATTCCCACTGGAATCAAGAAAGGAATAATTAGGAAATATTAGCGAATGATTACTGGCAACATCACGCGAGGACGTGGGACTGTCGGAGGATGTGCTGGCCAAGAAATTAATATTTTCATTGATACAAAAAGTATATGTGGAGCACTGGAAAACACTAGAAGCATGCGAGGTAGTTTTTTTAGACAAATGAGTGGAGTAGATCATAAAGAGAAAGTGATCCCCAATAGAGAAAGCTATAAAAGGAAGTAGTAATATCATAAATAGGGTTGGTTGTTTAGCTAGATAGATATTGAGGAGAAGATATTCAGTGAGTCCATAGTATTGAGATCGCTTTGATCCTGTTGTAATATTGTAATGCTTTTGCATATATTTATGTGTATGTTATATGTCTGAGTGTTGAGAAAAGGAGCATTGCGCAGTGTGTTGTAACTATGCCGATTTATATTAAAAATATATGAATTTCTATGGTTGTCATATATATCTATCCTATGCAATGTATACCTATGTTGTGATTGAATGTATTTAGTAATAAATATGTGATAGTTATGATCCAATCTGCTCTTATCATGTATGAGTTGAATATATGTGTGTATTTTTTTACTTCTTTGTCCTAATAATTTTTCAAATATGAGATGCATGGATGTCAATCCTAATGAATCTTCATGTGTTTATCCTTCATCCCTATTGAAAGACCTTATGGTCTCTATGATCCTCTTTTCATCTCGTGTGAGACCTTCCTCGACCTTTGTTGTGGATTGATATGTCGATGCTCTAGGGTTTTTATTGGACAACTCTGAATGAACCCTAGGTCTAAACTCCCCAGTGTTAAGAAGGAAACATGCAAGCATGGATCAAAATCACCAACAAATGGTTCCATTGTTGAGACCTAAAAGTCTTGTGAGTAACGATGAAGGAAAGAAATGAGGTGGCATCCATCTCGGGAGGAGATTCAAGACTGGTTGATTGCAATAGAGTGTGAGTTTTCCCTATGAGAAACCCAGGGTTTGAGAGTGAATGTCAACAAATGGAAGGATAGGCATTTGTACAAGTATATGCATGAAATTTTCTTTGTTTAATTTCCTTGTTTGTTGTTTGAATGGTTAAAAAGGAAAATGACTATCAATTCTCTCATGTAGCCATTGGCACTAGTGGTTTGGGATCAAGTCAAGATTGAAGAACTGAAAGTGTTGGATAAAAAGTGGACTCAAGCTATCGAATTTTGGTTTGCTCAAGTAAAATAAGGCTATATTGTTGAATTTGGCGTGGAATACACCGACTCTTTTAGCTAGGATGAAAGAAAGTTTGAAGAAGGATTGAGAAAGTGAACGTTGGAGGAAATTCCACTTTGGATAAAAATGTTGTTCATGGAGAAAGGGTTGAAGCGCATAGAGCTTGATCGAATGGCTGAGTAAAATTCCCTACCATGGGGGGATATGTTTATGAAAATATGAGTGAAAGTGAGAAATGAAATGGATCCATTGAGGAGGATCCATAAATTGTTGAGATGACGTGAGGTATGGAATGGACCTAGAATATCTGAGGATAAAAAGATCCGATAGGTACGTAAGAAATGTTGAGATAAGGTGAAGAGCTAAAGAGGGAGGTGGAAAATAATTAGCTAGGGGCGCATGATGAGGGGTCAGGTCCAGATGTAGAGGAAAGAAACTGCACCAGGTGGTATTGTGGGAGAGTAAGCCATGCTAGAGTGGACCACATACAAGGATAGGCCCACAAAAAGGTGTGGCACAGAGGATCTAGTGTCCAGTAGGGATACCGATAGTGATATTAGTTTGGGCATAGGAGGTAAAATCCACACCCCTTGGTTGTTGTAGAGTGCCACAATCTTAGAAGAAGATGAAGTACAGAGTAGTGGTGTGTTAATAAAAAGGGAGGATGGAACGTAGAGAAGTAGTACATTGTTCGAATAGGACGATTTCATGTAGAGTGGCAGTGCGTAGGTTGACCCAGAAGACAAAGTGCACATTTGTGGTGCAAAGTTAGGATGAGAAGGTAGAGTGTAGCGTGTTGGTGCACCAAAATCTTGAGGCTCCCATAGTGGTGGGGGATATGAATTGACAATAGTATATGGTCTTGCATGGTTGGAAGTAGATAGCTCTCTTAGTCACCTTGCAAGAAGTTTCATAAGAAGATGGACTTACACCCCCTTTGTACCACCCCCTTTGCACATTTTTAATCAAGAAGAAAACACAACAGATAATGAAGACAATGTAGTATAAGAAAGAGAAGAAGAATATATAAGTGAATAGAAATTGAAGAAGAAGGAGAATTCAACAATACTTTACCTTGAGGAATATTGGTGTGGAAAAATAAATCCCCTATTACTCTGAGAAGATGAACTAGCTCGAGTTTGAAGATGGAAAATCAATATATTACACTGAGACTACCCATGTTCCATGGAATGGGTAAGGATGATGAAGAGAAACATTGGTTTACATGTGAATCAATGTGGTCTGTGAATAGAATCTATTAAAACTTGAAACTGACTTGGGTAGCGTGCAAGTAAATCCCGAGGTAACCTCGAATCACTTTGGATTGGAAATATGCTCTTTCCAACCCAAGAGGGATCTCTCAAAAAGAAAACAACTTATGATAATCAATAAGCACAAAACAGAGGGAAGATCTGTGGGTTTTGGATTATAGGTTTTGTGAGTTGGACAGGGGAAGTAGTCCATGGAGTCTAAATGTTCGTGTAAATAACATAAGTGCTTGGTAATGGAAATCCAATGAAGAAAGGAAAGGTAGAAACTATTTGCAGAGAGAGAGAGATTTATAAAGGTATGACAGTATAATAAAGAGAAAACATGTTCATTACACAAAGAGCACTTAGCGATGAGTGAATTCTTCGTATAAATCTATTGAAAATGACTGCAAAGGACTATTGGGATAGAGCATCAAATAGAGGGATGAATTATGGACCTTTAGTTCTCTGCAAAAAGATCATCTATAACTACTCATGCAATAGAGCATCTAAGGATGAGTTCCATAACAAAAAATAGCTACACATCAAGAAGACATTCAACAAAGAGAATGGAAAGATATGGAAACTAAAAGAATAACATACTCAGCA
Source organism: Picea glauca (assembly GCA_000966675.3). Classification (NCBI taxonomy): domain Eukaryota; kingdom Viridiplantae; phylum Streptophyta; class Pinopsida; order Pinales; family Pinaceae; genus Picea; species Picea glauca. Next base: position 123,867 of record JZKD02S2083710.1, on the reverse strand, counting down.
AAAAGCATCACAAGAATCTCTGTTGTAGATAAACAAAACTTCTACACCATTATTAAATGGAAAATGAAACCTACAACCACATAGAGCACTACTCTTGTTCTTCCTCCCTCTCTCACTGAAGCATTTCATCTATCTATTTATAACAAAATGGAAAGCAACAACTGGAGGTGCGAGCTGGCCTTCTTCCCATGAAAGTCTCCTAGTATTTATTTCATCTAACAACTTAAACTGACAACTGTGCTATAAAAAGGGAAAATGTTGGCCAATGATCCAACCAACATCGAACTATATTGATATTTTGTTGATGCACATCTCCATATGTGCCAAGTGTCCTTTAGATGCTTGTAACTGTCATCATGTTATCAGCTGCTATCTTTGTCTATCTTCCACATCATCAACCATTCACTAAGATGATAATTCGGGCCCCCTATATTCCTGTTACCTGTTGGTAGGGTCTTTTGGTAGCGAGATTCAGTAGCGCAACCTCCAAAATAGGAATTTTGAATGGCTAGCATCCATCCATGTATACGTCTATGTAAAATGCATTCTTTGCTAGAAATTTGGTAGTGCCATCCTGGTGTGCCTGTGATTTCGGTGGTTTACAGGCAGAAAATCATGGAGAGTAACCTATCGAATGCCATGGTTTCGATGGCTAAGAGCGCCTGTTGAAACATGAATAAGTTGTCGAAAGAACAGTTTTGAAAATTGTTTTAAAAATTGCAAAAAAATGATTTTTCAGTTTTGAAAATTGTTTTAAAAACTGCAAAAAAATGATTTTTTTACTTTCTGTATTCATATATTAATGGCTTTCTCGTTTATATTTAGCTGCCATGCTCTGTTTCTACAAGGTTTACTTTCTCGCATTATATATTGAACTAAAACATGCTTCATGATATGCTTCAATGGCTAACACTGTCAATTAGCCTCTAGAAGAGTCTCAGGTAAAGTTTGTCTGCAACAGACATTCTCAACCAAGTCATTGCATTGACTGATAATAGTAAGTAAATGTGTGAAACTCTTGTATTCATTAGTGATCCTTTGAATCTCTTATCATTCCCTTTCTTTTGTGGTTATTTGAAGAAACTCCTGGATATTATATATTTGAAGTTACTTTCATAAATGGCCATAAGACAAGATTCAATTCCACATTCACTTCATTCAGGGTCTCCACTGCTCCAACACCAAGAACATCGGGAACGATGAGTATACCTGTCAATGACTACCATTTCCTCAATGAGATGTCCAAACTTATGAAAAACAACTTGTACAATGCATTTGAACTCAGCAAGATGAAGGCTGAGATCTTTAGTCCTGTCATTGCTTCTTGCCATTTTTTTTCACCCACGATTCCCAAACAATGTAACTTCTGTTATTTCTACTGCATATTTTGAAAAGCTCCCAGTAGAAGGACAAACATAACCATTTGCAGCTACTCAAACATGTTGTGAAAGCCTGGTAAGAAAAGGGTGTTTAAAAGCACCTACATGATCCATTGCAGAATGCTCAAGGAATAGTCTATGCCCACTTGAGCGATGTCTGACAAACTCTATAGACCAGTGAATGGAAAATAAATTGTTCATGTTGATTTCCTGAAAGAATGTGCACAAACCATAGAAGCAATTTGGCGGTGGATACCTCAAACTCTGTAATAAACTTTAATCAGATATGGAAATTGACAAACGGCTTGACTTGTGGCTTAATCCATGGCCTTGGCTTTGGATGTTGACTTAGTTGTTTGACTCATGCCAGTTATATGGATTGGTGATTTGGCATATGAACTTGGCTTTGAGTTTGGGCCTTGTGGGTAATATGTCATAACTCATGGCTTGAGTATTAACTTGTGTTTTGACATGTAGGTTTATTGCGTGGCTAGTGTAAGAAATGGGCATGTGGCTTGGGTTTTAGAAACTCTGTGCTTAGACAATATGCAATAATTCTAGGCAATATGTAGTTTAGGCATAACTTAGGAATAGGACATTAAAAAGCATATACCTCATGTCTTTAGTAATGTGAGATTTTTCAAATATAAAATATATTTGAAAATTTAAAACATAAACTAGGGCTTACCAATTTATGATTTTGTATGGCAGGTCAAGAAGAAAAAGTCAAAGGATTGCTGGGAAAACGTTATCAACGTGAGATGATGAGGAACCTAGAAGTTAAGACACTAGCCAAAAGATTGAAGAAAGCAATAAGTTAAATAGAGAGAGATGAAAAATCTCTCAAAATTCCATTACATTTTGATCGCTAACATCTAGCTCCAACTGGGATGGAGACCTCCCTACGAGGCTCCAAGAACCTAGTAGTTCCATTCTCCTTATCTGTTGGGCTATGGAGTCATCTGGCCTGTGAAACCAGTCTCTATAGGCCGGATCTCCAAAGTCATATCATAATAGATGTTGTAAAATATTTTATTGAAGACAGGCAAAGCTTCACCCTGCTCTCTCTTTAAAGCATAAAAATCAGTAAGGTATGAATCTGGTGATTTGTACTCACCCCAATACTTCACAAAGTCATTAGAGAACTCAATCCAAGAGCCAATAGAATCATCTCTCATACCTTTAAACCATACAACAACATCTTTGATCAAAGACTTAGAGAAAAATCTCATGATCACATCATCATGAACAATCTGAAATCGATCAACAAAATCCTCAAAGGATTCCAAGTGCATTTCAGCTGTGACATAACAATCTCCATAGAACTGGGGAATATATTCAAAGAATTCAAGAGGATAAGGATGAAGGGGATAGGGTAGCCTCAAAGGCTTGAACATCTTCTTCCTGATTTTAGTTTGAAAAGCAGTGGGTTGATCATTGAAAGTTAATAGGTTGATGGCAAGGTTTCTCAGTAGTACTAAAAGGTGTTGAGCTCAGAATAGGTTTTGAATCAATTTCAATCTCAACAAAGTTAGAAGGATGATCATATTAAATAGGGATTGGAAAGCATAATTCATATTTATGAACAGGTTGAGGTAAAGGTACTGAATCAACATCTACAATACAAGAAGACTGCAAGATTTCCTCTTATAAAGATGGGTATATAAAAGAAGGATGATGATCATCCAAAATACAAAGCAGAAAATGATCCTCTTAACATGTGAAGGGAAAAGCATGAAAGGGATGATAAATAAAAAAAACAGTTCATGAAGCAGACTAATGAACTGATACCTGGATTTGAAATTCAGCCTTTTCATCTTCTGTCAACCGGATCCTCCCCAATGGAGTCTTTAATCATGGAGTCACTAGGCAAATTGCTATAGTCAATTACGTGTCCTTCCTTTGTCTTCCATCAAAAGTTGGATCTATGTCATTCTTCCTAGGGAAACTAGCTTCACTTCCATTCCCCGGCAATGACGCCAAAATGTTAACACTCAAAACTAACTTGGGTAGTGTGCAAGTAAATCCTGAGGTAACCTCAAACCACTTTGGATTGGAAATCTGCCCTTTCCAACCTGAGAGGGATCTCTCAAAAAGAAAACAACTTATGATAATCATTAAGCACAAAACAAAGGGCATATCTGTGGGTTTTGGATTTTAGGTTTTGTGAGTTGGATAGGGGAAGTAGTCCATGAAGTCTAAATGTTCGTGTAAATAACATAAGTTCTTGGTAATGGAAATCCAGTGAACAAAGGATAGGTAGAAACTGTTTGCAGAGAGAGAGAGATTTATAAAGGTATGAAAGTAGAATAAAGAGAAAACATGTTCATTACACAAAGAGAACTTAGCAATGAGTGAATTGTTTCTATAAATCTATTGAAAATGAGTGCAAAGGACTGTTGGGACATAGCATCAAATAGAGGGATGAATTCTGGACCTTTATTTCTCTGAAAAGAGATAATCTATAACTACTCATGCAATAGAGAATCTAAGGATGAGTTCCATAACACAATATAGCTACACATCAAGAAGACATTTAACAAAGAGAATGGAAATATATGGAAACTAAAAGAATAACATACTCAACAAAAAGCATCACAAGAATCTCTGTTGTAGATAAACAAAACTTCTACACTGCTATTAAATGGAAAATGAAAGTTACAGCCACATAGAGCACTACTCCCATTCTTCCCCCCTCTCTCACTCAAGCATTTCATATATCTATTTATAACCAAAGGGAAAGCAATAGCTGGAGGTGCGAGCTGGCCTTCTTCCCATGAAAGTCTCCTAGTATTTATTTCATCTAACAACTTAAATTAACAATTGTGCTATAAAAAGGGAAAATGTTGGCCACTGATCCAACCAACATTGAACTATATTGATCTTCTGTTCATGCGCATCTCCATATGTGCAAAGTTTCCTTTAGATGCTTGTAACTGTCATCATGTTATTAGCTGCTATCTTTGTCTATCTTCCACATCATCAGCCATTCACTAAGATGATAATTTGGGCCCCTTATATTCCTGGTACCTGTTCGTAGTGTCTTTTGGTAGTGAGCTTCAGTAGTGTGACCTCCAAAATAGGCATTTTGAATTGGTAGCATCCAACCATGTATAACTCTGTGTAAAATCCAATCTTTGCCAGAAATTTGGTAGTGCCATCCTGGTGTGCCTATGCTTTCGGTGGTTTAAAGCAAGAAAATCGTGGAGAGTAAGTTGTCGAAAGCCTTGGTTTCGGTGGCTAAGAGGGCCTGTTGAAACCCAAATAAGCTGTTGAAAGAACAATTTTGAAAATTGTTTTAAAAACTGCAAAAAATGAGTTTTTTACTTTCTGTATTCATATATTAATGGCTTTCTCATTTATATTTCACTGCCATGCTCTGTCTCCTGCAAGGTTTACTTGCTCTCATTAGATCCTGAACTAAAAAATGCTCCATGATATGCTTCAATGGCCAACACTGTCAATCAACCTATAGAAGAGTCTTAGGTAAAGTATGGCTGCAATAGACATGCTCAACCAAGTCATTGCATTGACTAATAATAGTAAGTAAATGTGTGAAACTCTTGTATTCATCAATGAGCCTTTGAATCTCTTCTCGTTCCCTTTCTGCTGTGGTTATTTGAAGAAACTCCATGATATTATGTCTTTGAAGTTACTTTCATAAATGGGCATAAGACAAGATTCAAATCCACTTTCACTTTGTTCAGGGTCTCTGCTACTCCAACATCAAGAACATCAGGACCAATGAGTATACCCATCAACGACTACAATTTCCTCAATGAATGTCCAAGCTTATGAAAAACACCTTGTACAACCCTTGTATTTGAACTCGCCAAGATGAAGGCTCAGATATTTAGTCCTGTCATTGCTTCTTGCCATTTTTTGTCACCCACGATTCCCAAACAATGTAACTTCTGTTATTTTTGCTGCATCTTTTGAAAATCTCCCAGTTGAAGGACAAACAAAACCATTTGCAGCTAATCAAACATGTTGTGCAAGCCTGGTAAGAAGAGATGATTTAAAAGAACCTCCATGATCCACTGCAGAACACTCAAGGAATAGTCTATGCCCACTTAAGTGATGTTTCTCAACCTCTATAGACCAAAAAATGCCAAATAAATTGTTCATGTTGATTTCGTGAAAGAATGTGCACAAACCATAGAAGTTGTTTGGCGTTTGATACCTCAAACTCTGTAATGAAATTTAATTAGATATGGAAATCGACAAATGGCTTGACTTGTGGCTTAATCCATGGCCTTGGCTTTGGATGTCGACTTAGTTGTTTGACTCATGCCGGTTATATGGATTGGTGATTTGGTATATGAACTTGGCTTTGAGATTGGGCCTTATGTGTAATATGGCATAACTCATGACTTGAGTATTAAATTATGTTTTGACATGTAGGTTTATTGTGTGGCTAGTGTAAGAAATGGGCATGTGGATTGGGTTTTAGAAACTCTATGCTTAGACAATATGCAATAATTCTAGGCAATATGTAGTTTAGGCATAACTTAGGCATATGACATTAAAAATCATATACCTCATATCTTTAATAATGTGAGATTTTTCAAATATAAAATATATTTGAAGATTTAAAACATAAACTAGGGCTTACAAATTTATGATTTTGTATGGCAGGTCAAGAGGAAAAAGCCAAAGTATTGCTGGGAAAACATTATCAACGAGAGTTGATGAAGAACCTGGAAGTTAAGACACTAGCCAAAAGATTGAAGAAAGCAATAATTTAAATAGAGAGAGATGAAAATGCTCTCAAAAGTCCAATACATTTTGATCACTAACAGAATCACATATGAATCATCCAAAATCATGCAGTTGGAGACCACATTCAGGGACAGAGCCTTGATGTGGTATATGAAGTATAAGGATACTACACCAGCGAGATAGGTGATGTTCTTGGATAATATTAAGCGATATCTTCTTAGGGATTTCCAGGAACCTAAGTCAAAATCCCAATGCATCACAGAGATAAAAGATATCAAGCAAAAGGAAGGTGAGACCGTATGGGATTATGAACAATGGTTTAAAATATTGTTGGATAGTATGAAATTCCAAATCTAGGATGTCCAACATAGGGAATGGTTTATTGCAAGGTTATTGATCCAGAATCGGATCCAAGAGCCTGACAGGGCTCAAAAAGGCTAAAAAATGAAACTGCTCAGAATATGACGAAACCAATGCCAATGTGTCCGTCTCGTCTTCCTGATTCCGACCATATATTTACTTCATCAAACAGGCTTCGTATGCGAAAGATATCTCATTTTGTTCGAAAACACAAATAGGCAAAAAAAAATGGGTGACTGTACAGTCCGTATAGTGCCACGTGACAGGTTGACTGTACAGGCCATACAACTGATGTGGTATCTTTTGGTGATGACATGTGTAAGGTGATGTGGTGTATGGAAGGGATTGGACCAGTCAGAGGGTGACACGTGTCACCACTGTAAGGGTGACACGTGGCACAGGCTGATGTGGTAGTACAGAGCTGACACCTCGAAAGACACATGGGTGAATCATTGTTTGACACATAGCATCATTCTTGATGAATGGAGAGGTGCCACGTGGCCCAGTCATGGGTTTCCACATGGCATCCTGTGGTTGGCTTTCAGGTTATGCAAAATTTTGGGGTCTCCACCGGAGTCGAACCCCCGACCTCCTCCAAGCTACGGACTGGCAGGACCAGGCTAACCACCCACTCCACTGGTGTTACTTAATAGCTATATGACAAAAATTTTATTTAAGTTTAATCAAAAGTTTGGTTGGAGGCGGAAAGGGTTGGGGCTTAGCCCCAGCCCACGGTTTATTATATGACATATGACTACAGTGGCTAAGGGCACGGGCGTCAGAGCTATGTGCATGGATTGGGATAGGGCCTAGCCCTTGGTATTCAGCTCCTCCATGTAACCACCAGCGTGAAGAGGGGGGCCTATCCCTCAGGGCTCAGGCTATTTTAGGCCGAGGATCCTATGCAAGCGACGATGACCAGGAGCCAGCCCGGATAGGGGGCTAGTGCACAGGTGGAGCGCCTCGCCACATGGCCGCCCCCCCATATGACCATGGGAACACACGTTTGGGGGCTGCACCCAAATATAATTACAGAGTGGGTTTTATTTATATAGTTTTGATTCTTAATTGATTTTATGCCTGTAATTAGTGGATTTTGGTCATTTTTGGGAGATATTAGGCATTTTTGGAGGCCAGATTTTGGGAGGAAGTTGGGGATGGATAACCAGCTTCAGATCTATATAAACCAGGCCTGTTTGAGGCCAAGAAGGACAGTCAGAGCAGAGTTATAATTAAGGGAATCCAAGCCAAAGCCATTTTTATGCAGGGAAGCTATTGAGGAGCAGACGCTTGCGGGTCATTTCTGGGAGCTCAGGACATCCGTTTTGCGTGCCATTTCTTCTGCTGGGTTCTAGAGATCTGGAAGAACATGACCAGATCAATCTTGTATCCTAATGGCACTACTATGATGTATTTTTTGAGCTTTGAACAGAAATAAAAAAGCCTCCCCCACTGAGACAAACGCCTGGAGACGTAGGCAATTTTTTGCTGAACTCCATTATCACTTCTCTTGTTATGGTTTTCTATTTATTACTTCATTTAAGATCTGCATATATGTATATGGCTGTCATAATTCCTCCTCTTTCCTCATTCTTTCATTAATCTTCTCAATTGGATAATTAACGCATGCAATTAAAAAAAACTCAACCACAGTCATTAAAAGATCTTTTCAGATCAAGTGGTATCAGAGCTAGTTGACATTTGGATTTGAGTTTTTCATGTTAACCAGGGAAAAGCTACATTGTGGTGAAGGAAATCTTGTTGTATAGAATCCATTAATTGGATTGAGAAAGAGAGCTTCTCACAGTGAGAAGATGGCATCGGAAGAAGGGCTTTCTCAGGATGAGAAAGAGTTCCGGAAAACTTTCCTTGCTATGTCGGAGATGGTGAAAGTTTTGTACAAGGATTACTTGGAATGAAAGAGACCAGTTTTGGGTGAATCTTCAAAGGGAAAAAGTGAAGAGGAAGAGTATCATCCTCATATTCCTCCTTCACCTCCATCATCACCTCCTTCTTCTCCTTCTTCTTCAAGTTCAAGTTCTAAATCTAATGCAAAGAAACATGTTTATAAGCATAAGAATGAAATGCCATTGTTAAAACTTGATGTTAAATTTGAGTTGCCCATATATGATGGTGAGGTAAATGCAGAGAAACTTGACAATTGGATCAGGCAGATGGAGGTTTACTGCAATGTGCAATAGATCAAGGATGAGGCCACACAAATCAAGTTGGCATCTTTGAGACTTGCAGGTACAACTCTCATCTGGTGGCAAAGCAAGTTGCAAAATGGAACGCAACAAGTGGGT
>JZKD02S2083710.1:100961-114550 GCA_000966675.3 Picea glauca | reverse complement strand
ACAAGAAATGATTGTTGAATGGAAAATCAATCATAAGTTGCTTCAAGATAAGCTCATGTCGTGCAAATATTACAAGTATATCAGCTCATTTGCAGTCGTCTTTTTGATGCTGTCAATAGTAATGTTTTCTACATGGATGATAGTGGCTTCAGTAAGATGTAATAGGGTTCAAATGGATAACAATATACTGTCAGTTGTCATGATTGTGTTACAGTTGATCTTGATGAGGCAGGTGCAGAGGACAGAGTTCAGAGACAGAGGACAAGATGGGTGGCCTATCCTGAGCTTGTTGACTGGTCAGTAACCTTTTGGGGACCAAAAGGTCTTTTAGTGGGGAGGTGTGATCCAGAATCAGATCCAGGAGCCTGACAGGGCTCAAAAAGGCTCAAAAATGAAAGTGCTCAGAATCTGATGAAACAATGCCATTGCGTCCATCTCGTCTTCCTGATTCCATCCATATATTTACTTCATCAAACGGGCTTCGTATGCGAAAGATATCGCATTCTGTTCGAAAACACAAACAGGCAAAAAAAAATGGGTGACTGTACAGTCCGTACAGTGCCACGTGGTAGGCTGACTGTACAGGCTGTATAGCTAATGTGGCAGATCCTAGTGATGACGCATGGAAGGTGATGTGGCATACAGCAGGGATTGGACTAGTTAGAGGGTGACATGTGTCACCATTTTAAGGGTGACACGTGGCACAGGTTGACGTGGCAAACACAATGGCATGCTGACAGGGTAGTGACATGGCAGTACAGAGCTAACACCTTGACAGACACATGCGTGAATCATTGTTTGACACATAGCATCATTCTCGATGAATGGAGAGGTGCCATGTGGCCCAGTCATGGGCTGCCACGTGGCACCCTGTGGTTGGCATTCGGGTTATGCAAAATTTTTGGGTCTCCACCGGAGTCGAACCCCCGACCTCCTCCAAGCTACAGATTGGCAGGACCGGGCTAACCACCCACTCCACTGGTGTTACTTAATATCTATATGTCAAAAAATTTATTTAAGTTTAATCAAAAGTTTGGTTGGAGGAGGAAAGGGCTAGGGCTTAGCCCCAGCCCACGGTTTATTATATGACATATGACCACAGTGGCTAAGGGCACGGGCGTAAGAGCTATGCGCGCAGATTGGGATAGGGATTAGCCCTTGGTCTTTGGCTCCTCCATGTAACCACCAGCGTGAAGCGGGGGTCCTATCCCTCAGGGCTCGGGCTATTTTAGGCCGAGGATCCTATGCAAGCGCCGATGACCAGGAGTCAGCCCAGACAGGGGGCTAGTGCACAGGTGGAGCGCCTGGACACATGGACACCCCCCCATATGACCAGGGGCATGCACTTTTGGGGGCTGCACCCAAATATAATTACAGAGTGGGTTTTATTTATATATTTTTGATTTTTAATTGATTTTATGCTTGTAATTAGTGGATTTTGGTCATTTTTGGGAGATATTGGGCATTTTTGGAGGCCAGATTTTGGGAGGAAGTTGGGGATGGATAACCAGCTTCAGATCTATATAAACCAGACCTTTTTGAGGCTAGGAAGGATAGTCAAAGTAGAGTTATGATAAAGGGAAGCCAAGCCAAAGCCATTTTTATGCAGGGAAGCTATTGAGGAGCAGACGCTTGCGGGTCATTTCTGGGAGCTCAGGACATCTGTTTTGCATGTCGTTTCTTCTGATGGGTTCTAGAGATCTGGAAGAACATGACCAGATCAGTCTTGTAGCCTAATGGCACTGCTGCAATGTATTTTTTGAGATTTGAACAGAAATAAGGAAGCCTCCCCCACTGAGATAAAGGCCCGAAGACGTAGGCAATTTTGTGCCGAACTCCGTTATCACTTCTCTTGTTATGGTTTGTTGTTTATTACTTCATTTCAGATATGCATATATGTATATGGCTTTCATAATTCCTCTTCTTTCCTCATTCTTTCATTAAGCTTCTCAATTGGATAATTAATGCATGCAATTAAAAAAAACTCAACCACAGTCATTAAAAGATCTTTTTGGATCAGTTACTTCCCCATTTCTGATTGTTTATCACCCAACATAAGGTGAATATACAAGTGGAGGTGGTAGAAATTTCCATGCATATGGAAGCTACACTAGGAGGGGTGGAGATGTCAACAGGTTTGGCATAGGTGAAGTCGCAACTAGCCAAATTGATGATGCAACTATAGGATATGGCTAAGACAAAGGTCATGCATGATCACATATGGTGTACCACCTGTCACTCAGAATGAAATTATAGAGATGAATTCCATGTCCTGCCAAATTATGTGGCAACGAGTGCACCCAGTCTACCTAATAGCTACCCAATTGGCCATCTAGAGAAAGTAGAAGTAAACATAGGAGTGAAAACAAAGGCCAATTTTGAGGTCATCGATATTATAGATGAGTTAGATCTGTATCCTGCACTACTAGGTATTGAATGGGCCTTTGATAATAATGCGATGTTAAACTTGAAGAAGAGGCATATTTACTTTGAAATAGACACCATGTGTGTGGTCATGCCACTAGATCCATATGGAGGTGACCAGTATAATGAGGTTATGGAGGAGGATGTGTCGAGCTCAGTAATTGAAAACATTTATAATATCACATGATGTAGGGAGGAATACATCAACCCCACCATAAATGGAGAGTTAAGTTGGAGGAGTGTCAACTCTTACAACACATATTCTGAGGAAGCCATGGAAAGATGGAAGAACAAGCTATACGAGATGTTAACAAGGAGATGCACACATATCTCTACAGAAGAGCACATAGACAAAACTAGATACTATCGATATGATGGATTAGATTCGATGGAAACTTTTATTGCTTGGATACAACACATTCCCAAGCATCATAGAGATCACACATTGGAGACAGTACTCATAGGAATTCATGCACGGTAGTGGGTTGTGCATTGGGAACCTTTAAACGAGTGGGTAATTGTCGAAGTAACCATCAACAAAATATTCATATGTGAGGGAAGTAAACACCTCTACACATACACTTGTGACAAATCAAGGATAGAGAAGAAGTGGCATGAAGCACACATTCAATGTTTAAAAATTCAACATCCTCGGCCTTGCCAACCCTCTCTACCACCAGTGCCCAAGTTTTTTGTCGAAGAAACAAGGAGCCCAACTGCACCAATCTTGGGACCATATATATACTTTGTAAACCCTGGAGGATCATTCAAAATCATACCATCACCTTTCCCCCACTCCATTGATCAAAAAGATGAGACAAACATAAGTATTGATGACCTCATTTCTCAATGGATATTGCAAGAACTGAGAGAGTCTAGTAGAGATATCCCAAGGAAGTAGCGAATCGGAGGGGAAAACATGAGGCCAAAGTGAGACCCAATAGGGTCCACTACAATCAAATAACATAATAAGGAAATCACATAGGGATTCACATGAAACATGTGTTGCACCCCTAGTGAATAAGACTCATGTATGTGCAGTGTTATCCAAACCATTAATTAATATGTACAAGTTGTTGACGGAAACAGATTTCATCTAACCCCAACTGATCTTAGCATATTATATTGGTAGATCTAACATATAGGCCCACTCCATCATTTCCATGCATATTATGGAGAAACCCACTAACAAGAGGGAAATTGACCTGATTCCACATAAATCCAACCATCAATTTCACCACCCAGTGTGAAGGTTGACATTTCGAGATTCCTAACTAACCGTCATACATCACTGCATCATATTCATTCACATGAGAGAATTGTATAGATCAAAAAATTTCTTGGGTACCAATACTTTTGATCCTGATCATCCCTATATAAAAATTACAAGGTCCTAGCCTTGACAGAAAATTCATGTGGGTGTTGGAAGCCCTTCCGAGTGGATCTCTCCCACTACAACACCCCACCACCATATTCTAAGTATTATTTACTCTGTCACTTCCACCATACTTACACCATACCTCCTATGTGTTGGATAGTTGGTTTGGATAGCTGGTGGTCATTGATGTCAACCCTTGGAGATTGATGTCAACACTTGGAGATTGATGTCAGCCCTTGGAGAGGTCCATAGATATGGACGATATTGTTGGCTAGTTGATTGCCATTTGTATGATCAAGATTGATGGTGATTCAATTTTCATTGATGTAAACAATAATGGTTGATGTGGACAGATGTGATTGATGCATTTGATGAAGTCTACACGAAGCCCCGAAGGTTTGGTTATGGAAACCAAAGTTGGTTGAGGAATATGGACATGAAGGACAGTGTAAATGTAGGTAACTCACTCATAGATGGATAATCCTCATCGTGTTGATTTTGTTGATATGTGTTATGCCACGTAGTTCCTCATGGTTAAGGAGTTATGGCCTTGTGAAGTTGGAAGCCCCCTGAAGACTGGTCAAGAAGACCCTAGTTGGTTACAAGTCATGAATGAAAGGGTAAAATGGTTGTAACAAGAAAGTACTAGAATCCCTAAAGTTAATCAAAGAGGTTACATGGAAATAGTATAAATACACCTCAAGAAGTCTCTCATAAGTACACTCATACACACATTCAATGAACATCTATCTTATGATATTTGTGATCTATTGATAAGTTTGGGGCAGGGAGATATGAATTAGAGACAGGTAATTTTTGTAACCGTAGGTGATTATGTAGTGGTAGGTTGTTCCCGTAATTACAGGTGATTCTATAGTGATAAGCAGTTTTGGTAATCACAGGTGATTCTGTAGTGGTAGGTCATTCCAGTAACCATAGGTGATTATATAGTGACACGTCATTCTGGTAATCGCAAGTGATTCTATAGTGAAAGGCAGTTCCAGTAGTCATGGGTGATTATGTAGAGACAGGTCATTCTGGTAACCATAGGTGATTCTATAGCGATAGGTCATTCTAGTAACTGCACGTAATTCTATAGCGATAGGTTGTTTCAGTAAACACAGGTGATTCTATAGAAGTGGGTGTTCCAACAAGCATAGGTGATTCTGTATCAATAGGTGTTCGGGTAACCACAACTGATTCGATAGCAGTAGGTGTTCCGATAACCATAGGTGATTCTATAGCAGTAGGTGATCCGGTAACCACAGGTGATTTTGTAGAAGAAGGTGTTCTGGTAATCACAAATTCTAGTACCAAGATGTTGAAGACCGAGGAGAAGCTATAGGACTAAAATTTTATGTCAGGTTAGCTACATGAATCAATGAGGCTTGGGACTAAATATTTCTTTTGTTACTAGGTATGCTCATATGCTTGTTTTAAAGGGTCATAATTACTTATGGTATGGTACATGCTTGAGGCATGTTAGTGACGGTACATGATATGGTATATCTTTGATGAGAAACAACTTGTGACGTTATGGTATGGTGTTAACATCCAGTGTTGATATACGTGGTTGATGTGGATGGTTGATACTATTGGATTACTGAGAGGGGGGGTGAATTAGTAATAGAGCAATGTAATCCTTTTTCACCATAAAATGGAAGTGTTATATCAATGTAGCATTATCATCCAATAGTTGCAGAGTAAATAAACAATGAAAAAATGAGAAATCACACACATACACAGTACACCATTGTTTTACATGGAAACCCTAGGCGGGAGAAAACCACATAATGTTTTTTCTTATATGTCTTTAAGAATTACATTCATTGGAAACACCAACTTCCTTTGTTTTCCAATGCAACTGGAAGGAGGCTCCAACCCCCTAGTTTCTCAGGCTACAACCTGAGGGACGATCCAACTCCCCAATTCTCTGGATACAACCAGAAGGATGCTACAACCCCCTACGTTCTCTAGCTACAACTGGAAGGTGGCTACACACACCTGTCCTTTCCCCATCCAACCGCCCTGGTATATAAGTAGAATTATGGAACCATTGTCACACTATCACTGTGAGATATACTGATGTAAACCTGTACCAATCAACCTGCACCAAAAAACCTGTACCAATAACATGAACCATGCATCAACCAAGCATCAACTTATAAATCAACCTGTAATCAACCTATACCATAAACAAGAGCATCAACCATGCACCAACATGTAGCTCAACCTGTACCATGAATAAGTGCATCAACCATGCACCAAACTTGTACGAATAACATATCACAACAAACTGTCCAAAAAACCTATCACAATGTAATATACTAGATATAAATGTATGCAGAACAGAAATAAAATGCTAGAAATGGCAGAATAACAGTGATATAACCAGAACAATCACCACAATAGCACTGAAATGATATATGAATAACAATAGAAATAACACTTTGATTCTGAAAGCAATGTTCACGGGCCTCTTCGAGGGGGAAACCTCCAATTGAGCAGAGCTCTATTACAATAATATCCAAGCTAGGGTTCTCATACCCTCGACTCTTATTTATACTAAATATGTCTATCAAAAGAAGCATCTAGAGGAAGATCCTTCTAGAAACAAAAGCTTCTATTAGGTCTTCTTACATCTGCCTTATTATATTTTGTTGAAAGGCCTTATTAATATTGACCTTTATTACATCTAAATATATTGTTCTACCTATGTGCTAGTTAGGACCCTAACATGTCCACCCCTTAAAAATAGCCTTGTCCTCAAGGCTTGAGATGTGGAAATTGCTGCAGAATGGTAGTTGGTTCCCTAGTGGCATCTACTGGAGTTGTATCTTTCCATTGGACTAGCACTTCCTTGATGGTTCTCTAATGTAGGCGATTCTCACGCTAGTCCAAAACTGCTTGTGGTTGTAGCCAAATGGATCCTTCTTCAGCTAACTCAAGAAGGTGGGTTTGAATTTGGCACTTAGCTCCAATCACCTTCTTTAAGCATGAAACATGAAAAATAGGATGTAGATTCGAATTACTGGGCAAAGCTAACTAATAGGCTACTTGTCCCACACACTTGAGAAATGTATAAGGACCATAAAATTTGGGTGCTAGCTTCTGACAATGCTTGGCCTTGAGGGAAGTTTTCTTGTAAGGTTTCAGACAAAGAAACACTTGATCCCCTTTTACAAATTGACGTTCAGAGCAACCTTGATCTGCTTGTTGCTTCATGTGATTCTGTGCCATGACCAAATTCTCTTTGAGGGTACGGAGAATATCCTCTCAAACTATAAGTGTGTGGTCAACCTCCTGGAGCTTCGAGGCACTCGGCAAGTATGAGAGAACTGAAGGTGGCTTCTATCCATATACCACTTCAAAAGGAGTCATGCGTGTAGTTGTATGGTATGAAGTGTTGTACCACCATTCAGCTAGGGGTAACCATTGAGCCCAATGATTTTTCTTTTCCAAGGTAAAACACCTCAGATATGTTTCCAAACACTTATTGACAACTTATGTTTGACCATCATTCTGGGGATGATAATCTATGCTAAGATGCAATTGGGTGCCTTGTATCTTGAACAGTTCTTGCCAAAAATTGCTTGTGAAAGTTGGGTCGTGATCAGAAACAATAGAGTGCGGCATGCCATGAAGCTTGAAGACCTGATCCATGAAAATTTGAGCCACCATGGATGTTGTAAATGAGTGTTGAAGAACGTAGAAATGAGCATACTTGGAAAGGTGATCAAAAACCACCATGATGACTGATTTATTTCCCGATTTGGATAAGCCAGTAATAAAATCCATAGAGATATCCTTCCAAATAGCAGGTGGAATCGAAAGCGGTTGTGGTGTGCCAGGAGATTTGAATGTTTCTCTCTTGTTGCATTGATACACATCACATTCGGCGAAAAAATTACGGATGTCATGTTTCATACCATCCCAGAAAAAATAATGTTTGACCCTGTCATAGGTTTTGGTGAACCCGGAGTGCCCCACTGTGGGTGTAGCATGAAGCTCAAAAAGTACCATGGATTTAAGATGTGATTGTTTACTTAAATACAATCGGCCTTTGTATCGAAGCTCATCATGGAGCCAAGAGTACCCTAGGGGATCTGGAGCATTGGAATGCAATTTTTGGATCAAATGAAAACTTTTGGGATATTGTATCCATTCCTGGTGAACGACTTGGAGCCAATCTGGTACAATGAAGGAAAGAGAAAAAAGGGATCCTTCATCTTCATATTTTCGAGAAAGTCTATCTACAACCACATTTTCTTTTCCTTTCTTGTAAATTATATCATAATCATATCCAAAGAGCTTAGTCACCCATTTTTGTTGCTCCGGGGATGAAATGAAATGCATTGTTCTAGAAAATACTTGAGGCTTTTATGGTTTGTCTTAATTTGGAAACGTTGCCCCAATAGATAAGGGTGCCACAGATCAACGGAATGCATAATAGCCAACATTTCCTTTTCATAGATTGATTTGCCTAGATTTCTCTCAGATAGTTGCTTGTTGGTAAAGGCCAAAGGTCGACCTTCTTGCATAAGGAAAACACCAATCCCTTTCCCCGAGGCATCACATTCCAACACAAAGGTCTTTGTGAAATTAGGGAGGGCCAGAACTGGAGTGGTGCACATGGACATCTTCAAGGTTTGAAAAGCTTGAGCAGTGGTTGGAGTCCAAGAGAAATAGTTCTTTTTTAGGAGAGTAGTGAGAGGTGCTGCAATCTTTCAATAATTCTTAACAAACTTGTGATAATACCTTGTTAAGACCAGAAATCCACGCAAGATTTTGAGAGTCTTTGGGTGAGGCCAGTCTTGCATAGATTCAATCTTTTTCGAATCCACCCTGATGCCATCCTTGCCAACTAGATGACCCAAGTATTCTACTTCTGAGGTGCCAAAAGCACATTTAAACTATTTCAGGAAAAGTTGGTGTTGAGAGAGTAGACGGAGAACTCGATCCACATGAGAAAGATGGTCGGTCTAGGTTTTTCTATAGATAAGGATATCATAAAAAAAAATTAAGACAAAATGATGGATAAAAGGACAGAAGACATGATTCATGAGGATTTGGAAGGTGGAGGGGGCATTACACAAGCCAAATGGCATGACCAAAAACTCATAGTGGCCCTCATGAGTTATAAAGGTAGTCTTGGGAAATGTCTTCCTCTTTCATAAGTATCTGGTAGTAGCCCAAATGAAGATCAAGTTTAGTAAAGAATTGGGTGCCACTCAATTCATCCAGGAGGTCATCAATGACAGGAATGGGAAATTTGTCTTTAATGGTCAGTTTGTTGAGGGCAGGGAAGTCAGGACACATTCTCCAAGAACCTTCTTTCTTTAGGACCATGACCACAGGAGAAGAGTAGGGGCTCGTACTAGGGCAAATAACGCCTGCATTAAGTAGTTCTTGGACCATTTTCTCAATTTCATTTTTTTGGGAAAAGGGGTGACGATACAGATGGATATTGGGAGGAAAGATTTCGAGGACAAGGGGAATGGAATGATCATGAACACCACGAGAAGGAGGTACTCCTTGGGAGTGGAAAAGACCATTTTCTGTTTAGAAAGGATGGCTTGGATGTAGCAATGAGTTTCTGGGGAAATGCAGCGATGAATAAAATTATGGGTGCTTCCACTACCAACCAGAATGATGACCTTCTGATGCTTGAGGCTTTGGGGAGCAGAGAATCCAGTGAGAGCATTGAGGGAAATGACTGGTTCTACTTCGGGAGGGTCTGAGGGAGGGGTTATGTCAGTGGTTTCAGGTGACTCGGACACAAGGGGGGTTTCAACATCCTCTTTCCAAATATCCTCGAAGATGGCCATAAAAATCTATTGTTCCTTACACTTGTGACCCGGGAAATATTTTTCATCACAATTATAACAAAGGCCTTTTATTTTTCATTCAACCATTTCATCCCTGGTCAATTTTTGGATCTTTAATGGAGCAGAGGTTGCAGTGGGATTTACTAGTTTAGGGTGAGGGATAAAGGAGGGTTTTCGGTTTTGAGAAGATACAACTTGTTGTGCTTATTTATCTCTTTTATTAGTCTCCACCCAACTCTGAGTCTGATCCATGAGGACATGGGCCCGAATCTCATCCTTAAGGCCACTGATAAAACACTCTCGAAGAAAGGCATCAAACATGCCCACTGCCCAAAAAGCCAAACGCTCAAAGGCAGCTATAAAGTCTTCCACTGTTCCTGATTGTTTCAACTTTTTCAAAAAACCCAAATGGTTGGTGTCAGTGTCAAAGCATTCATAAATCTCTGCCACAAAGTGTGTCCAGGCAATATACCCTTGATGGGAATTTTTTCTCCATTGCCACCATTGCCAACGTTCTTGATCTAGATGGAGAACACCATACTGGAGTTTGACCAAGTCATCTGTAATGCCATATAAAGAGAAATAATATTCCATTTGGGTTACCCAACCAGTGGGGTCTGAGCCATCAAATTTGGTCACATCCACCCGCGAAAGGTGTAGGTCACGTTGAAAGTGATGGTGCTGAAAGTTATGGGAATGAGAGGAATGTTCACCTTCAGTCTTTGGAGGTGCGTTAGAGGAAGGGTCATCTGTAGGGATATGAAGCTTGGTGTAGAGTGATGAAAAGACAGATTCAAGTTGGGTGGTCAGTTCTTGTTTGATTTCCTCCATTGAGGACTGCATGGTTGTATTAATGGCAGAAACATTGGCACTGAAGTGTTTCACTTCTTGTTGGGTCTCAGTGAGACTAGATTGAAAGGTATTGAAGCGAGTTTCCAAGTCTTGGCTATGGGTATGGGCCATGAGGATGAGGGAACTGAAAAGGGGCGGGTGGGGTAAATTTTTTTTCCGAAAAATGATATGTATGAATGTGATAAGGGAAAAGAGATGAATCCAATGGGATAGGTCTCAAATAATGGTGAAAAAATTTCCATACTTTTTTTTTTTTTTACACCTAGGGAGTTATACTCCAGTCTAAATAATACTGCAGTGATGAGATGACCAAATGCTTAACCAGGAAGAAATGTTTAGTGATTTGGAAACCCGAACACAGTCACACGGAAATAGATCTTGTCTTTTTTAATTTGTTTATTTTTTTGTCCCCAAGGGTTAGGTATTCAAGGGTTCTACAAACAAGGGTTTTCCCTGTGCTATAGCTCTATGATATACGTGCGGGGTCCAACAGTAGTACTCGACCCAATATCTAAGGGCACTAACTAAGGAGGATAGATCGTACCCTTAACCGTACTACTTGACTACCCAGGTACTAGAGAGTATCTTCCTGAGTGTTGTTCTCGGTGAAACTATAGTAGTCAAGTGGCCGATCAGTTTATCTAAAGAGGCCTTCAAGAAATCTAGGCCAATCCATACACAGGTGTTGTTTGATGCGCTACCACTCGAAGGGGTACCAACAGGGGTTACAAGGGTGGCCAACAGATGTGTTCTTAAGAACCACTTGTATTTCTTGCGTGTATGAATCCCTCAACCACGGATTTATGCATGTAATGACAGATATCTGTGGCTTAAAGACGTTGGAATACGTCTTTACCGTGAAAAAAAAATTACCCACAATTTCTGCTAAGGAAAGTGCTTTGATACCACTTGTAATATACCAGATATAAAAGTATGCATAACAAAAATAAAATACTAGAAATGGCAGAGTAACAGTAATTTAACCAGAACAATCACCACAATAGCACTAAAATGATATATGAATAACAACAGAAATAACACTTTGATTTTGAAAGCAATGTTCACGGGCCTCTTCGAGGGGGAAACCTCTAGTTGAGAAGAGCTCTATTACAATAATATCCAAGATAGGGTTCTCATACCCTTGACTCCTATTTATACTAAATATTTCTATCAAAAGAAGCATCTAGAGGAAGATCCTTCTAGAAGAGAAAGCTTCTATTAGGTCTTCTTACATCTGCCTTATTATATTTTATTGAAAGGCCTTATTAATATTGACCTTTATTACATCCAAATATATTGTTCTACCTATGTGCGGGTTAGGACCCTAACACACAACAACCTGTCTCATCAATCTTATCAACCAAATCAGATCTAATCACCAAGATCAATCACCAAGACAACTCTCAAAGATGTGCATCAACCAAGCATAACACAACAACTCATAATCATCACCAAGATAAATATGTGCTTCTGATAATATACCAATACAAATATGCTACATCATCCATAAACCATGTGTCAACAATACTACTAACAAGTACTTCCAACCATGTTCTAAGTATGTACCAATCATGTATCAACTACTCATCAACTATGACTCATCAAGATGTACCAACATCATCAACTATACACCTCATGTATGTGCCAGCTCATCAACTACTTGTCCCAACCATGTACCCAACATGTACCTCAACCAAAAGCCCTCATCAATTTCATCATCCAAATCTGATTTGTAACTCTGTAATATACCTAGTGTATATGATCTCATACTTGCAAACCTTCCTCAACTTTAACAACAAGAGACTATCATTTTCATTAAACTATATTTTAGCCTCACATGACTAGTTTTGGATTAGTCAACAACCCTAACTTGAAATGATCATAACTATGTAGATTTAATGAAAAAATATATGAAAATAGTGTTGGGTGTGTGTTATATTCTTTGAATGTGTGTGTGTGGGCTCGTCAGATTCGACAATTGCATTTGATGATCCCTCTAGCGGTTTTCTAAATTAATCTCGGATTAAGGGATTAGGGTTTTAGTATCTATGGAATACCTAAAAACATTGTATATATATTGTATGGTGAATGGTGAAATTAATACAATGAAGCATTGAAAGGTTTTATCCAGGTTAAGGGTTTCAGGTATAAATCTTTGTGTACTATGTGTATGAGCCATTGATTAATTTTTGTTTTTCTTAAGAATCTATATGCATTGATTTACTTCATAGGTTTAAAACTTACATGTGGTATAAGAGCTCATTTTTGGTTTCAGAGGGATGCCTTTGTTGCTGACGGTTTGGCTCGGTCTTGATAGATCAAGTTTATCTTGGGTTTGTGATAAACCTGGGTTTAGTGGGAGATTTTGCAGTGGTTATTCGAGTGTAGAAAGAGGAATGGCGAGCTCTTCTAGAATCGAGATAGATAAGTTCAACGGTTAAAACTTTGAGCTATGGAATCTCAATATGGAGGACCTTATTATGGACAAACAACAATGGATTGTTGTGGATATTGGTACACAACCTATTGGTACGCAGCCTAATGGCACACAGTGGACTGGTACACAACCTACTAGTACACAAACTACTAGTACACCACCTACTGGTATGTCGAAGGAAGATTGGGAGAAGTTCGACAGAATAGAAAGGAGTATTATTCGGCTTTGCTTGGCAGATTCAATGTTGTTGAATGTCTCAGGAGAATCTACAACTAAGGAACTATGGGATAAGTTAGGGAATTTGTATCAATCAAAGTCCCTGGTAGACAAGTTGTTTCTTCGAAAGAAGTTGTATCATCTTAGGATGGAAGATGGGGATTTTGTGATAGAAAATCTAAATTCCTTTAATACTCTGGTAAGTCAACTTGTCTCTGTTAATATTACGATTGCAGAAGAAGATAAGTGTATTACATTGTTATTCTCTTTGCCAGAATCTTGGGATAATTTGGTTGTAGAAATTGGTAGTACCACTCAATCTACATTGAAGTATGAGGATGTAGTTACATCCGTGTTATCTGAAGATATGAGGTGGAAAAACATGGATGGTCATAGAACAGATGATTTATATGTAAGAGGTCATACCCAAGACTAGAATCCTGGTAAGTCTTCG
>JZKD02S2083710.1:82358-100953 GCA_000966675.3 Picea glauca | reverse complement strand
ATCTAAATCTATAGGTAGATCTAAGTATCCAGGAAAATCTTTGAGGAAATTCTTGAAGTGTGGTAAAACAGGGCATTATAAGAAAGATTGCAAGTCTAAGAAGGTTGATAAACCAAAGGGATCTGATAGTACCTTTTCCACAGAGGCGAAAACCTCCACTGAAGAAGGAGGTGATGTTTACCTGGCATCTACAGGTACACATGCAGAACATGATGCATGGTTGATCGACTCAGGTGTATCATACCATACGATCCCTCATAGGGAGTGGTTCTCTGAATATGAAAAATATGATGGTGGTGATGTATTCCTAGGAGATGACTCGACAACCAAAATCATGGGACGTGGAAGGGTTAAGTTGCTGGTAAAAGATGGAAGGATTAGAACTGTCCATGGGGTTCTTTACATTCCAAAACTAGCTAGGAGCCTAATATCTGTCAGCAATTTGGATGATACAGGAGTGGATACTGTATTTGGAAAGGGCACTTGCAAGATGGTATGAGGAGCAATGGTGTTGATGAGGGGAGTTCGGTGTGGAACTCTGTACAAGTTGTCGGGATGAACTTATACTCCTCGATGTAAAAATTATGTTGTCCATGAGTAGAGAAATGAAGGAGACAAGACCAATATTGTCCCAGAAAATAAGACCATGTTGTGGCATCAAAGACCGGGGCATATTGGAGAAAAGGGCCTTCGAACACTACACAATCAAGGTATGGTTGAAGATATGTCTAATTTCACTCTGGATTTTGATTTCTTTGAATAATGCATATATGGTAAATAGAATGGAGTAAGATTCCCATCCGGTGCTACAAGAGTAAAGGGGATCTTAGAGTTCATACACAGTGATGTGTTTGCACCTGTTCCTATTCCATCCCTAGGTAAATCTGTGTATTATGTTTCATTCATAGATGATTTCTCAAGGAACACATGGATTTATTTTCTTAGAAATAAATCTGAGGTATTTGATAAATTTAAAGAGTTTAAGGCTTTGGTAGAAAATCAAACAGAGAAGAAAATAAAGGTATTGAGGACAGATAATGGTGGAGAATTCTACGGAAATGAATTCGAAGAATTATGTTAAAAGTGTGGTATAGCAAGGCAGAAGACTACTCCATACATACCTTAGTAGAATGGAGTTGCAGAAAGGATGAATATGACACTGATGGAAAAAGAAAGGAGCATGCTCAGTGGTGTTGAGTTAGGACAAGAATTCTGGGCAGAGGCAGTGGGTACAACATGTTACCTGGTCAATCAATCACCTTCATCAACGTTGGATGATAAAACTCCACACGAGGTATGGACTGGAAAGAAACCCTCTCTTACACATCTTAGAGTGTTTTGTTGTGATGCTTATGTACATGTTCCAAAGGAAAATAGGAGTAATATGGATAAAAAGGATGAAAAGTGTATCTTTATTTGTTATAAATATGGTGTGAAAAGTTTTAAGCTTTGGAACCCATAAACCAAGAAGATTGTTTATAGTCGAGATGTTGTTTTCAGAGAGGTGAGAGATGTTTCCAAATAGGAATTCCTACCAAGGCCAGAATAACCTGAGAAAATAGAGTTGGAGTTGGATGATGCAAAATCTGAATCGTCTGAAGAAGATGAAGTAGAAGAAGAAGATCCTCATACCCCAGTATTGAGGAGATCAGTGAGGGAAAGAAGGAAACCAAAAAGGTATAGTCCACCTGATTTTCGTTCTAATTTTGCTTTATCTATTACTCATGATGATCCAAGAACTGTTAGGAAAGCAGTGAATTCAGAGGATAGTAAACTATGGAAGAAGGCCATGGTTGAAGAAATGGATTCCTTGGATAAGAATGAGGCATGGGATATAGTTGAGTTTCCAGCTGGAAGAAAATCTATTGGTAGAAAATGGTTGTTTAAAAAGAAGTTTAATGTAGAAGGTAAAGTGGAGAAATACAAAGCTCGGTTAGTAGAAAAAGGTTATTCCTAGGTAGAGGGAATTGACTTTGGTGATATTTTTTCTCCTGTTTCCAAGTTAACATATATTAGATTTCTTTTATCTATTGTTTCTTCTTTTGATCTTGAAGTGGAACAAATGGATGTGAAGACAACATTCCTAAATGGGGATATGGAAGAAGAAATCTACATGAAGCAGCCAGAAGGCTTTGTAGTGAAGGGAAAGAAATAGTTGGTCTGTAAGATAAAGAAGTCATTATATGGTCTAAAGCAATCACCTAGGATGTGGTACAAAACATTTGACACATACATCCTTGGATTGGGATTTGTGAGAAGCAGGGTTGATCACTGTCTATATTCCAAGCAGGTTGGTAATCAATTCATTTATGTAGTGTTGTATGTTGATGACATGTTGTTGGTAGGAAATAACATGGTTGTTATCAAGGAGGTGAAATCACAACTATCCTCCAAATTTGACATGAAGGATCTCGGTGCTGCTAACTTCATTCTGGGAATGGAGATTAAAAGAGATCGTAAAAACATGAAACTTTGGTTAAATAAGAGAAAATACATTGAGACAATATTGCAGAGGTTTAATATGCATGGAAGTAAACCATTCAATGTTCCTATTCCTATAGTTGTAAAGTTATCTGTAGTTCAGTGTCCCAAGAAACAGGAAGAAGAAGAGGAAATGTCCCATGTTTTGTATGCCAGTGCAGTTGGCAATTTGATGTATGCAATGGTCTGTACTAGATCAAACATTGCACATGCAGTGGGAGTTTTGAGCAGGTATATGTCAAAACCAGGGAATGAGAATTCGACAAAAGTAAAGAGGGTCTTCAGGTATTTGTGTGGCACAACCAATTATGGATTATGCTACCAAGGAAGACCAGGATTGGATAGATTGGTGGACATACATGGCTTTGTTGATGCAAAATAGGTTGGGGCTCTAGATCGTAGAAGATCTACAAGTGGGTATGTGTTTAACCTATTTGGAAGAGAAATCAGTTGGATGAGAAAAATATAGGCTATAGTGGCACTCTCAAATACAGAAGCTGAATACATGGCAGCCACTCATGCATGAAAGGAAGCAGTATGGTTACAGAGATTGTGTTCAGGTATTGGGTTGGTACAACAAGCAGTGAGATTAGATTGTGACAGTTAGAGTGCAATATTCATGGAAAAGAACCCAAATTATCATTCGAAGACAAAGGATATTGATGTTCAATATCACTTTGTGAGAGACATGGTTGAAGAAAAGAAGGTGTTGCTGGAAAAGGTTGACACTTTGAAGAATGTTGCAGATTCATTGACAAAGTCTGTGAGCAAAGAAAAGTTCTCCTCGTGTAGAGTAACAATGGGCATTGTTTCCCTGGATTGTTGACTATATAATCCTTTGGACCCCTAGATTCAAAGAATAAAACAAGTGGGAGAATGTTGGGTATGTGTTATATTCTTTGCATGTGTGTGTGTGGGTGTGTTAGATTCAACAACTACGTCTGAAGATCCCTCTAGCGGTTTTCTAAATTAATCTTGGATTAAGGGATTAGGGTTTTTGTATCTACAGAATACCTAAAAACATTGTATATATATTGTATGGTGAATGGTGAAATTAATACTATGAAACGTTGAAAGGTTTTCTCCCGGTTAAGGGTTTCGGGTATAAATCTTTGTGTACTATGTGTATGAGCCATTGATTAATTTATGTTTTTCTTAAGAATCTATATGCATTGCTTTACTTCATAGGTTTAAAAATTACAAATAGTTCAAAATTTCCTTCAGTGTGTTTTATGCAATTCCTCCAGGTGTCACTACTTGGAACCTCTCAGAAAAGGAGTTATAGCAAAAATGGCATACCTTGTTGAATTCTAGCTTATTCTAGAGAGCGAAATTGTAGAGCGTGCCCCACATGGAATATTTCTTGTATGGATCTGAAAATTGTACACATAATACTACAGACTATACTCTAACCAACACATTTGGTCTTACTGAATTTGGATATGTTATGAATAAGTTATGATGTTTTTACCCGAAACACATGTTTTAGACTAGTTTCAGGACTAGCCACAAACCCTATTTTCCACGGAGTGTAACTCCAAAAATACAACAAAGCACAAACTGAAATTTCCTACTTGGATATGTTTCCTCAATGGCCTCCCAATTTCACAGTCTGAATAATTCTAGAAAAAAATTTATTGCGAAAATGGTGAGATGACCTGTAAATAACATACCTTAGAAAGCATCACTTCACTTTATTATTTAAATAGTTTCTTATTTTCGAGCACTTTGACTTCTTTGACCTTTTGGGGCTTCAAGCTAACATATGAGGGTCCTCCAAATTCATAAGGCCATAACTCTCAAACCGTGAGGCGTTATGTGACGTTCCACATACCACCAAAAATGACATGACATGTACTATCCATATAGAATAGTCTTACCTGCAAATATATCACAATTTATACCATTATACCTCAAACAAACTTGGGTCCATTACCCAAACTTGGGTTCTCCAACTTCACATGGCCATAACTCTCTAACCGTGAGGAGTTATGTGATGTTCCACATACCACCGGAAATGGCATGACATGTAATACCCATCTAGAATAATCTTACCTTCAAATATATTAAAACGCATACCATTATACATCAAAAAAACTTGGGTCCATTACCCAAACCTTTGTGTTACCAAAATTCGCTACCAAACTTTCTCCAAGCGTTGACATCAATCACTAAGGGTTGACATCAATCTACAATATCACTCTCCAATGGTTGACATCAATGAAAACCAACAATCCATACCAACTGTCCATCAACCTAAGCCAACTTTCTGACAGATACACATGGTACATGTTGGTACATTGTTGATGATATGGTACATATGTTGGTGCATGATTGATGCACTTGATATTGTACAGGTGTTGGTGCATGGTTGATGCACTTGTTGTGGTACAAGTTGTGGTATACATTTGATGACAGTTATAGGTTGATGATCAGTTATAGGTTGATGAAATTTACAGGTTGATTATAGTTACAAGTTGATGACAATTATAGGGTGATGACAGTTGCAGGTTGATGATCAATTAGAGGTTGATGAAATTTACAGGTTAATGACATTTATAGGTTGATGATCAATTACATATTGATGAGACAATGATAGTTATAGGTTGATGATCATTTACAAGTTGATGTGACAGTGACAATGACAGGTTGGATGACAGGTTGATTATCAATGGTAGTGACAGTTTGGTCTAGACTTATATTTTAGGGCGACAGTATGGGGCAAGGAAAGGAAGTTGTAGCTTCCTTTTGGTTGGTGTCAGAGAACACAGATAGTTAGAGCTTCCTTCAGGTTGGATCTTGATAATCAGGGGGTTGTATCCTCCTTATGGTTGGAGCTAGAGAATTCAGGGAGTTGTAGTTTCCTGCAGGTTGGAGCCTGTAAATAGGGGGTTGGAGCCACCTTCCAGTTGTATATGGAGAATTTGGAAGTTGGTGCTTCCTATGAATGAATTCTTGATATGTATAAGAAAACATTTCGTGTTTTTCTCCCATTTGGGTTTCCACATAAATATTGGTGTACTATGTATTTGATGTGATGTTGTTGATGTGATGTTGCTTATGATTATATGCTCATGATAAATTTAATAGTTAACACATTGATGATAAACTGTTCATAAAGTTGAATTTTATATATTGTGGTAAAAAGTGGTAAAAAGTGCTCATATTGATTCACCCCCCTTCTTAGTATTCCAACAATTTGTATCAAAGTAGGTCCTTCAAGAAAACCATCTAACCATTGGAAGGTAGATTATGGAGAGAAACAATTTGTATAAGAATGGAATACCACCGTTTGATGCTCAAAATTATGCTTTTTGGAGAAGAAGGATGAAAACATATGTACAAGAAGAAGGATTTGATGTTTGGAAATCAGTAGTAGATGGATACAAAGAACCTTCCACTCCCCTAGTAGATAGCGATGGAAAGAAACTCAGTGAAAACAATTTGAGGGCTAAAAATTCTATCATGAAAGGTATGGTAGATTCAGTATATGTCAAGGTTATTCACTACCAGTCTCCAAAGGATATTTGAGACTAAATTCATAATATTTATGAAGGAGATGCCAAATTCAAAGGGACCGGGCTTCAAACTTACAGAGGTCAATTTGAACAACCAAATATGAAGGAAGATGAAAACATTGAAGCTTACTTTCTACGAGTTGATGAAATAGTGAATGTTGTTAAAGGTTTGGGAGAAGAAACGAAAGAACCCATCATTGTTCAAAAGTTACTAAGGTCTCTACCATCGAGATTTGATCCAAAGATTCCAGCCTAGGAGAAAGAGAATACATTGCTACATTAAGCATGGATGAGTTACATGGAATCCTTACAGCTTATGAAATGAGAAAAGAGTAGGATAATCCACCTAGGAAGGAAGCAACATTCAAGGCATCCAAGAATAAAAATAAGCCAAAGTCAAGTTGGAGTTGTACTGATGATTCAGATGAAGACAAAGAAATAGACAACTTCATAAGGAAGCTGAAGAGAGGAACCAACAAGTACAAAGGTGTACATCCCTTAAAATGTTTCAATTGTGGTAAAATTGGCCATTTTTCTAATAATTGTCCTTATGCTAAGAAGTCAAAAAGTGATGAAGAAGAAGTTCCTAGAAAAGAAATGAGATATCAAAATGGAAACTAGAGAGAAAATAATAGTAAAGCCTTCAAGAAAAATCTCTACTCAAGAGAAGACAGTTCCTCATTTGATGAAGATGATGAAAGCGACAATGATTCAAAAAAGGTACTATTTATGGCTAGTGAAAATGAAAGAACCTCCAATAGTTCTGAATAAGAAGGAAAAGTCGATCTAAAAGTAGAACTAAACAGTGCCTTGGAAGAACTAAAGAAAGAAACAAACAAACAAAATACACTCAAGGGAGAACTAAAGATGAAATAAGGATCCTAGAATTTCAACTTAGAGGAAGTCAAACAAATAATTATAAAGTTAAAATTATAGGTGGAAGAAGATAGAAGTATTGAAGAAAGATTTAGAAGTTATCTAGAATAAAAGGAGAAGATGCTTGAAATCTTGGAAGTAGAAATAGTCACTCTAAGAAAAGATCTTTAGAAGAAGGACATGAAGCATAATAACACCAAAACATTGGATGAGATCATCAACAATC
The DNA here is from genome assembly GCA_000966675.3 of Picea glauca. Classification (NCBI taxonomy): domain Eukaryota; kingdom Viridiplantae; phylum Streptophyta; class Pinopsida; order Pinales; family Pinaceae; genus Picea; species Picea glauca. The sequence continues at coordinate 93,852 of JZKD02S2083710.1, read as the reverse complement.
AAAGGCCATACTATGACAGGTTCAGGCTAGGATACAACTAGATGCAGATTGAGAAAGGTTCAAGCTCCATGAAAAAAGAAACAAAATGTAAGAGTTATGCATAAGTTCTCAAAGGAAGGAATCATGGTCTACACGAGTCAAAAAAGAATGAATGAAAAATACCTTCCACATTCAGACATCAAAAAGCTTCAATCATTATCAAGGAAACAACCAAAGAAAGTATTTTGATAAACCAATGCATAAATTCAGAAGGACTACACCGCAAAGAAGATCATTCACTCCTAGGTATCAAAATTTATTTTTGGGTCATTGTTTTACATGTACTAAATTTGGACATAAATATGTAAATTGCAGAGAATATGGAAGAAATGTTCAAGAAAGAGATGAATATGTGGCCCTCCCACAATATTGAATGTTACAACTACCACAACCTTGGACGCATAGCTCAAAACTGTAGAAGTATGATGGATCCTTCCATGAAAGAAAATAATGACATCGGTTACAAGAAAGTTTGGAGAAGAAAATAAAACCAAGAAGATCAGATGAATGAAGAACAGGTTTCAAAGATCATGCAAAAGACTTGCAGTAGTGAAAGATCATGACGAAGCTACAAGAAAAAAGGAAAATGTTAGATGTCAGAAATATGATGAATTAACAGGAAAAGTGGAAGATGGCATAACTCAGCAAGATGATCAATCTACAGATGACTCTGCATCAGAGAAGATATTTTTCTTAGCCATCCAACTTGGAGACTCCTAGTAAATATGAATGTTGAACAAGGGGAGTCTATGCAGTAGCTCTACATATTAGAGAACCATCTTTCGAGTAGTTTGAATTGTTTGCAGAGAAAGATTCAGAGCAATCAGATAGTAGAAGTATAGACTAACACATTGATCGATTAAGAAGCAATATTCACATGAAGATATGAGTTGGCAGTTACATATGAAGAATTTTATGATTTTATTCCATGTATGTATTCAGGAAGGGATATCTTCATTAAGGTCATTCCAGACATTTAGAGTTTGATTTGCAGATAGATAAGACCATTGGATACTTTTGATTCAGTTTGAAGAAAAAATAATATGTGATTATCAGTTACAATAGAAAAGCCTTCATAATAATACATTGATAAATGGGTCATCATTGTGGAAAGTTGAGTAGTAGAGTTATGAACAATTTGTGACATGTGGACTGAGATGGATTCGTGAGATACCTAGAAGGTACATAAAACATGGGTAAGATAATATGCATAATAGTGTGTTGACGGGTCAAAATGACCCATTCATTCAGATGAGGGAAAACACCCGATGGTAGGTCCCAATCAGACCCACTCTCATTTGGGGTAGCGTTTCCCGCGCGTTTATGGGCCTCGCTACTGCTCAGAATTAAAAGAATAAAAAAAAAGGGGGAAAGAAAATGGACTTCTCCCCAAAGAGTTATAACTAATTCTAAGGCTAAACTAACTCCAAGTTAACTAATCTAATCTATCTAATTCTAACCTATCCCGGGAGAAAAACTAATGGAATGAGTAAAAAGAAAGATAACCAGCAGAACCAAAACTAATTCATGCATTCTAATGGTAAATGAAACCAATAATGCTATAGAATCACAGACAAATAGTTGAACAATCCATTTATAACATCATTTATGTACCCATGAGGAAATATATGAAAACATAAGTAGATAGAACAAATTGCATAAATAGTTCATCCAACACAATCCTATCTACTAAAAAAAAAGACAAATGCACAAAGAATAGTCTCATGTACATTCACCAAAGCCACAAATTTCTGAAATTTCTCCTTCTCTTTATTACCTAGAAGCAATAGTACCATCTTTTGTTACAAAGGGAAAAAATCCACCCTCTATGCTATGAGTTCTCTTTTAGAAAACAAGAGAGAGACTATTCAGTTCTCATAACTATTCGTTTCATTTTCGGTCTGTTTCTTTTCTCTCATTTCAAAAATGTACATATGTGAGCATTACACAAAGAATCTGAACAAATTCATGAGTCATTATTTTCGTCCTCAGAAAATTTACAAATGATGTCCATTTAAAAACACTCATAGCCTCTGTCCATTTGCATCATCTTTTATTTCGAGGACGTTTCCGGGAATTTTTGGCTTCAACTTGCAGAATGTGATCATTGAGGCTTCTTCTCCTCTATCTTATATTTCTGTTGAGTTATTGTTGGCTTGATTTTTTTGCTTTCATCTCAAGATATAGTGATTTGAAGTAAACATACCTATTTTTTCATTCGAATTCGGGTTTCACCTATGTTTTGCATTTTTGGTCCATATCTAATTTCAATCTTCTATACATTCCTATCCAATCATGTTCTTCACTCTTTTATATTTCTATTGAGCCTTCATTTTCTTGATTTTGTTGTTCATAGCTCCAGATATGGGTTCCTGAAGTTGGTATGGCCAATTTTCCCCCCAAATTCGTGGGTGCCTATTTTCTGCATTTTTTTGTTATATTTTTCCACCTGTTTGGCATGAACACCTATACCATTGTCTTCCTATGTCTGATACCTTTCCAATGAGGTATCACAGGCCTCATTCTAAGTCCTATATCTTTGGGTATGGTCATCTTAAAACTAGTGCTCAACAATCGTTGTTCATGCCTGTGGGGTAAATCTGTACCATTGATCTAAAGTTTGGATGGTTTTATCTATGTGTGTGGAGGGGAAAAATCACATCCATTGATCTGGAAAGTAAACGAATATGGGTCTTTGATGAAGGATGGTGTCGTCGTTGGAGGAAAAAGCTAGAACACACACACGCTTGGGAAGAGGAAATTCAACGACAAGAAGGATGTTGTCGGTGATGGAGGGTGGGTAAGGAAGCGATTTGAGTCTTGGAAAGCCGATGATGATGGGGGATAGAAAGAAGAATGAGAACCATTGATGGGCTATAGGCGATATTGATACCATCCGTATATCATCTTAGGTTTCATGCAAGTGAAGAAAGGGGATATTCCATCATAGCAGCCAACATGTCCTTGAGGGGTATAGGTGCCACTATCTAAGTGGCTGATGAATGAAATTGGTCCCACAATGGGCTCGATTCCCTTAGATTTCCATCAAAAACTTGGACCTTCAGATATGGATGAGGATATATCCTAGCTATTTGTCAGAAAAAGGAGATGTCAGAGTAAGTGAGAACAGGATGGCCTGGATTTCCAACGATGATAAGGTTCGATGGACCGTAGGATCTATCAGGGGATGATACTATGAGATGTCATCCATTCTTCAGAGGATGGATTGTTGGGGTGATCAAGAGATGGGTCTGAAAGGAGTGTCTATGACGAGGGAGTTCTAGAGTTAACAATAGTTGTTGATCTTGTGAGCGCAAGATATCAGTTGTTCATTGGAGGAAGGTTATCGAAGTGTTGGAGAGGGGGGATGGATGGAGCTTCGATGATGAAGATGACACATGTCAAAATTCAATGGGATAATCCACGGTGTCTAATGATGATGTGTATGACGAAATCAATTTTCATATCAAGATGAGGATGGTTCTACGTGTCACATGGGTGATGTGGATTATTGGGTCATGGTTAGCGTCGAGTCTCGGTGACACATGTCATTCCATATGGCTTGTGGTGGAAGTGCCACGGGTCAAAGGTGACAGCTGGGGAAGCGAGAGGTTGTTAACTGTTGGATGACTTTATGGCACCATTATGATCGAGGTCATTCATCGTCAACTCACGAGGGCCATTGAATCTAGCAGAGGAGAGATTCATCGTCAATGAATGGAGTATAGTGCATATGACAAGGGCGATGGAGTCCCGACGAAGAAAAAATCATGAGGGAGTCGTTGGCGACGGAGGGTCGGTGGCATCCAAGTGATATAGAAGAGGGACTCCAATGATGAAAATGTTATCATCGGTGAATGGGTTGGAGTAATAAAGAACCTAAACAGAGAACTCCCGATGGCGAAGAGGACATGTGGTGAGTTCCACATTAGTGCCACATGGGTGCCACATCAGATGGTACAGATGAGAGGGAGCCACATGGCCATGAAGTGGAATATGTGAGTGAAGTATTAGGAAATTCCAGGGGGGCACAACTTTTAATCCATAACTCGGATTTAAACATGGTTACAAGAGTTGGAAAGTTCTTGATGGGAAGAATCCAACTATGAGATTTAGTTAGATGAAAAAATACAGGAAAATAAGGAGAAAACCCAATAAGACCTGGGTCTAGGTTTTGGAAGAGAGGGAAGGACAAAAGAAGAATCTAGTGAAGATCAATCCGAAGAGTCTTGGGGAAGAAAATTCTCATGGGAAAGGTGGGTCTGACAGCCTCGAGGGCTTCAAACATCAGAGAAGAAGTTATCCAAGACAACTAGTTTCTCGATAAGGAGAATCCATGGAAAGAATCAAGTTCAAGGATGTGGATAAAGATCAAGGGATTCCCCCCCATGGGATTCTCAAGGCTGGAGAGGTCATCCAAACAAAGTGGCCCTGCAAACCTATCCCTGAAAAACAAAAGAATGAGATCAACCATGCAATCAAAAGAAGACTAACCAATACAGTAAACAATATATCCCTCCCTTTAAACCAACTTATAAGAGAGTGTTAGGTTTATTAAACAATAACATGGTGGCTATAGATGAGTTTCCTAAGACTATATAATTTAATTCAAAGTAGAAGAGTAGAATCCATATGAAAGAGCATAAGTATGAAGTCATGAAGCATAGCATGTCAGTAGGAGGATTCAACATTTGAATTAGTCAATCAGATAATAATTATCCATAACCTCTCCAAGACATGCTATAGAACATCGGACCATTTTAGCCATATAGAATCATCAAACACTTCAGAATTAGAAAATAGTATGAAAACAAATGTCAATGAAATATCATAGGTCAATCAACATCATGAAGACATTTGAAATCATCATATTGAAATGAATAATCAACACCCATCAGAATCAATCATGCAACAAGATAAAACACCCAACTCCCTCAAAGTAGGAAAAGAGATAGTATCAGACTCAAGCAATGGAGGATTAGGCAATAGGATTGAAATTTTAGTAGGGGGGGGCTTTCCTTTAGCTTTTAAAAGTGAAAGTAAAGGGGGGTTGTTGTGGTCACAACATAGTGTATTTACAATTGGAATTAGTGGAATCAGTGGAAACAGTTGAAATAGTGGAATTAGTGGAATCAGTTGACAGTTCGAATCAATTGGTCACAGAAAGGAAAATAGTGAAAGGCACAATAGAACAGGGAAAGATAAACCGTCAACATAATCTATATTTTCCAAAATCATTGAACCAGTATGGTCAAGTGAACATGACAATTGATTGAACAAATAAAATAATGAATATTGTGTATATATGCTAGTGAATTTCAAGAGGAAGAACCAATGGAAAATAAGAAACATTGGAAGAGAGGAAAGGAAATACTCACAGGTAGCACTACATTGATCTAGATGACATCTTTCATATAATTCAAGGGAAGATAAATCATTAGAGGAAGAGATCCAGAAAGGAAGATCAATATCATGCATATGGTGGGAGACATATCTACAAGGGAGGTTACACATTTATAAAGAGGGAGAGAAAGAACAAAGGCATGGTAACGAAGAGAAATAATAGAGGCATGAAGATAGTGGGAGAATCCCCAAGGAGAGATACACTTTTCCATTGATTTCAAAAGGGGAGAGAGAAAATCATTGATGAGGAGTGATGGTCATAGAGGAAGCATGCATATTGGAGTATGAATGTTTCCATCAATGTTGGTGTTGCCATCAATGCCAAAGGGGGAGACTATTGGATAGTTGGTTTGGATAGTTGGTTGTCATTGATGTTGTTGTTCCTGAGTTTATACTTTAAGGCTCTAAAGTATACCGTCAAAGCATATGATACAAGCAAAGAGAGTTAAGGTAGGCAAAGTCGGCTTTGAAGGATAACCACTATGGTTGGTTTCTCAACTGTCTCTGTTGAGCTTCCCAGTTTTCTTGGATGCTTATGTCCCGTTCAATGGCTGCCCATGAACATTCTAATTCAACCTAGGTGTTAGTTGTTTGCAAGATAATGTTAAATAAATTTAGGCCAATGTTAGTCTGATCAGAAAGGTCGGGTTCTACGGTAGGCTATCTTACGATGGGCACATTCATGAAGGATAATGGTTGGGATAAGGTCTAAAATTGTGTTCAATAAAGTGTGTTGCTTTCTGATTTTGATTATAGGAGAAATATTTCAAACATAGATTAATATTCAACAGACCAGAGGTTGTTTCCTATTCCTGAGTTAGATTTTAAAGACATGATAGTGATGAGTGAAAAACACAAAATTGTTTAACAAAAATGAGGCATCGATCATGGAAGAATCTCACTTTGCAACGAGGAAAGATGAAAGACAAGAGGACTCTAATGAAACACAAAACATTGTGACCTAAAATAATATACAGGTCTTGAACCTGCTAACAACAAGTACAGAGGAAAAGCTATAAATAATTAGATAACCCAATGACTTTTAACCAGTGGTAGATATTATGCTAAATTATAGTTAAAATCTCATCAAAGATACACATAAGAAAAATTTCTATGAACAAAAACAAAGGGAACACATAGCTCAGGATTGATAGGATCTGGAATCTTTGTTTTGCATTCTTATTAATCACAAAAATTTTCTCTCGTACAATGGCCACCAAACAAAGCCTATTCTTAGTCCTAAAAATTTACATTTATACAAAATTTTCAATCCTTGGCGGTTGGGAAATTTCTAATTTTTAGGAACTAACTATTTATCGTAAATAAACCGAAAATTGTTTCACATGATTATCTTTATCTTTCCTTTATTATAGCTACACTTTTCAAACTGGTACTTTATTGCTATGTCAAAGACTCTCCTTCTTTTGCTCTGACACATTCGATGCATTTGTTGAGAAATGTGTAAATGTTTTGGGAGGCTCTGGAAAATCCTTTGCTTCGAATAGATACACCTTGCTCTGTATTTTTGGGAAATGGTCTTCAACGCCTTTATCTACAAACTTTATTGATTGCAATTTTAAGTTGGGCTAAACCAATAACCTATTGATTAAGGTGCCATTCATTTATTTTAGCTGTGAAATCTTCGTCCGGATCTCACTTAGATCTTCTTTAAACTTTAATTGGTGTCTCACAATATTTATCTACCCTAGAAGCCCTGCTCAATTGCCCCTTCCGATGTTTAGTGACCTTTTGTCTAAGAGATCGAAAACCTCTTCGCAGTCGTCTTTGATTTCTTTGACTATTCTTTTATTTTCCAGTATGTTGGCTTCCCATACTTTGAGCATAATGTCACCTCTGATTTGCTCTGTGGCTGATAATTTTGTATTTTTGGATGTCTCTTCGTTTGTTGAACATATGATTGCCCTTTGAAGAGCAACCATTGTTGCTTTAGCTTCTTTTTCCTTCAGGTTGATGTTATCAAAAGAATTTCTTGCTTCATGGAAGTAATTTTGGATGATCTCTAGCTTGGAAATCAACTTCTGCTATTCAACTTCTAGCTCTATATGCACTTCCAGTGACTGGGCCTGGAAAAATTTCAGATCTATGACTAGACCTTCAATTGACTTTAATTTTGTTTGTAATTGATTTATGATTTCTTCTTGCGTTTGACTTGTCTGCACTCTCTCTTCCATGTCGCTGAGGCTTGTCTTCAGGGATTGAATATCTTTCTTATCCTCGGCTCTGGCTTGGTCCAGACCTTTATTTATACTTTCTTAAATCCTTTTTTCATTTTCCTTTAATTGACCTTGTAGATTAGCGATAATGAGGTTTCTTTGTCTCATACGTGCTTTCATATTTTCAACAGTGAACTAGTTAGTTGTGGCCAACGCTCCCATAGAACCAGCTAATTTGGTAGTGAAATCTTCTTCTTCCAAATTCTGCCAAACTACTATGATGTTGTGCTTCTTTACCATGGCATTTTCCCTTTGATCCATTTCCTCCTTCAACACTACCTTTCTCTTCTTACTGAAAAAATAATCAGATGGAGGAATCTCTTCTCTGGAGATGGGCTCAAGATCACTAGCATATAGGGCTCCCAGCTGGGGGAAATCGAAAGTGGATTGTAATGGAGTCAAAGAAGTGATGGGAGTACCTAGTTCTATAGATCTTACCTCCTCTATTGTTTTGGGGGTATCACCATGGATTGTAGATGATGAAGGGGAATTTGGTTTATTAGACACTGGGGGTGTTTGAGACCCTTTTTGCATTCTTGAATTCTTTGCCTTTTGACCTTCTGCTTTCCATGGGGACTCTTTGGTCTCTTCTGGAAGTCTCTTTGTATTCTCCTTATCATTCCCTCCTGATCCAAAACCTGGGGTATGCTTCCTTGTTCTGGAGGTTGATTTGATGCTTTTTCTAGTAATACCCTAGGCAAACTACTTCTCCGATGTTTCTGGAATTTCATGAAATTTTTTTGTAAGTTAGGTGACAAAGATTGAAACCTGACCAACACTTCATCATAACTTATAACTCCTCTGAACATGTCGTCACAAGGGGATTGTTCATGTTCATATGCTTTCAGATTGCAGTTGACTTGGTGATTACCCATGTATTTATAGGGATCATATTTCTTGTGATCAAGATTTAGCAACTTTATCTCTCCTAATGTGTCTGCCTCAACCTTGGAATGCCCTAGATTGAGTAGTGAATATTTCTCGACTTGCACAGGGAAAATAGGCCAGAATCTCTTTTGGGCCATTTTCAGTTCATTCTTGATGCCACCTATTACTATCTGATGAGCCACCTCCCTGCATACTAGTCTATTAGGGAGTGATCTTGGCAGTGCGTGGAGAGGGATTGAACATCCGAAAACCCTAATGTAGGAAAAAATTTCTATTGTGAACCAGTTAGCGGCGGCCTTGAGACTTTCCATGACTGACTCAGAAATATGGGAAGGCTCATAGCCATACATCATCTGGTGCACCAGAATCACCACGAAGTGGAAAATTTCCTAGAAGGAATCCTTAGCATTTTCCTCCCACAACTTATAATGGTATTCATGAATGGGTTTATTGGAGGTTGGGTTCCAACTCCAATTCATCAGAGGGAAATGGGTCATGAAGCATATGGTGTCCATGATGTAGGCGTAAATATAGAAGGCTATTGGTTGGCCCTTGGATTTTGCAGTTTGATACTCTGTTACCTCCTTAGATAAATTTTTTGATAGGATTTTGTCCCAATTGAAACTAAAACCTTCAGCTACTTCATGAAGATGAGGCACCCATTCTGCAGGGAAATGAGTGGGTCCTTTCTTTCCGAAGAGTTTGAAAAGCATCATGGCTACATAGACCATGTATTCATTTAGTGAGGATGTGGCATATTTCCTGTGAGTATCGGCCTTGAACTTTGCTGGCACTCCCCACCAGCCTTTAATTATATCAGGATATGTTTGGCCTGACTCTGTGCATTCCTTTCTTTGAAATTCAGTTACGAATTCAGAATTATAAATATACTTGGGATTAGGGGATAGAATATACATTACTTGAATATATTCCAACCTGAAAGAACTGATGACGACTCTACAGCTATCCATAATACTGTTGGAATATTGGTTGTTGTCATTGATGTCAACTCTAGTCATGGGTTTTGGACCGCAAGATTGATAAAGGTATTTAGACATGAAGGACAATGCACATGCATATACAACACCCATGAAGATAGTATACATAATGTTGTTTTCGGTGGTATGTGGCACATCACGTGGATCCTCATGGTTGAGGAGAAATGAATTTTTGAAGATGACAAAGTGAATTGAAGAACGAAGTACATGTAGGCCCTGAAGATAATTAAAGAAAATAATTACAAAATAAGAAAGTGGCAGGTCGGCCCTAATATTAAAAGGAAGTGACATAAATGCTATAAATAAACATCATTATACATTCATTTGATACAAGTCAAATTTTAGAGGAAATAAGAAGTAAAGAAGGCTGGATTTCAAGGGAGGATGAAGTCTTTTGGTGATGTGTTCTAAGGTATGTTATTTTCAGGTCATCTTACCATTTTTTCTATAAAATTTTTTTATAGAATGATTCATATGGTGAAATCACTATGGTATTGAGAAGACATATCAAGGTACCTCTGGTAAAAATTTCAGCTCTTGATTCACTATAATTATGGAGATACATTATGTGGAAGATAGGGTTTGTGACCAGTCCTGAAGCTAGTCAATAAACAGGTGTTCCGGGTAAAACAATCATAACTTCTTCATCGAGAATCCAAATGGAGTGGTACAAATTTCATTGGAAAGAGTATGAACTGCATTTTGTTGTGTACAATTTTCAGAATCGTATGTTAATTATTGAGTGTGCGGAATTATGTGCAAGTTCACTCTCCTGAATAGACCAGAATTGAATCAAGTCTACCATTCTTTCTATAACCTCTTTTTGGGGAGGATTCAAGGAGTGAAAATTGGAGGCGTTTCAGAGAATACATTGAGTAATATTATCTACAGGATCAGATTACTCCAAGAATTGAAGAGTTGCATAAATTTAAGAAGTCTCAGGAAGCATTATCAGGTTCTATGTGATGATTGGTTGATGGTGATAATTTAATGTAAAGTTTTATTATCTCTCATATATTCTTGGGTTGAAGGAAGGGGCAAGGATGGAGAATTCAACTATATCTTGATATTTGAGGATTGTATCCTCCTCTTGGAGGTTTATCCCTCCCTTTACATTTGGAAGCTGTAGCTACCTTTGGAAGTAATTACTTCCCTTGAACAAAACTATTGATTATTTCTCATATATTGTGCATGGTGTATTGGTGTAACTCTTATACTATTGTTCACTGCTCATTGGATATAATTGAATGGTTTAAGTATAATTTGAAAAAGGTTTTTAAATTGTACTTGATACTGATTCACTCCCCTCTCAGTATCAACAATTGGTATCAGAGCGGGTTACCTTTAGTACAATTTAACCACTGGAAGGAAGATCCTATGCAGAAATGGAAGACAACATTCCAAATGGGATTCCACCATTTGATGGAAGGAATTTTGAATACTGTAAAAATAGAATGGAAACTTACTTGAAATCTCTTGGGGCAAATGTTTGGTTCTCAGTTGCTTCAGGATACAATGCTTTCAATAAACCAAAGATTGCAGCTCAGAAGGAAGCAAAAAGGAACAACAAACTGAAAATAGATACCATCCTAGATGGATTGACAGATTCAATGAAATCCAAGGTGGGATCATGTTCATTAGCAAAAGAGATTTGGGACAAGCTACAAGAGCTTTATGCAAGGGAAGAAGCAACAACAGAAGAAGAAGTTGAAGAAGATTACAACATCTCAGATTTCAAAGAAGAAAATAGAGGTCAGTTTTTTTGCTTTAATTGTGAAGGAGTAGGACATGTTGAATTTGAATGTCCTCATCCAAGTATTGAAAGAGATGAAAATGAAGAAGAAGAAAATCATGAAGTATAAATGATTCAACAAGAAGATGAGAATCTTAAAAAATTGAAGCATGTTGAGATTGAAAATAGCAAGCTCAAAG
>JZKD02S2083710.1:58819-82039 GCA_000966675.3 Picea glauca | reverse complement strand
CTATTGGTTGAAGACTTGAATCATAATCTACTTAGTGTTAGTAAAATGTGTGATCAAGGATACACTCTTATGTTTGATTCCCGAAAATGTAAAATCAGAGAAAATAACTTAGGAATATTGGTTGCAACTGCAACAAGAAGACTGAACAACATATACATCCTAGACATGAAGAAGAGAGAGAAGACAGAAGCCACACAAAAGGATTCCAAGGAAGAAAATGTCCCAAAGACCAAAAATAAGGATGGAGTATTATTGAGTGCCACATGTTCAGGGGGAGAAGCCCCAAAGAAGAGAGTTACATTTTTCCATTAAACTCAGGGGGAGCAGCCCTAACCTTTGCCATTGATGTCGAAGGGGGAGACAAATTGGGATCTTGATGATAAGGGGAGCATGAGTGTTGCCATCAATGACAAAGGGGGAGATTGTTGGAAGATTGGTTGTTGTCATTGATGTCAACCCTAGTCATGGGTTTTGGACCAAAAGATTGATAAAGGTATTTGGACATGAAGGACAATGCACATGAATATGCAAAACCCATGAATGGATAGTATACATCATGTTTTTTCTGGTGGTATGTGGCACGTCACGTGGATCCTCATGGTTGAGGGGAAATGAATTTTTGAAGATGACAAAGTTTTAAGATTCATTGATCGTGGTTAAGGGTGTGATTAATCACACTTAAAAGGTACTTTGCGAATAAGCACATTGGGATTTATGAAATTTGTTCCCCCTTTTCTATTATATTTCTTTTTAAAAAATAAAACCCCTTTCAGAATTTCGGCATTGGGACTTTGGATTTGTGAACTTCGGAATGACTGTTTTAGGAAACGCCGAACTCCGAAACGTATAAGGCTTCATTTTGTCCCTTTTATTTTATTTATTTATTTTTTAAATTTAGGGTGGCTCCATACTAGGAAAATACGAAGTATTTGGTTAGAGATAAAGATCATACCCTGTTTCAATAGATGTCAACCCTTGCAGATTGATGTCAACACTTGGAGATTGATGTAAACCCTTAGATAGGTCCAGAGATGTGGACGATATTGTTGGACAATTGATTTTCATTTTTATGATCGATATTGATGGTGAGTTAGTTTTCATTTATGTAAACAAGAATTGTTGTTGTGGATAGATGTGATGGATGCATTTGATGAATTCTACATGAACCCCTAAGGTATGGTTATGGGAACCGAAGTTGGTTAAGGAATATGGACATGAAGGACAATGAAAATGTAGGTAACACACTCATGGATGGATAGTCCTCATTGTGTCATTTATGATGATAGGTGGTACTCCACATAGTTCCTCATGGTTAGGGAGTTGTGGCCTTGTGAAGTTGGAAGCCCCAAAGAATGGTCAAGAATACCCTAGTTGGCTACAAGTCGTGAATGAAACGGTAAAATGGTTGTAACAAGAAAGTACTAGAAGCTCTAAAGTTAAGGAAAGAGGTTACATGGAAATAGTATAAATACACCTCAAGAAGTCTCTCATAAGTACACTCATACACACATTCATTGAACATCTATCTTATGAGATTTGTGATCTATTGATGAGTTTGCGGTAGAAATATCTAAAGTAGTGATAGGTCATTCCAATATCTGCAGGTGATTTCATAGTAGTAGGTCATTCCCATAATTACAGGTGATTCTGTAGTGATAAGAAGTTTCGATAGTTATAGCTGATTTTGTAGCGATAGGTCGTTCCGGTAATAATATGTGATTCTATAGAGACAAGTCATTTCGGTAATCACACGTGATTTTGTAGTGAAAGGAAGTTCTGGTAGTCACAGGTGATTCTATAGCAATAGGTTTTTACGATAACCACAAGTAATTCTATAGCGACAGGTCATTTTGGTAACCATAGGTAATTCTGTAGAGACATGATGTTTTGGTAACCACAAGTGATTCTGTAGCAACATGTGTTCTGGTAACCACAAGTGATTATGTACCAGTAGGTGTCCCGGTAACCAGATTTGATTCTATAGAAGCAGTTGTTTTGGTAACCATAGGTGATTCAATAGTAGTAGGTGTTTTTGTAACCACAGGTGATTATGTAGTAGCAGGTGTTCCGATAACCACAGGTGATTTTGTAGAAACAACGGTTCCAGTGGTCACAAATGCTAGTACTAGGATTTTGAATACTAAACAGAAGCTACAGGACTAAAATATTATGTTAGGTCAGCTACATGAATAAAGGTATGCTCATATACTTGTTTTAAATGGTCATAATTAATTATGGTATGGTATATGCTTGAGGCATGTTGGTGATGGTACATGGTATGGTATATCTTTGATGAGACACATCTTGTGACATTATGGTATGGTGTTGACGTCCATTTTTTATATATGTGGTTGATGTGTGTTGGCCCTCGACAAAGTTTTGGGCAAACATTGGTCGGGTTTGACCACTTTTTGGACTTCAACAAGATGATCGAAGATGGAGCACCTAGGTGGAGCTGAGATTGCGGATCTCACTCATTTTTTTTGGGATTTTGTAAAGGGTTTTTGTAATGGGTTAGGGGATGTCGGCCCATGGGTTTACCCATGATTAGGCCTTTTTGTAAGATATTGTAGAAGTATAAATGAGTATGAATGTAATGTAGAAAAGGAAGGGTGAATAACTTGAAAGGCTAAGTGCAAGTAGTTTTGGGTTTCTTAGTGCAACAAAATGTGTATGTGAGGCTCTGTGCTTAAGAGAGGATTTGGCTCTATGACTTAACCTAATTTTGGGAAGGAGGATCTGGTGGTTAGTGCACATATCTCCCATCCTCTATGAAGCTTGGCTCTGTGGCATAGTGCACAAGAGCAGATGACTGTAGAAGATCCAAAAGAATAATAAAGAAGATGAAGCAATTGGTGGGCATAGCCCCACACTAGGGTGAACCATGTATATATTGTGTCTTGATGTTCTTTGTGATGTATTGTTGTGTTATATGCTTATTTCCTTAATTATCATGTATGGTAGATAGATCGGCTTTTGCTTAATTCTTTACTTGTGTTAATGATGGATGGATGCTAGATCTAACTTATGATGTTAAGTGTTAAGTGGATGTTGTCATTTTTACTGCATTGATCCATACTAGGGTTTGTTCTACGATGTCAATAAAGAAAAATGAACTAATGCATATATTATTCTAAGTGTTGTTAGAGTACTCTACAAAGTGTATAATCACAAATCTGTGTCCGATATTGGTTACAGACACCTATGTCATGTAACCCCCCCTGCCTCTACCTCGGGTGAGACTTATCTTGCTTTGCAGGTGTTGTAGAAAGGGTCGATAGTTAGGGTTTTGTTGGTGCGGTGTTGAAGCGTTGAACATTGGGTCTGCCCCTGTGCCAACAAATGGTTCCATTGTTGGGACCTGAAACTGTGATTGCTGGGAACTGAAGTAAAGAAAAGAGAAGCTTTGTGCATAGATCTACTGTTGCAGTGTGTAGTATTATACTTGACTTTCGAAGCTTTGTGCTAAGAAAGAAATCTGATCTGAAGAAAAGAGGTAATATATTAAAGTTTTGTTCTTTGGTAAGAGTAAGATAAGTTAGAATTTTTGTTTCAGAAGCATGAATTTAAGTATGTTTAATAGATTTTATCCTAGTCTAAAAACTAGGGCATAGTTGCAAGAAAGAATTGATCTAAGTAAAGATAATAGAAATAAAGATATGTTATTCCTATGCATAGAAAGAATTTTCGGACTAATAAGTGGATGCAGGAACCTAGAAAGATTTTTTGTAGATTGCAGGTCCAGCACTGTGATCCTAGTGCGCCGTATATGAAAGGTTGGGAAATGTTTAAAAGAAAGAGAGGATTGACATTATGTTATAACTACAGAAGACCGGGACATCTTTCTAAGGAATGCCCTGGTACAGGTCCTATTTGTCTTTGTTGTAAATTTGTTGGTCATGAGGTTGAGGATTGTCCAAAGATGATTGCTAAAGTTGAAAGGATGAACATGAGATAAGAAAAATATGAAGAAAGTCAAGAGACTAAGAGCATGTTAGGAAATCATAGAAAAAAAGAATCAGGGAAAGCTCAGACTATGTTATTATAGTTGAAAGAAACAATGACTGATCACAAAGATGTCAGTTTACCAGAGATCTTGAAAGTAAAACAATGCATAAGTACAAGAATAGAAGGCTTCAACATCGACTTTGTCTTGGATGAAGAAACACAAGTAAATATTATGACAAAAGAAACTTGGGAAATTTTGGGGAAGCCTACTATGGTACCTTCATTGGGAAGGATCGAATTGTTCAAGGGAAAGATGATAACCCTATGTGGAAGAGTTACTAAAGTGCCTATTATTGTTCATGGAACATGGACTGAAGAAGAATTTGAATTCATTAAGTTTGTTGAGAACAACACCCCTTTCCCACTCTTGTTAGGAAATAATTGGATTGAGCAGGATCATATCAGATGGAAAGCAAAGGAAGAAGCTACAAAAAAGAAAAAGAAAGAACTAAGGGACTTCATAGCTAGAAAAATAGGGCGAATAATAGAAGAACGAGAGGATAAGTCAAAGCAATAGAAGGAAAGAGAATTAGCTAGCAAGATTGAAAGAATGCAAGAAGGTTGGAAGGGCCTATCCATACAAGAAAGAAGTATATCCACCCAGGAAGTAGTAAGAGAAGGAATATTAACTTTAGAACCTATGAGGCCACATCAGCAGCGTGAAGTCACTTCACTGGGAGAAGATAAGAACAAGAATGGAAAGAGGATTCCAGAAACAATTAGGGAAACTCAGATCACAGGAAAGAAGGAAAGGAATCTCAGTAAGAAGAAGGCTAAGTTGCAAAATATACAAGAAGCTACAGAAACAAATGGAAGACTTCACAGATTGGAACTTCGCAAGAGGTAGGTCCACGGGACTTGAACCTTGCCGAAACAATAGAACCACGCAGAATGGTACTTTGCCTTGGTAAATCTATATGATCGTTGGAGATGCCCCGCTCATTGGAACGACACTCCAGAACTGCTAGAAAAAACATTTATGGGTGGATAGACCGTTGTTGGACTTTGAGACCACACCATAACGGACATATTCACATTGATGGAAGCATTCCTGCCCATTGGAAGAATTTGTTACGACACTCGCTTATTTAACCCGTCAGACGCTACGTTGGGACCACTTTTTGTCACCCGTAATTACCTTATCCAACGAAGAATTGATTGTGTGTCGAGCTGTAATTTCAGAACCTAGACATCGCCATCCACTTGTTTACCCCGCCTGTCCATTCACCTACCCTGACCTGTCCGTTTAAAAGTGAGAATGTTGGGAGAAAATACTGAGTTAGAGAAGTCCTTCAAGGAGGTTCTTAAGAATTTTATGGCTGACAGAGCTATGTTTGAAGTTCTACAGGCATCGTCGACCAGGGGACTACAAGCTTCCCCTTCGACTACATGATTCTCTAGCCGTGCTAACCCTGTGATTGAACAACAAAGTAAGCATCGCGACGATATGGATAATGCAAAGAAGATCCCGTCGATCTTACCAGATTATATCTCGCCCTTGGCTAGCACAGTTAATCGCAACAACATCCCATGGGACTTTCAATACACTTTGATTATCGCGTACATTCCGAAGGGAATACACATAGTTGGAAGCCAGTTGGGACAGATCCCATCCCTGAAGAATAGTCACTTTAACCTTGGATATAGAAATAATTATGCCACGCTCACACCCCACCGATGCTTAATGAATACCACTGGGAAGAAGCCTCTCATCATCGCACAGCCATGGATAAAGGAGCTAGGGCAGTCCACTATACTTAATGTGATGAAGATCCCTTATTTTGGCCAACATCAGGAGGTTAACTCTTGTGTTAAACTCCTCTTGTCATGCTATCATGGTGGATACATGTGGCTTGACAAGAGGATTACTATGGATCCAACATTGATCCACTTGATTACAAGATTGAGCATGCAAGGACATGACCCCCGGTAGTTCTACCTAGGGAAGGCCTTGCACCGCTCCCTGGCACAACTCATAAAGGGGGCTTATGGCGAAGTTGAAAAGGGAAAGTGAGGCTACAAGGTAGCCTCTATCCAGGATGCCACATTGTGCCTCAAATAACCGCCCTACACAGGTCATCATATTCCTAGTGGACCTCATAGGAAAATGCATGGAGGGAATGCAGATAAAGTGGTTAAGTTACCTCGTCAATGAGCTTGCAAAATACTGCCACGAAGCACAGGATTAGGGATATGAGTTCCACTTCAGCTAGCTACTCGTGTTGATTGCATTTGTCACTTGGCAAATTTATGAGGGAGCAACCTTTCTGGAGATTGAACCATCTGAGCCTTTGGCCGCTAGATTCTCTACCTTGTGGTATACAAACAACATGTCAAAGCAATGGTAGTCGAATGCTGTGTTCCATGCATATTATCAACAACTGAAGGTTTCCTCAGAGGCATTTTCACGCATGACATCGTACACCTTGCACCAGTACAAACCGTTATCCAAGTTCCACGAAGATCATCATTTCATCTATATCATTGTGCGTAGGGATGAGAGCAAGGAAGAGTTACAGTATTATTATAAGCTAACTGGCGAAGACATAGAGAAAATCACCAAGGAATGGTTGGAGGAGTTCCTTCTACCAGTTGAAGATGTATAACTCTCCAACCTTGACATTATAGGAATCCCATTGGTCACCCGGTTCGAGCATGTCAGACAATGGAGTGCGAAGAAGAATAAGAAAAAGTCAATAGTCCATAATAAAGAGACTGACCAGGAGGACATTGGCTCTGAAGAACATGGATTTGGCTCACCCAGAGGAGGAAGAGGAGGAGAAGACCATGCAGATGGATAGGGAGGAGGGGATGAAGGAGAAAAGTAAGGAGAAGGTGAAACTACACCGCTGAAATCTCCCCCCACTAAAACAACAACTCCACAGAAAAGGAAGGTTTCTCCGCAGAAGCCTTCAGAAAGAAAGATGACACATGCTAGTAAGCCCCAGTTGGAGGCCACACTAACGGAGGATGACATCAGTCTAGTCCGCAAAGAAATGGAGTATGTGTCCAGAGAACTCTTGCAGTGATATGGAGCGAAGAAGGAAGAGTTGTATGGAAGGTTCGAGAAGGAGCTGAAGGACATACAACAAGCTATTCAATTGATCTACGCAATACCTATTGTGCTTTATTTGTCACAGGTTGCATAATTGGGGGATGAGCCTACCCAATTACAAAGACTTGCAGATGCGACAGAGGCTCAACTTCAAAAAGTCCAAGAAGAAAAGGAGAAGGCTACATAATCCTTGAAGCAAGAGAAAGAGGAAGTCTTAGAGAAACTACGAGTTACACGATACTGCGTAATCACCTATGAGAATGAGAAAGATGAGTTTCGGGAGATGCTCAAGGAGGACAAAGTGAAGATACAGAGAGAAAAGGAACAACTTCTCACAGAGCAAACTATGGTCAAAGAAGCAGTGAATAAATCACTTCGCTCTATGCCAGGTTTGGCACAGGATGAGCATGAATCAGTCGAGGTTCAAGTAGTGAAGCTCACTAAGACCATCCAGCAGCTTCAAGTGAGGATAACAGAGTTAGATATCCAAGCAGTGTCGAACACTCCGCAAGAAGTGCATGATGAGAGAGAAGAAGCCCCCAAGAACATATTTGGAAGGATCAAGGCCCTCACCTCAGAGTGAAAACAACTGAGCTATAGAAGTGCGCAGACTTATGAACACCTCACAGAATATCTAGAGCTAAGAAAACTAGAAGCAGAGCTATAGGAAGCATAGTAGTAGGCATCCACTGTGCAGGAGCAGATGAAGTTACTCACTGCAGTCGAGAGAATGAAAAGATCTCAAGAATAACGTGCAGTCTAGCAACATATTACTGTAATATAGGGCAGAGTAATGGAAGTTATGTAGAAGCTACAACCAGTGTAGGATGAAGCCTACAAATTATTTGAAGAGATTGAAGGACAAGGCTCGCAACAGGACCAAATAGTTGCATCAGTCGAACAACGCCTGGAAGGTCCTGTTACAACGTAGACAATCCAAGATCTCATTGAGTAAGAGGCTTAGGCGAAGCAACAATTCAAGGCAGCTCAAGTGAAGCTTGAGGCCTTTGAAGCAACGTTACCTATACCTGAGTGACTCGGGATGAGTTAGAGGTGAGTGTTGGGGGGTTGTTGGCCCTCGACCAAGTTTTGAGGAAACACTGGTCGGGTTTGACCACTTTTTGGACTTCGACAGGCTGATCGAAGATGGAGCGCCCAGGCGGAGCTGAGATCACGGATCTCACTCATTTTTCGGGATTTTGTAAAGTTTTTTTGTAATGGGTTAGGGGATGTCGACCCATGGGTTTACCCATGATTATGCCTTTTTTAAGAGATTGTAAAAGTATAAATACGTACGAATGTAATGTAGAAAAGGAAGGGTGAATAACTTGAAAGGATAAGTGCAAGTAGTTTTGTGTTGCTTAGTGCAACATAATGTGTATGCGAGGCTCTATGCTTAAGAGAGGAGTTGGCTTTGTGCCTTGACCTAATTTTGGGAAGGAGGATCTAGTGCTCAGTGTGCAGATCTCCTATCCTCTGTGAAGCTTGACTCTATGGCTTAGTGCATAGGAGCAGATGAATGTAGAAGATCCAGAAGAATAATAAAGAAGATGAAGCAGTTGGTGGACATAGCCCCACACTGGGGTGAACCACGTATATCTTGTGTCTTGATGTGCTTTGTGCTGTATTGTTTTGTTATCTACTTAGTGCTATAATTATCATGTATGGTAGATAGATCTATTTTTTCTTAATGCTTTACTTGTGTTAATGATGGATGTATGCTAGATCTAACTTATGATGTTAAGTTCTAATTGTATGTTGTCATTGTTACTGCACTGATCCATACTAGGGATTTTTTTGTGATGTCAATAAAGCAAATGAACTAATGCATATCTTCTTCTAAGTGTTGTTAGAGTACTCTGCGAAGTGTATAATCACAGATCTGTGTCCCAGCTTGGTTACAAACACCTGCATCCTGTAACCCCTCCTTCCTCTACCTCGAGTGACACTTTTCCTGCTTTGCAGGTGTTTCTGAAAGGGATGGTAGTTATGGTTTTGTTGGTACACTATTGAAGTGTTGAACCCTAGGTATGCCCCTATGCCAACAATGTGGATGGTTGATACACATGATACATGTTGCTACATTGTTGATGATATGGTACATATGTTGGTGCATGGTTGATGCACTTGATATGGTACAGGTGTTGGTGCATGGTTGATGCACTTGTTGTGGTACAGGTTGTGGTACACAGTTGATTTCAATTACAGGTTTATGATCAGTTACAAGTTGATGAAAATTACAATTGATGAAAGTTACAGGGTGATTACAGTTGCAGGTCGATGATAAGCTAGATGTTGATGACATTTATAGATTGATAACAATTACATGTTGATGATCAGTTACAGGTTGATGATAGTTACAGGGTGATGACAATTACTGGTTGATGATCAGTTACAGGTTGATGAAAATTGCAGGTTGATGATATTTATAGGTGGATGATCAATTACAGGTTGATGAGATAGTGACAGTTACAGTTCGATGATCAGTTACAAGTTGATGTGACAGTGACAATGACAGGTTGGATGACAAGTTGATTACAGATTGATTATTATTCATAGTGATAGTTTGGTATACACTTATATTTCAGGGCGAAAGGATGAGGAAATTAAAGGGGTTTGTAGCCTCCTTCCAGTTGGTGTTGGAGAAAACAGGGAGTTGGAGGTTCCTTCAAGTTGGAGCCTGAGAATCAGGGGGTTGTAACCTCCTTCTAGTTAGAGCCAGAGAATTTAGGTAGTTTTAGCTTCCTTCAGGTTGGAGCCTATAAATAGGGGGTTGGAGCCACCTTCAAGTTGTAACTGGAGAATTTGGAAGTTGGTGCTTCCTATGGATGAATTCTTGATATATATAAGAAATCATTTTGTGGTTTTCTCCCATTTGGGTTTCCATATAAATAATGGTGTATTGTGTACTTGATGTGATGTTGTTGAGTTGATGCTACTTATGATTATATGCTCATGATATATTAAATAGTTAACACATTGACGATAAACTATTGAATGTTGTTGATAAAGTTGAAGTTTGTATATTGTGGTCAACAGTGGTAACAAGTGTTCATATTGATTCATGCCCCCTCTCTCACTATTCCAACACTATGGACTCTTTGGAGAAATTTTCCATGTATCGTTCCCACTTTCTATTTCTCGTCACCCATAGTTATAACTTTCCCCCTTTCCCTGCCATCAGTTCATGTTCCACTCATTCATCTCTCATATCATGGCCCAATACCACTGACATCCTGGGATGTGCACTTCCTAGCCTGATCAATTCCCTCCAGTTTCCACAATACGATTCTCCCGCATCTTAAAGTTGTATAAAAAATTGTTAGGTAGAGGCTCTAATCTATTTAATTTTCAGCTTCCCCATTTCTATGTGTTGTCATTCATCATCCCCTTTGTTGATAGGGAGGGTCCCTACATCCAAAAATTTCCATGCATCATCCCCTTTGTTGATACAGAGGGGGCTCCTCTTTTTTCATAGATCCACCTCCTCCTACAACAAACCTGGGGAAAGTGTATATATATAAACCCATTGTTGGGCCCCCTACTCTCACATATTTCCATGGATCCACATCCCTCGTCCCGTAGAATGGCCATGGCTACTAGCTCGACCTAGCCATCCCAAAACAAAAAGTCAAGTAGATAATGATGCTCTCGCTTGAGGTAACCTTACTTGTCTTCATTAGTTGGTTCTTGATGGGGGACTTTAAACACATCCCTCATTCACCTCCATAGGCACTAGAGAAGTTTCTGGAGGGAGCATTTGGCCACATACACTCCAACTCCATTTTTCACCATGTGGCTTGCTTGATTCATTCGTGGACCTAAGTTGAGGTTCAACTACAACCTACATCGATGATTTTCTCTTACTCATGCCTAACCGTAAGCACAACTTGTTTTTTAGAATGATGATTTGCTCTTACTCAAACTTTCCTCCTTCAGAACTTGTAGCAGTTGGCTCGAGGATGAGCCAAATAATAGTGGTGGGGAACTGTTGGCACCCAAAGTTTTGGGTTAAATATCGCATGCACACAAATTAGTTTTTGCACACACATTCCAAGTTTTGTCCAATTTTTGCCCGACGAATGACCAGAAGTGCACACTAGACCAAGGTTTTCCAGCTGCATGCCAAGCTTAAAGTCTACCAACTGCACTCGGGTCTAAGTTTTGTCAGTTGCATCAAAAATCAAGAACATGCCTACTAGAATCAATAAAGGACTCATTGGGAAATCTTCATGAATGATTACTTCTAGCATACGAGGACATGGGACTACTAGAGGATGAGATATCTAGGAAGTTAATATTTCCATTGATACATAAAGTCTATGTGGAGTGCTAGAAGACACCAGAAGCGTGTGATGCAGTTTTTTTGGACAAACGAGTGGAGCAGAGCAGAAAGAGACAATGCTCCCCAACAGAGAAATATATAAAAGGAAGTAGTAATATCATGAATAGGGTTGGTTGGTTAGCTAGCTAGATATTTAGGAGAAGAGATTCATTGAGTCCTTAGTATTGAGCTTCCTTTGAGACTATTGTAATATTGCAATGATTTTGAATATATTTATGTGTGTGTTATATTTTTGAGTGTTGAGAAAAGGCCCATTGCGCAATGTGTTGTAACTCTAAAGATTTATATATCCGTCCTGCACAATGTATACCTCTATTGTGATGGAATGGCTCTAGTAATTTACATGTGAAATTTTTGATCCAATCTGTGTTCATCATGTATGACTTGAATATGTGTGTGTATTATTTTACTTCTCAGTCCTAATAATTCTTCATATATGATCTGCACAGATGCCAATCTCGATGACTCTTCATTTGTTTATCCCCCATCCATGTCATAAGATCTTATGCTCTATGTGATCCTATCTGCATCTTGAGTGAGACCTTCCTTAGCCTTGGCCAAGGATTGATATGCCGGTACTCTGGGGTGTTTGTTGGACAACTCTAGACTAAACCTGGGTCTAAAATACCCCACGTTAAGGATGCATGCAAGTGTGGATCAAAACTTCCAACATGGAGCCATATTGAGGTGTGTGTGTTGGGGGGTAGGGAAATGACCATAATACAAGTCTTAGAATAAGCTTTCCAATTTTATCCATGATTTCTATAGAATTTTTTTTTATAAAGATTAGGTATTGAACGACAAGAACCTTGGATTGCTTGTGATGTACACATGTGGGTTTTGGACGCAAATAAAACCTCTTAATTTTTAAGTATTCCTTTGGTTGAGCTTCGAGGGAAGATTATCCCCCCACCTGGAGTTACAAGTTTTGTTCTCTCTAAAAACATTTCTTTCAAACTTCACACACAAATATATGTGTGTCCATGAGAGTCATGGGGCATAGGGAAATAATTTTGGGATATGGATCTACAAAACCAAACGAGTTACAAACAATTTGATATAAAATACCCAAAAATAGAGAAACAATCCTAATAATGTAATGTACACTTTTTTTATATTCATATACCAAGGTTTAAGTGGCAAATAACCAAGTAGTCTTTTGATATATACATATATAGCTCCTACAGTTGCAAATTTTTTCTATAGATGACCAACCTAAATTATGTTTGAGAAATCATTAGTATAGAAACTATGGAGACAACAACAACAATGTTAACTTCATTTCCTAAATTGCATTAGTAATGTAAATTTACCTTTACTTTCTCAATTATATTGGTCCCTTCTAGGTGGTCAACACAATTGCATTTTTCTTCAATCTCGATGCAGATTTATGTTCAAACCATGAGAAACAATTGTGTCAACTTTCCACCATAACATATCCTCTTAAAATTGAGTCCTTAATGAGTCCCAAAAATCCATCTTTGACTAAATCATTTCCAGAACAATTTCCCTTTATACTGTAATATATATTGTTTCCATGTATAACCTTTAGGTAGGTTGGGATCTTCCTGAAACCACTAGATGAGCTTCCTTAAAGTACTATTTTCCATCCATTCTATACATGTTTCTTCAATACATCCTATAATTGGTAAGGATAAGGTAAGAAGTGATCCATCCTCCTCAAATTCACTAGATAAAGAATCAGCCATAACATTTCATTTACCCTTCTTATGTATGTTCTCATAATCATACCCCAACATCCTAGTGACCCACTTATTTTTCTCTAGTGAAGAAAACCTTTGTATGAGGAATTAATTTAGAATATGATGGTTAATATTGATTTGGAAACACCTCCCTATGAGATATGGGTACTAGGTCTCCATTGCATGAAGGATAACCATCATCTCCTTCTCATATGTGGATTTTCCCAAATTGTGGTCACACAACTACATACTGGTGAATTCCAAGGGTTGTCCTCATTACATCAAGACTACTCTGAGACCTATTCCTAAGGAATCGCATTCCAAGACAAAAGTCTTAGTAAAATTAGGCACTGTTAAGACTAGAGTAGTGCACATTGAATCCTTTAAATAACAGTGAAGGCATGTTATTTCTACCTCTCTCTAGGAAAAGGAATTCTTTTGAAGGATTGAAGACAGAGGAGCTTCAATTTTTCCATAATTATTCACAAATTTCCTATAGTAGCTGGTAGGTCCTAATAATCCTTGCATAACCACCACTTTCTTGGGATCAACTTGTACTCCATCCTAACTTTCAATGTGACCCAATTATTCAACCTTGGGAGTCCCAAAACCACATTTGGAGCACTTCAATAATAATTGGTTTTTATGCAAGAGTTGCAAGGACTTATCAACATGATATATGTGTGATTCCCATGCTCTATTGTAGCTCAATATATCATTGAAGAAGACCAACACAAAATTGTGGAGGAAGGGTTTGAAAATATTATTCATGAGGATCTATAAAGTGGATGCAGAATTACAAACACTGAAGGGAATCCCTAAAAACTCATAATGACCTTCGCGTGAACTTTAAAAATTTGAGGGTGGGCCACAATCAAAACCACATTTTTGGAGAAAGGACACATGGAGGCTCGAGGTAAATTGTGGGGCGAAACACAGTTTGATGTCAAACCACCTTTGGTCATGCCCTCAATCGCATAGTCACATGAGATCATTGCCCAAGGTCACATTAGCGAAAGATAGGGGAAGGAGCTAGCACTGCTAGGCTCAACTTCAGATGTTACACAATTGAAAAGTCAAAATACCTCTACGTGTATAATCCAACGATGTTGATGAAACAGAATTTGATCGAAGAGTTGTTGTTTCACTTCATGGTTTCTTGATCAGTTAAGATTCAGTTACACTAACTAAATCATTGTTCTAGGGTGTTCGAATTATGGATCTTGAGTGTTTTTTATTCCTGACCTAGGCGTTGGAGATTCAGAGCGTAACAGATAATGAGGGAATGAATAAAAGAAATATGTTGTGATAGAGGATAGTTGTTGTTTATTTGAAAAATAAGTTGAACTGTATGTAATGAAGATTAGAGCATGAACAGAGAGAGAAAATGCAGAGATGAAGAATATAAGCTTGACAGAGAAGAAATGGTAAAAATAGAAGACTGTACGAGAACCTAAGAGCATGAGAAGTACAGAGGAAGAGAAGATGGAAAGAGACAACAAGTGGAGACAAGCATGAACAAACAGAAGCAGAGCAGAATTACAGAACAAAGAAGTGGTAAGCATTGATATGTCTTCATTGCTGTAAGGTATTATTCAAGTAAATGTTTATAATCAGGGTGGTAGGGTAGTGCTAGGGAGGACTGTGGTCCTCTGTTATTCAAGTTGGTGCTTGAATACTGGGAGTTGTAGCTTCCATCTAGTTGTGGCTAGAAAACAGGGTGGCAGGGTGGTGCTAGGGAAAACAAAGAGTTTTCTAGGTGCAAGTTGGTGCTTGTATAAGTGGGAATAGGTGCTTCTATCCAGTTGGTGTTGGAGATCATAAGGAGAAAATATGATTTTTTCTAGTGGGTTCTAGAGAATCTTGAGGTTTGGTGCTCTCAACAAGTTAGAGCTTGTTAAAGAAGAGGTTGTAGCCTCATTTTGAGTTGGTTCTCAAAGATTGATGATTTAAAGAACATAAAAGACTACCTGTCATTCTAAGAAGAAGAGTTTTTCTCCCTTTATGGGTTTCCTCATGAATATTTGTCTCTGTGTATATCATATGTGTGATTGATGTTTACTATTTATGTTGTTCATGACTTGCATAATCTTGATGATCACTTGGAGAATCTTAATAATATTTTAATAGGCATAAAATTGTTTAAGCACAGTAACAACTGATTCACCCCCCCCCCCTCTCAGTTTTCTTAGTTATTTGAACAATTTCTATAAGAGCGGGTTCCTTTTAGCTAAAGGTAGATTAGTAAGCTTAAAAATGACAAGTCATAAAGGAACTTCAACCAATAAGCCTCCTCTATTTGATGGAACAAATTTTTCTTTTTGGAATGTTAGAATGAGAACATACATTATGGCCTTAGGTGATGATGTTTTGGATGTTGTAGAGATTGGATATACAAAACCTATTGTGCTAGCTTCAAAAGATGATAAGTTAGAATTTAGCTTCAATGCAAAGGTAATGAATGCTATCTTGAGTGGGCTTGCTGAAGATGAATTTGTAAAGGTAATGCATCTTGATTCTACCAAAGAGATGTGGGATAAACTCATTAGTAGTTATGAAGGAAATGAGAAAGTAAAATATGGCAAACTTCAGACATATAGATTGAAATTTTAACAACTAAAGATGAATGAGGATGAAACAATTAGTAAATATTTCTTAAGATTTTAGGAGAAGGGTCTTGGTGATAAGATTGAAGATGCATTTTTGGTTTAGAAGATTTTAAGATCTTCTAAACCAAAAGTTTCTGCAATAGAAGAACTGAATGATCTTAAGATTTTTTCTATTGATCAAATTCTAGGAACTCTAACTTTTTATGAAATGATAATTAGTAAAGATAAATCCACCACTAGAGAAGCATATTTTAAAGCATACAAGAATATTGATTCAGACTTATATGATATTGAGGCAAAATTTGTGAGAAGGTTAAAGAAAGGATCAGACAAATACCAAGGCAAGCTGCCATTTAAATGTTTCAAATGTGGTAATATAGGTCATTTTTCATCTAAGTGTCCTCACAAGAAAAAGGACCAGAACTCTGATGATGAAAAGAAATACAAATTTAAGAAATATAATAAAAAGAAAATTTTGTGTGCAAACAATGTTGACACCTCAGAAGACATAGATAGCGATTCATCTTGTGAAGACAAATTGAATGATTTTATGCTTATGGATATGGAATATCTTGACGATGAACACACAATAGGTGACATGTATGATGAATAAGTTGTGGTTGATATGGAAGGTGAATTAATCAGTGCTTTGGAATTAATTGACAGACTCAGATTTAAGAAGAGAAAACAAAAAAAATTGTTGATGCAGTTTGAAAAGAATGGTAAAGAACCAAGTGAAGATTTTTTTTGTTAAAAGTAGAATTAGAATAAGCAAAGAAAATAGAAGATATTATAAAACAACAATTAGTAATGAAGAAGGTAAGATGTGAATCTTTGAAAGCTAAAGTGGTGGCTGTCCGAAAAGATCTAGAGAAATTTCAGGCCTTATACCATCATAATCTGACAAGCATTAAATCCTTAGAAGGATTAGCCACCATTATGAATCAAAAAAGGAATCCAAAGTTGAAAAATGGTTTGGGTTATGAATAAGGATCAAGTAGTGGTCAACCAAGCAACAAAGAATCCATCAAGTTTGTCAAATCTACAATCATTGGCAACAATCACTCTGCAAAAACAAAGGAAGATAATTAGCTTCCAAGGAGGAGTGAAAGAAAAAGTACCATAACCGAATCTGTAGAACAAAGAAATAACAAAAACACACCCTTTGCTCAAAGAAATCATCAGCATGGAAGAAATCGACTTGCTCAAAGAAGACAACCATTTTCCAGGTACAAAGGATTTTTCTATGGATATAGTTTTTTTTGTTCTAACTTTGGCCACAAAGCTGTAAACTGTTCTTTAAGATTTAGATATGAGAAATCAAAACAGTGAAAGAATAAATATTTTCCACAACAAAGAATGAGACAACTAAGTAACAAACAACCACAGACTGCAAATCATGTGATGGTTGGTAAAAAGACACAGATTAAGGATAACAATCGTTATGATCCTTTATTCAGTGAACCAGAATGTTACACCTGCCATAATTATGGACATAAAGTTGCAAACTGTCGCTTAAGGAACTATACGTTAGATTTGAATCCCTCTATTGTAAATGTCAAGGTTTAGAAGAAGAAAGAAAATGACAAGTGTGGATTAGTGTTGTCAACTCAAAGACAAAAGAACACCTGGTATATTGATAGTGGATGTTTCAAACATATGAATGGAGAAAAATGTAAGTTTCTGTCTCTAAGTGAAAGAAAATCAAGAAATGTAACTTTTGGAAATGATGCACTAGGAAAAATCAAAGGTAAAGGAATGGTAAGTCTAAGTAATGGCAAAAGGAAAGCTCAAGATGTGTTGTTTGTAGATGGTCTGAAACATAATCTTCTTAGTGTCAGTCAAGTTTGTGACAAAGGATGTAAAGTTGTTTTCACATCTAAAGATTCTAAAATACAATCTGTGAATTCAAGACAATTGATTGCAAAAGGCATTAGAACAAAAAACAATGTCTATGTTTTGAAAGAAGAAAAAGAGAATGTCACTTAAGAAATTATGACAAAAGCTGGTTATGGCATAGGATACTTGGACACCTAAATTTTGATCATCTAATAAAACTTAGAAACAGTGGGGCGGTAAAATATCTTCCAAAAATATCAAAGCCATATGATTCTATATGCAAACCTTGCCAAATAGGAAAGCTTACTCAGACACAGTTTAAATCTAAGAACTTTGCATCAACAGAGAAACCTCTTCAGTTAGTACATATGGATTTATGTGGACCATCAAGGAAGGAAGGTACAGGAAAAGAAAATTACTTCATGTTGATTATTGATGATTATTCTAGACTTACATGGGTTTCCTTTCTGAAAGAAAAATCCGAAGCATTTGAAAAATTCAAGGTGTTTAAGGCTCTGACTGAGAATCAAACAAGAAAAATACTAAAGGCAATAAGGTATGGTATCGGTGGAGAGTTTAGTTCAAGGGACTTCAAAGAGTTTTGTGATAAACATGGGATCAAAAGAGAGTATACTATTCTAAGGACTCCACAGAAAAATGGAGTAGTTGAGAGATAGAATAGATCAGTCCAGCAGATGGCAAGATCAATGATGAATGAAAGGAATATTGCTCAGACATATTGGGTAGAATCAATTCATACAACTATACATATTCTTAACAAATCTCATCTCAGACCACAAAGTGACAAGACTCCTTATGAAATATGGTTTGGAATACCTGCTTCAATAAAGCATTTTAAAGTCTTTGGGAGTAAGTGTTATATCAAGAATAATGATGAAAATATTGGCAAATATGATGGCAGGGTTGATGAAGGTATCTTCTTAGGGTATGCTACAAACAATAAAGGATACATATGCTATAATAAGAGGCTTCATAAATTGGTTGATTGTATTGACATAAAAGTTGATGAAGAAATCCCAGTATGAGATGTAAGCAGTGTTGAATCAACAACATAGGATATAGTTGAAGTTGAAGATGAACAGGTCAAAGAATCAAAAAAATAATACTCTGAGTCAGATGAAGATACAAATACTCAGGCAGACTCAAATCAGTAGAAAACATCAAATCCTTCCTCCATAATTACTCAAAAGAATCATCCTACAAGTCAGATAATTGGTGATAAAGAAAAAGGTGTACAAACCAGGAGAAGGATAATCAAAGACACCAAGAAATCACATATAGCCTTCATATCCATGGTGAAACCCAAGAACTTTAATGAAGCCAGTAAAGATGTAAACTGGTTAAAATCAATGAATGAGGAACTGGATCAGATTGAGAAGAACAATACTTGGGATCTTGTTCCTAGACCTGCAAATAAGAATGTAATTGACTCCAAATGAGTGTTTAAGAATAAAATGAATGAAAAAAGACAAATTTTTAAAAATAAAGCCAGATTAGTCTATAAGGGGTATGCACAAGTTGAAGGATGAGATTTTGATGAAACATTTGCACCAGTGGCAAGATTGGAAGCCATCAAAATGTTTCTTGCCTATGCATGTCATAAGAACTTTAAAGTATATCAGATGGATGTTAAGTCAGCATTTCTTAATGGATATCTAGAATAAGATGTATATGTGGAGAAACCTGAAGGATTTTCACTGACAGATAATCCTGACTATGTCTGTAAGTTGAAAAGGGAATTATATGGACTGAAACAGGCACCATGAGCCTGGTATTATAGACTAGACAAATTTCTACAAGACAAAGGGTTCAAGAAAGGTATTGTTGACAACAATCTATACATTAAGTCTAAAGGTGATGATTTATTAGTTGGTTTGGTATATGTAGATGACAATATTTTTTTATGCACTAATGGCCCTTCAGTTCAGCGGTTTGCTAATTCAATGCAGACTGAGCTTCAGATGTCCATGATATGAGAACTATCATATTTTCTTGGTTTACGAATCAATCAGAGTTCTGCAGGGATATTTATCTCTCAAGAAACATATTTGAAAGAGATGTTAAATATGTTTCAAATGGAAGATTCTACACCTGTGAGCACACCTATGGTGATTGGTTGCAAGCTTAGTAAATATGATATTTCACCTGATGTTGATCAAAGAATATATCGATCAATGATAGGCAGTATTCTGTACATCACAACATCCCATATTGATATAATGCAAGTTGTTGGAATGGTAGGTCATTATCAGTTTGCTCCTAAACAAAGTCATTTAGCAGATGTCAAAAGGATATTCAAATATTTGAAGGGTATAATGACTTATGGTCTTTGGTATCCTAGAAATCAAAATTTTCAATTAACTTCATATTCAAATGTTGATTGGGAAAACTGTTTGGATGAGAGAAAGAGCACCAGTGGAGGTGCATTCTTATCAACTACAGAGGCATAGTACATTGTAGAGGTAGAGTACATTTCATTATCCACTACAGAGGCAGAGTACATTGTTGTTGCTACTTGCTGCACTCATATCTTATGGATGATACAAACTCTTGCAGATTTGAAGGTAAGTTATACTGATCCAAT
This sequence comes from Picea glauca, assembly GCA_000966675.3. Classification (NCBI taxonomy): domain Eukaryota; kingdom Viridiplantae; phylum Streptophyta; class Pinopsida; order Pinales; family Pinaceae; genus Picea; species Picea glauca. Next base: position 61,875 of record JZKD02S2083710.1, on the reverse strand, counting down.
TCCGCTTCACTGTGATAACATTAGTGCCATTAGTGTATCCAAGAGTCTAGTATTTCATTCCAAGACCAAGCACATCCCCATAAAATACCATTTTCTGAGAGAGAAGGTCATGAATCAGATTGTTTAGGTTCATTACATTCCAACCATAGAACAAATTGCAGACATCTTTACTAAACCCCTATCCAAGACACCATTTGAATATATCCATCAGAAGTTGGGTGTCATCCCTTCTCTCACCTAAGAGATTCCATCCTGTCAGGGGGAGTATGTGTTGGTTGAATATATGATACCTCTGAAAAGTACTGCAATAGCTCAGGGGGAGCATGTTTTCATGACATTGATGTCAATGGGGGAGAAAAGGTGTGATCTGGATGCTATAGTTGGAGTTCTAAGTAGAATAGTGTAGCCTTTCAGGGTTTCCATCAATGCCAAAGGGGGAGATTGTTGGCATGTTTTTACAGGAAGAGTGTGCTTGTCATTGATGGAAAGAACAACAACGAAAATGGAAAATAGGAAAAGCATACACTCAGGAGGAGAAGAGAACAGTATGCAGATATCAAAGCTTAGAAAGGAAAGCACACTACATAAACATGACCAGGATCAAGTCCTTGATCGTGGATCTGCTTCGAGATTCTTCACGATTGTTGGATCACTTTAAGTGGAAGGATAGGATAGGAAAGGTTTGATATATGATATCTTGATCACCCGAATATCCATCGACCGTTGGATCACTTTAAGTGGAAGGATAGGATAATCAAAGGCTGAGATCTAAGATCTCGATCACCCGAATATCCGTCAGCAGTCAGATCACCTTAAGTGGAAGGACAGGATAAGCAAGGGATGATATCTGAGATCTCGATCACCTGAATTTCCGTCAGTCGTTGGATAGAAATAAATGGAAGGATAGGATAAACAACGATGGAGAGTTGTTGGATTTAATCCAAGGCAAAGATGCATCGCAGACAGTTTGAGCCATTGATCTAAGATCTTGATCAAACAAACATCATTTTCTTTAGTTCTAAATATGTGAGGAGGTTACGCTCCAGAAAAATATCACTTCAAGTATTTTCAGTTTGAGATTTGAAATTCCTGAAGCCCAGAGAGATGGAGAGAAGAAATAAATTCTCGACCACCAGATCATCAGAAGTAGATCTCAAATGTCAGATTGTCTGAAGAAGATATCAAGTGTCATATCATCCAAAGTGAATCTGGGTCGTCTGATCCAGAGCCTTAGTTTGATATTTTAAATCCTCGAAGCCCGGAGAGCCAGAGAGCCGAAATAAATTATCGACTGCCGAATTATCCGAAGTAGATCTCAGTCGTCATATCGTCCAAAAAAGATCTCAAACGTCAGATCGTCCGAAGTGAATCTGGGCCGTCTAATCCAGAAAAGACATGGCGTAAAACTGTGGACTCCAAGTAAAGACCTGAAGTAAGACTCAATCATCCGATTCGAGAGGACACGTGGCATGATTCTGGATACTTCAAGGGAAAGTGAAGTTTGAGACTTGAGATTTTAGAAGTCCAGAGACCCAAAGGAGATCATAACCATTGAATCGAGAAAGGGGCTACAGAATCGTTGATCTGGTTGAAAGGTCAAATTCTTGAAGTAGAGGCTGAGTCATCGATTAAGAAGGACAGGTGTCTACAGATCATCTACTCCTAAAGATTGGCATATGGAGGAAAGCAGGGTTTGAGATTTGAAACTCCTAGAGCCCGGATCACAAAGTAAATCACAGTCATCGATTTAGGAAGGATAGATCTGAACCATCAGTTCAGGAGCACCGTCAAGATCGTAAGATCGACGGTCCCGTCGCATTACAGGGATTAAAGGTATGAAAAATTTAAAAAGTTGAGGGCGAGCCGCAATCAAGACCATGGTTTTGGAGAAAGGACACGTGGAGGCTCGAGGTAAATTGTGTGGCAAAACACAATTTTATGTCAAACCACCTTTGGTCACGCCCGCAATCCAGTGGTCACATGAGATCATTGTCCAAGGTCACATCAACAAAAGATAGGGGAAGGAGCTAGAGCTTCTAGGCTTGACTTCAGAGGTTGCGCAATTGGAAAGTCAAAATACCTATGTGTGTATAATCCAATGCCATTGATCAAACAGAATCTGATCGAAGGGTTTTTGTTTCACGTTGTGGTTTCTTGATCATTTACAATTCAGTTACACTAACTGAATCATTGTTCTGGGGCATTGGAATTATGGGTCTTGAGCATTTTTTATTCCTGACCTGGGCACTGGAGATTCAGAGCATAATGGATGATGAGGGAATGAATAAAAGAAATATGTCATGACAGAGGAAGGTTGTTGTTTCTTTGAAAAACAATTTGAACTGTATGTAATGAAGATTACAACATGAACAGAGAGAGAAAATGCATAGATGAAGAATATAATCTTGACAGAGAAGAAATGGTGAAAAGAGAAGACTGTATGAGAACCTAAAATCATGATAAGTATAGAGGAAGAGAAGATGGAAAGAGACAACAAGTGGACCCAAGCATGAACAGACAGAAGCAGAGAAGAATTGCAGAACATAAAAGAAGTGGTAAGCATTGATATGTCTGCATTGTTGTAAGGTATTGTTCAAGTAAATGTTTATAATCAGGGTGGTAGGGTGGTGCTAGGGAGGACTATGTTCCTCTGTTATTCAAGTTGGTGCTTGAATACTGGGAGTTCTAGCTTCCATCTAGTTGTGGCTAGAAAATAGGGTGGTAGGGTGGTGCTAGGGAAAACGAAGAGTTTTATGGGTGCAATTTGGTGCTAGTATAAGTGGAAGTAGGTTCTTCCATCCAGTTGGTGATGGATATCATAAGGATAAAATATGCTTCTTTCTAGTGGGTGCTAGAGAATCTTGAGGGTTGGTGCTCTCAACAAGTTGCAGTTTGTTAAAGAAAAGGTTTTAGCCTCATTTTGAGTTGGTGCTCAAAGATTGATGATGTACAAAACATAAAAGACTGCATATCATTCTAAGAAGAATAGGTTTTCTCCCTTTACGGGTTTCCTCATGAATATTTGTCTCTATGCATATCATACGTGTGATTGATAT
>JZKD02S2083710.1:46057-58607 GCA_000966675.3 Picea glauca | reverse complement strand
CCGGGGAGGATAGTATGGGGTACCTAGGGAGGTATCAAGGGGATAATGAATGTAATGTAGCCATAATAATGGAATAGGCCCACTATGTAATTAAAATGAAATAATGTAATAATAAGGGGTAGTTAGCATAAACCCCTAGGAATAATCATGAGAAGTATAAATAAACATTAGTATCATTGTATTGGAGATGCGTTGGATTGTATTTTTTTTTTAGCAAGCATGGCTTGTGGAGTGATTCTTTCCATAAGGAGTAATTGATGGTGTTTCCCTACCTTAAAGGTTATTCTATGTATATTCTTTGTGTTGTTCATGGTGAATTGTTTTCGTATTTTTGAAGTTTGAGGGTTTATTTATGATTTTTAATGTTTCATTCTCTCTTATATCTATCAAGGTTTACTACAAGTGGTATCCGATACTTTTCTTGGGTACAAATTAAGATATTGTTTTTTCTTTTCTTGTATTTTTTATGAAAAAAAGAGGATGGAAGAATTTAAGTCAATTTATAAAATTTTATATGAATAATTTGAAGAAACCAACCATATATTTGAGTTCCTCTCAAAAGAATACCCAAGTTCATATAAAAAACTTCCAAAACAGAGTTTGAGAAGAAAAGTTATTGTTGTTTTTAAATCAACTATTTTAAGGGTTTTTTCTAGTGACAATCATGTGGTTTTCAAATTAGATATATTTTGTTAGAGTGCACATATTTCATTCAAACTAGTTCCAATAGATCCAGAAAAGTCACGCGATTTTATAATTGGGGTCATAATAGCCAAGATGAGAAGTATAGCAAAAGTTATGTTATTTTTACATTTTTGCACTCAAACCTTATCTATAGAAAGGATATCCATTGAAAAATAAGTGATTTTATATTAACCCTAGTTTTATTTTTGGGTTTTCACAAGCAAGATGTATTTTATAGGAAAATATGATGGTTTTAGTATTGAAGAATAGTCAAAAGAAATGAAGTTTGTATAGGGAAAGAAGTGGAAAATTACTCTTCATATTTTTTTAGAGATGATGTGGCCACATGGAAACATTCTCTTAACCATGAAAAGATGAAGGAACTTTCAGATCAAGAATATGAAAACGAATTTTTAGATAGGTGGTATCATGTTGAGAAGATGGATAAGAAGAGAGCTAGGGATTTATTTTCGTGTGACAACTTCATATTATAGGTTTATGGATATATTCAATAAGAGAAGGTCATTGTTTATATTAACCCTAGTTACAAGAATAATCTCATCAATGTTAACTTGGATAAAAGACTACAAGTCCTCGTAAATAATATTCAAAGCACATAGGTTAAGGGTGAAAATGTTCATGTTTTTAAAGATTTGATTATTACTATGGATAAATATGTGTTGCATTCATATTTTTATGCTATAGATATGGATGTTTTGGATATTTTTTTAGGATATCCTTGGATGGACTTAGTTGGTACAATTAATATTAATGTGCAAAAGAAGTTTTTGAATATTTGGCACAAGAAAAAGAAAATAACATTGCAGGATATGTTTGTTATTAAACAAGAAGGGTTAGAGGGGGCACTTGAAGTAATCATTGCAGGGAAACAAATTATAATACCTAATGACACATCAGATGAGGAGTTTGGGTTTGAATAAAAAGAAGAACCTATAGAAGAACTTAAATAAAATACCCAATAAGGGCATAAAAAGGAAGAAGAATCTAAGGAACCACATGATGAAGAGTCAAATAAAGAAGAATTAATAGTTAAGGTTGTTGTCTATTACAACCTGCACCACACAGAGAAATAACACCCCTCAATCCAAGGTCATGAGCATCAAAAGCCTTACTATGGATCAACATGGAACTAGAAAAGAAAACTAGCATGGCATTGTGTCATGCTTATTTTCAAGGGAATTTGTATCCCGTGTGGGCCATTTCTCATATTTCTTGACCACGCATGTCAGCCTTCCTAGTCATCAAGTTGTTTTCAGTTCTATCATTGTCTTTTTCCTTTTACTCGTTCCAGTGTGGAAGGTCCCCATTGACTTATCGTTGGTGGGTCATATTGTTGGCACACTTAGTTATACCGAGAGGGGAGTGAATCAGTACAAGACTATTTTTTATTTTCTTTCAATATTTATCAATGTATCACTTTGCCAACTATATTTGTTAATGATAAATACACAACCATATAGTCCAAAGTACACATAGATTTAACATGGAAACCCAAATGGGAGAAAACCACAAAAAAAACCTTTTATAAAATCATGTAGGCACCAACATATAGGAGATGCCAATACCCTTAGCTGAGAACCAACTCAGTAATGTGTAGGCACCAACCTATTGGAGAGACCAATCTCCTCAATCTGTCATTAATGTCAAATATTATCTTTCCCTCAAGCCTTCACTTACATAAAATTGTTTCTCTATCTCTTATGTCACAACACATTCCTTTCGTTCACAATCTTCTTGATTTATGAAGTTCCTTAGACCTTGCACCTCCCAGCCACCCTTAGACGATTACATTATCTTTCTTTCAATATTTGGATTCCTTGGACCTTAGAACCTCAAAGCGTCTCTTCACATGATCCTTTATCACTCATTTTTTCCCACATTTGACTTGGATTTGAGTATCATTATTTATACAGATCATACACCCAAGGGTTTTTCAACATATCTAAGGAATATTTCTCATGAGGTCAACTCTAGATCGCTTGGGTCTTCCTTAAAATATGGACTTCATAAATCCTTCGAAATTGGTCCCAAATTCCTCCTATTTCTCACATTATATGATCACTAGATAGAACATAATTGTGAACACTCATTAGCCATTAGATGCAGTCCCTTGAATCGATCGTGGTCATTGATCCGTTCTCTACACATCATACAACACAACCTCAACACTCAGCCGCCATTTGATTCATCTTCGAATTTAATCTTGACCATTGATCTATTTGTTGTCCACCAAAAAACATCGTGCAATTGCAATGCACAACAGTCATCCGATCAGTCCTTCATTTGATATTGATCATTAATATTTTCTTGTTCTCTATCTAATACAACACGCAAATGAGCTTAGTGCTCAACACCTATTGGATCTAGTTCATGGTCAATTCTTATGTTTTAATATATTCTTAGCATATAGGGACCATTGGGTCTTGCAACACACATCATATGACTCAATACTCAACGATCATCAGATCTTTCTTCGAATTAAATGTCCATCATTGATTTTAGATCACTGGCCACTGGAACACTCGACACAACCTTAACTCTCAACAACCATCCAATTTGGACTCTGATTAAATAGTATCCATCGATCTATTAGCTTGATGGTTTCACCACGGGTCTAAGGCATATCATTTCTTCATTTAAAACTTTTGTGGCCTCCAAAATACACCCTCGTGTTCCATCTTACTTATTTTGCACCCATACTTAGAATATTTTCAAGCATTTCATCGCAGCTCTAAGGCATTTTCTTGACTCACTTTTCTATATCTGCAACCATGTATGTTCGACCAATTCATTCTTGATACTTAGTCAGTTTTTTATATCTCACTGCGGTTTTGTGGGTTTGCACTCATTTCATTATTTCTTCACATACTCCTAATTCTCGACCGCTCCACTACAATCCACATTTGTCTTGATACTTAGTCATTTTTTAAGATCTCATCGCTAGCCACAGTACTTTGATCTTAGCGGTTGATATTTGATGATCAATAGTTAATATTTAACCCAAAATAATTGTTTTGATCCATTGTGTTGATGTTGTTGATGAGGTGGCTTCCACGTGGAATTCTTCTACATGTATATTAGATGACATGGCATCGATATGTGTCTTGACACATGGGACTGCACATGGCATATGCCAAGCTTCTTGATATGGAACTGGTGTGGTACTGACGTGGAATCCCTCTAATGAGGCATTCATCTTACTGGACATGTGGTGTTGAAGTGGCATCTGAGCTTTCTCATCGAGTATCAGGCCCCAATCCTTTGATATTAACCATTGATCTCCATATATAAATGGTCAAGATTTAACCACTAAAATTTAATCCTTTGCTCATGGTTTCGTAACTTTTCCATTCTTATTCAAACAACTTCATGTCACCTTTTCAATACATACCCACTGGAGTCGATTTTTTTTTATGAATATGGGATATATCAATTGTCGCCATTCACTTCAATCTGAGCAACTGAGACCTTCTTTTCAAGATCAACATTTCTTAGGACTGCAAAGAGATTATCTCATCCTCCTCATACCTCTATAAAAAGTTCAAAAACTTGTCTTTCCTTTGTTGTCCTTGTTATACAATTTGAGTTCTTCCTTGATTTGTTCTTAGGTTTTAACAATACTCCCCTATCATATCTCATTCCTCAATTTCTTCTTTATCAGAGTCATCATGTTCCTCTTTCCTTCATTCACATAGAGCCCTGTACCCAGCAACTTATTGATGTGTAGGGACATACTCAAATTCCTTTGTCTGGTTTGATTTGAAGTATGGATACGTCCTTATCTCCTCTTTGGTTGTAGCATTTTGTATACTTCCTTCTTCAACTTGGCTTTATTTACACAGGGTAGATATGAAATAACTCATCAATTCAACACTAACACTATGCAACATTGTTTCCAATATTCTATATCCTTTCGCATCAATGACAACATTGTTTCCAACAATATTCCCCTATCTTTGACATCAATGACAACATTATTTCCAGCAAACTCACCCTTTGTCATTGATGGAAAAACTTAGTTATTTTGGTACTCCTCTATTTCCTACACGTCTCTCTTTCTGCAAATCTCCCCCTTTCTCTATAATCTCCCCCTTGGACATTAATGGCAAAGGGATTTCTTCCCCTTGCACTATACTCTTCATTTTATGTTCTACAAACAACAACCTTCTTGTTTTTCTGCAACTCCCCCTAAGCTTGTGCTTCTTCATGAAACTTCCATTACATCCTTTCTTTTTATCCTCGGGCTTCTTTTGGTGAAAACGATATTCATCAATATCCATTTGAAATAATGAGTCACTTGATACACTCAACTACAAAGTCTTATATCAACATATTTATGTATCAACGTTACATATTTATTTCTCAACTATCCTTTTCTTCTAATTAATTGGAGTGCATAACCAAACGAGTCATATCTCTACTTTTTGTGACCAATTCTTTATAATTTTGGATAGTGCCTTCCATTTTGTTTTTGTTGTCCATTTGCAACTTGTAACGTTCCCAACCACTAGCAAGATGGACATGCTACCCAAGAACGCTCTTCTTGAACCAATTTCGAATTATGATATCGGTTAATTAATAAGGAATCATGAAATACTCATATGCAATAATCAATATTCATGCTTCAACATAAAAAAAAATGAATAATATTCCATGCACAACAATAACCAACAAGCATGCATATTATAAATATGAATCTTGAAGATAAATAAATACATAGCGGAAGATACATTATAAAAAAAACATAGAGAGAATTTATCTTTTCAAGTAAACATTCACCAAATGGCTGCATACCAAGTACGTTCCTCCCAACCATAGACACTATTGTTCATTCACTCACAACAACAGTTTCACCAATGCACCAGGGCTATGAATCCATAAGGACAGGTCCTAGGCCAAATCTAAAAACACACTAGTTAGCTAACAATCTCTCAGGTTTTCCCAACCACACAACAATCCTAATTTCTATCTCTCAGATTTTCCCTTCAACCTGCACAACCAAGAGAAATGAACCCCTTTATATGCCATTCAGTCCCTCGGGCCATTACATTTCTCTCCAAGGCTCTAGTGCTATTCGTCAAGAAATATCCCTACTGTAAAATCCAAGGATTCTTAGTTGTGGACGGTTCTTTCTAAACTTACATCAATCTCATGCACACAGGAATCCATTCCCTCATGGAATGATCAATAATTTGTTACAACCACCTAGCAATGTCTCTCCTCTCCCAACCATTCGTTTCAATGCTTAGACCAAGAGCACACAAATTAGCAAGAATGAGGAACAAAAAATGAAAGAGTGAGAAGAGTGTAAGAGTGAATGGAGAAGAACCCCCCCCCCAATAGCCTGCAAGAGGATTTTATATAATTACATGAAATTAAGAACTACATGACCTACCCCCCAAGAAGGTCATGTAACCTATTTTCTCAATTATTTACCAATATGGGTAAATAAAATATAATAAAAATGACTTAGCCCCTTTAGTCCCCCTCTATCATGGAATCATAGCCCACTATCTCTTGTCCTTCTCCATATTGTATCCAACATTGTATTTTTTATTAATGTATATAGAAGTATTACATTTCCTCGACATTCCATCCCCTTTTTAAATTTATCGTCTCACCGACCTAATGTCACATTTACATAATGTATTCTAGTTCATTGGGATTAAAATCGGGGTGTTACATCCCCCTCCCCTTGTTTTGGCACTGTCCTTAGTGCACAACACCATACTGATGTTCTTACAATTACAGGCACTCTATCCTTTAATTTGTACAGGTAATCTAGCCAATTGCTAATATACATAGGCACTCTGGCCTAAAATAAAACATGCATACATAAGCACTCTGGCCTAAAATGAAACATGCATACATAGGCATTCGGAAACAAAATATGTATAATGATATTCATAATTTATATTTCTGGCAGTAGTTCCAACCATCCCTATCATCCTACAAAACCCAAAGAAATGAACCCCTTTCTCTGCCATGTATTCCCTCAGGGTTTTCCACTTCTCTCCAGGTCTCTAGTGCACTCGACTAGGAAGTTTCAAAGTTGCATCTCCAAGAAATCCAGCAGCAACAAGTCCATTGGACTTTCTTCATTCTATGCCTTCATCATTGAGCTTGATTTCCTTCTATTTCTCTATTTCCTGAGCTTCCATCTTCCATAGCCAACATCTCATATATATTATACACATATAGTCATCATGAGATATCATTATAGAAATTTTCAATCATAAATGTCAAATCTGTTTTATATAGGAAAAACAAATTTCCAAGCATGAGCTTCCTTCTCATAATTCATTTGCCTCTTGCAGCTACATGCATTAATCTTTATTATGGATTACAACAATTCCATACCCAATACCCTTATTCCTATGATTTTCTCAATATTCAATCATCCAAACCAATTGTTAGTCATAACAATTTTTAATTTCTCAAATCTGTTTATATATACATGAAATAAAATTCCCAGACATGATTTTTATGCTCATAATGTTTGGCTCTGCAGCTATAGATATCGATCTTCCTTATGGGATTAAATCCTTGCCATATTCAAAACCATTCTACTTACAATTTCCTCAATTTACACTTAGCCAAACAAATTGTTAGCATATCATAACAAATATACATTTTCAAATATGTTTTATAAAGGAAATAAAATTCCCTAGTTATGAGGTTTTTACTCAAAATGTTTGGCTCTTGCAGCAACATGCATTGGTCTTCTTTATGGGATTACATTTATACCATATACAAGACTATTCTTGCTGCAATTATCTCAATTTACATGTATCCAAACATATTATGAGTAATTTATGTACAATGGAAACAAGTTATATAAAATTGTTTACAACTACAATTCAATTACTTCCACTCATTCTTGACATCAAATGAAATTCAACTATTGAATGGAATGAACCCATCATTCTCTACACACATATTATTATGTTCCCCTGATAGATATTTTGCATCTATCATCATTATTTAACTACTTTAACTGGCAACTTTCTTGTTGCAATATCTAACAACTCTTGAAGTGTTCTCAACTTCATGATTTAGCAATACTCACATCATTTCAGTTGTTAGCATAATCATTTCTATGTTATATAATATATACATGCATTCACCAAAATGCATTCAATAATTCCCCTAATACCACTTGTAACATTTTCAACAACTCCAAAAATATAATGCAACTATCCATCATTATGTATTTTCATCACCACAGGCTTTTCATAATGCAACAAATAATTATTGAAGAAAATAAAAATCGATGTGCCAATACCCATGAACACATTTACACAATGCATCCCTGCATTTACTACATAATACCACATAAATATATCATGCATTCACCAAGGTGAGTTTGAAGGTATAGCCAATGCCAAAACACATCATCCACACACTTCCTACTACTTGTCTGACTATTTGGATACATTCCTTTTCAACCCAAACACAACACCAAGAATATAATTCTTAAGTGTTCTTCAGTGTCGGGAGCGAGGTTGTAGTGCAAACATTAGCTATACAATAGATACCATTGAACACTAACATAACGCTATAGCCCTTCCATATCCAACCATCTCATGGTCTCACACATGACTAACTCTATGGATATTTTATTGTTATAGCAAGAGTATATCTCTTGTCTTGACCTAGTTATGATCTCATAACCAATCATAAAAAAATATGTAACTAAATTTTATCTAAATTCATTCTAGCATCAACAACATTTGCATATGCTAGGCATTCAACCATTACATATCAATTTAAATATTGAAAAATTAACTAAGGAAAGTCTTACCTCAATCCCCTTCAACATTGAAAGCAATCAAATGAATACATGCATGGTTGTTATCAACCTACTTGATGCTACCTGATCAGTTGGTATTTGTATAAGCTCATTGCTTTCTCCTCCAACATTTTATCATCATTCCTACCACCCTCATGGGTCTTCACATAGATATAAGTAGTAGCATCCACCTCTTTAACCATGCCATATCATTTTTCCCGAATACATAATACATCATTAGTCATGCTCACTATAACATCAGTATTGCATGTATATAACTGTATACTATTATAAGTCCACAGGCATGTCATGTGCATATCCAAGCATGTATATATGCACAAATACACATCCATATGGAGAAAACATTCATTTTTAGCATGCCTACTAATGCATCTAACTTCATTGTATGCATCATGCACGCTAGTGAATTTATGTTTAAGTTCACTTATTATTTATTTATTTATGTTGTGGTTGGTTTTCCTTGAATTTATTCAGATCCTTGTTTCCTTGTGTGCTCCCATTCTACTCATTTTCACTATTGTTCCCTAGTATGAACACTTTCCAGCCAATTTCCACTTCGCCATTCTGCAATACAACCAATGTGCTCTATTTACAGGAGCCTCTCTTTGGTAGTCGTATCCAAAATTTACCTTTATGAAACATTCTAGAACCTTGGAATGAGGTAGCTCACAACATTCCATCACTCTACTATCACAATATCATTGAATCAACTTAACCACAACCATTCCACATCCCTGCTATTAATTCTAGTTGTCCCTTGGATTTCCCAATTTTGGGAAATAATTCTCTTTACTTCATTTATAAATTCCTCGTGAAGACATACTTTTCGCACTCAATACCATTCCCAATGGATGTTTGTTTTCATTCAGTGGCATTTTTCAAGTGAAAGAACCTTCACTATTCTATATCCAATTTATTTGCATTGGTATCATACTTCCACTATGAACTCTAATATCAAAAGTGGATTTTTTGCTCTTAGTACTTTTAAACATGTAGCTAAATCATAGCTAGAAAATCCTTCCCAAGAACTCCTGTGCTTGGAACATAGAGATTATTCACACCTCATCTCCTAAACTCCTTGTTCTCTTTCACATCAAGCATGGAGCTATCTACATATCTCTACCTTTAAGGCTATGGAATCTTGTGTTTCCTCTCTATGCCCATTAATGACATTATTTGCCTATTGGATTCATGTCCTATGTGAGGATTCTTCTTGCTTTGCCTACAATTCATTCACACTCTGTAATGGTTGAATGATAATCCTTTTGTTCCATTCAACACACTCTATATTATATGACATAGCTACAACGATAGGCTAGGGCCTTGATATGAAATTTTGTAGTTTTACAGGACCTCGCGGGACACAATCATGTCAACCCGTGAGGGGGCCTCGCAGGACACCTATAGTGCAACACGCGAGGACTTGCAAAATTTTTCTTTTTGAAAGATTTGGATCTGTTGCAGATATTCTAGATCTAGATCTAACCTATAAAATCTACCATATCTATGCCCTTGGATGACTGAATGGAAGAAAAATAAAATGCAAGTCACAATAAGTAGAGGAAAAGGTAGGCAAAGAGCTCAACTAGAGAAGAATTCTTCCCCAGTGGAGTTGTCGGTTCTGTTATGGGATTTTTTCTCACAGGGATCTTGTTGAATACACAAAAAAATCTCCCTAGGATTAGCCTAAGAATCCTAGACAAAATGGGGGTATCTACTTCTTATGGTTTTCCTAGAAACAAGCAATAAGATCATTACACAAGAAAATGGAAGAATGACTTACATTTTCTTGAAGGTTTTCATTAGTGTATCTCGGCTACTCCAGTCCTGAATTTCTAGCTCCAGCTTCTACAACCTACTTCCTACACACCAAATACAAAAAAATACCATTCTACTTCTCTTCCTAGTGTTAGAATCCTATATCTAGCTTGGATATAAACTAATATATAACAAACTAAACCAGATATGAACATTTAAACAGAAAAGACAAACATTCATGAGGAAAAACCAATGGTCTAGTAATAATATAAGAGAAATTACAACAATACATGCATACCTCAAATGTTGATGCAATCTCCTTTAACTTTTGTGTTCCTTGCCTCTCCTTGCATCTCCTTGGTCGGGCTAGACTTCACTGAATTCTAATTGTGATGATGGATACCTCTGCAGTTGGACAACATAACAATACCATTCAATTCTTTCTATTTTTTTTCCCAAGACTTGCCTTTGTTATATAGCTCTTGGAGGAGGCTTGGAAGAGCTTCTAGATATTGTAGAGACCACTAGAGGCTTGAATGATGTGAGTTCCTAGGACCTTTCCACAAAGATACAACTCATCCCTTGTATCTCTTCTTAACTCCACTAATCTAGAAGTTTTACAGATCCTCGCTTGTTGTGCTACTATAGACCTATGAGGATCCTCACTTATTGTCTACTATATGCCCCATGAGGATCCTAACATGTTTTATACTACGTGTTCCATGAGGATCCTCACAATTTGTCTATTATGTGTCTTGTGAGGATCTCCAAAGAGGCTCCACAAGGGCTCAAATCTTAGGCAAATTGTGTATTCTTTCTTCTATTGTCTTATGGATTCCTCTCTGGCCTTTAGGGTGGAAATTAAAGCTATAAAAGTTGGGTGTGTTCTTATCTTCCAATTGAGACTTTGATTGAATCCTTCTAAATGGATAAATTGATTCCCATCATCGCATCATGGGACCTTTGCCTCAACTACGAAGACAATATGCTAAACATTTCCATCTAGATGACAACACCCGATAGCACCGGGTACGATGGGCCAATCCATATAATCCTATACTTCAAGCTTCTCCAGTGCATTAATTGGATTGGCCAATTCACCTTAGGGTAGACTCATGAATGCCCTTTTTCCCTCAAGGTCATGCTAATGATACTAGGGAAGGACATTCCTCTTTTGATGAAAAAGAGAATGCATTGTCTCAACATATGTGGCCAAGATGATTCATAATCCACTCCTGAGAGGATGGTCGGTGCAAGTGGATCATCATCTGAAACACTTGGCATATGATTAACTCACCTTTAGAGCCTAGATTACTCACATATTGGTGGTTCATTATCTCCATGATTTTCTCTTATAATAGCTTGACATGTGTTTTCACAGACAACTACTAAGAGGAAATGACTTGCTACTCTGGATATGATGTATGAATATCTCAGGCTCACGTGAATGCACCTGTTCAGATGATGATTACTAGCCCCTGTCAGGTGAATTCACTAGGATGATGATGATGAGGGATGGAAAATGTGATGCTAGATATCTCGTTATACATCACATATTTTCCAACTGATTTGGTAGATTGTTAGTGAATCTCCCCACTCGCCTTAAACAATCTCCCTTGTTCCCTTGTTTGAATACACACATATTTTTCCCTATGGTTAGGATCCTTTTGAGGTTTGCAGAAAGCGCGTGAATTTTGGGTGACTTTAGCATGGATTCATGTACTCGTGGAAGCTTTGAATTGGCCCATGCAGGTGCTAAAGTGTCCTCGGGGACTTGGAATAGGTGTGGTCTGTTGGATCATATTGTCATTGATGCCCGTTTCAAGATAAATCCGTAAGTGCGGACACAAACCGATCTCCCTAGATCCACCTAGATCTAGAACAAAACAGGACAGAATGATACTCTTTCCCTAGATTTACACTGTTGAATATACTAAGAGGCACGATTAAAGGACATACCTTGTAATCACTTCCTTTGATCTTTGTTGCTCCCACTTCGCTCCAATGCTCTCGTAAAGTCAAGATCAAAACAATACAAACCAATCGAAGTGAAGGAAACATGAGCTATTCAACAATTAATCTATGTATATGATCAAGGAGTTATACAATAAAGAGAACTTAACCTTTATGGGAAAGAAACACATTACTGTATTATATTGAATGTGAAAGAGAGATTACAACCATTGCCTTGATGTCGTAAGGTCCCTTCCAACTATCCTTCGTTCCCCACACACTTCTTGCTCCAAGAATTCTGAGACCATAGATCTGATAGCT